>WEKW01027403.1:30565-155711 GCA_013389905.1 Sula dactylatra | reverse complement strand
TGGAGTTGTTTAGCCTGGAGAAAAGGAGGCTGAGGGGAGACCTTATCACTCTCTGCAACTACCTGAAAAGAGGTTGTAGAGAGATGGGTGTTGATCTCTTCTCCCAACTTACTAGCAATAGGATGCAAGGAAATGGCTTAAAGATGCACCAGGGGAGGTTTAGATTGGAAATCAGGAAAAATTTCTTCCCTGAAAGAGTGGTCAGGCACTGGACCAGGCTGCCCAGAGAGGTGCTGGAGTCACCATCCCTGAAGGAGTTCAAGAAATGCGTAGACGTGGCACTTCTATGGTTTAGAAGACATGGTAGTGTTGGGTTGATGGTTGGACTTGATGATCCTAGAGGTCTCTTCCAACCTTAATGATTCTATGATTCTATGAGGACAACTTTTTGACACAGGTGGTGGAGGATCCAACGAGGCAAGATGTGCTGCTCGACCTTATACTAACAAACAAAGAAGGTCTAGTTGAGGATGTGAGAGTTGGGCACAGCCTTGGCTGCAGTGACCATGAGATGGTGGAGTTCAGGATCCTATATGATAAAAGCAGGGTGATGAGTAGGATTACAACCCTAGACTTCAGGAGAGCCAAGACCTGCTTGGAGGAATCCCATGGGTTAGGGCTCTAGAAGGCAGGGAGGTCCAAGAGAACTGGTCAACATTCAAGTACCGCTTCTTCCAAGCTCAAGATCGGTGCATCCCTGTGAGGAAGAAGTCAAGCAAAGTAGCCAGAACACCTGCATGGATGAGCAAAGAGGTTCTAGAAAAACACAAATGGAAGAAGGAGGTTTACAGTACATGGAAAAAGGGGCTGTCCCCTTGGGAGGAATATAGGACCATTGTCAAGGTATGCAGAGATGCAACGAGGAAGGCCGAGGCCCACTTGAAACTAAATCTGACAAGGGATGTCAAGGATAACAAGAAGGGCTTCTTCAAATACATCAGTGGTAAAAGAAAGACTGGAGAAACTGTGGGCCCGCTGCTGAACAAGGTGGGTGACCTGGTGACACAGGATGCAGAGAAGGCAGAGTTACTGAATGTCTTCTTTGCTTCAGCCTTTACTGCAAAGGCTGGCCCTCAGGCATTCCAGCCCACAGAGGTGAGAAAGAAAATCTGGAGAAAGGAAGACTTCCCCTTGGTTGGGGAGGATTGGGTTAGAGATCATTTAGGCAAACTGGATCCTCACAAATCCATGGGCCCTGACGGGATGCATCCACGAGTGCTGAGGGATCTAGCGGATGCTGTCACTAAGCCACTCTCCAACGTCTTTGAAAGATCATGGAGGACAGGAGAGGTGCCCGAGGGACTGGAGGGTAGCCAGCGTCCCTCCAGTCTTCAAAAAGGGCAAGAAGGAGGACCCAGGAAACTATAGGCCAGTCAGCCTCACCTCCATCCCCGAAAAGGTGATGGAACATTTCATTCTGGAGGTCATCTCCAGGCATGAAGAGGAAAAGGTTATCAGAAGCAGTCAACATGGATTCTCCAAGGGGAGATCATGCTTGACCAACTGATAGCCTTCTATGATGGCATGACTGGATGGGTAGATGAAGGGAGAGCAGTGGATGTTGTTTACCTCAACCTCAGCAAGGCGTTCGACACTCTCTCCCATAACAACCTCACAGACAAGCTTAGGAAGTGTGGGTTAGATGAGTGGACAGTGAGATGGATACAGAACTGGCTGAACGGCAGAACTCAGAGGGTCGTAATCAATGGCACAGTGTCTGGTTGGAGGCCAGTGACTAGTGGTGCTCCCCAGGGGTCTGTGCTGGGTCCAGTCCTGTTCAACATATTTATCAATGACCTGGACAAAGAGACAGAGTGCACCCTCAGTGAGTTTGCTGACAATGCCAAAATGGGAGGAATAGCTGATACATCAGAAGGCTGTGCTGCCGTTCAGCAGGCATGGACAGGCTGGAGAGCTGGGCCGAGGGGAACCTAATGAAATTCAGCAAAAGCAAGTGTAAGTTCCTGCACCTGGGGAGGAACCCAACGCACCAGCACAGGTTGGGGTTTGACCTGCTAGAAAGCAGCTCTGCTGGTAAGGACCTGAGAGTGCTGGTGGACAGCAAGTTGGCCATGAGCCAGCACTGTGCCCTTGTGGCCAAGAAGACCAACGGAATCCTGGGTTGCATTAAAAGGAGTGTGGCCAGCAGGTCGAGGGAGGTTATTGTCCCCCTTTACTCCACCCTAGTGAAGCCACATCTGGAGTACTGCATCCAGTTCTGGGCTCCCCAGTTCAAGAAAGAGAGGGAACCACTAGACAGAGTTCAGTGGAGAGTTATGAAGATGATTAGGGGATTGGAGCCTCTCTCTTATGAGGAAAGGCTGAGAGACCTGGCTTTGTTTAGCCTGGAGAAGAGAAGGCAGAGTGAGTATGTTATCAATACTTGTAAGTATCTGAAGGGTGGGTGTCAAGAGGCTGGGGACAGACTCTTTCCAGTGGTGCCCAACAACAGGACAAGGGGCAATGGGCACAAATTGGAACACAGGAAGTTCCACCTGAATGTGAGGGAAAACTCCTTTACTGGAAGGGTAGCAGAGCACTGGAACAGGCTGCCCAGAGAGGCTGTGGAGTCTCCTTCCCTGGAGACATTCAAAACCCACCTGGATGCAGTCCTGTGCACCCTGCTCTAGGTGTCCCTTCTCAGGCAGGTGGGTTGGATTAGGTGATCTCTAGAGGTCCCTTCCAACCCCTGCTGTTCTGTGATTCTGTGATAAAAAACTCTCTGTGCACTTGGCAATTTATTAGATGTGCACTGATAAACAACCAGACTCATTATACCTCCAAGTAACCCCCCCCCACACACACACACACACATATAAAACCACATACTTATAGCAGCATAAGAAATCCTCGTGAGGCTTTACACATTGCACTGCTCAACCTTGCTCAGGATCTCCCACGAAAAGGAGTCACCATGAACACTGACAGACTCCAGCCAAACAAGGAAACTACTCCCAAGAGGATGTTAGTATGAATTTGCTGTAGTGCTAAGCCATTGACTGATCGGCTAGAATGTAAATGAAGATGAAGCAGAGTAATTATTTCTGCTAAAGATGATGCATTATTTAAATTACTTATCAGTGACTTAAGATTGAAATCACTAAAGTACTTAAAATTAAAAAAGAACCCTTTTGAATCCTTAACCCACCTTGAGGGAAAACAATACTTGAATTCTGCCAAGTCACTGACCCAAGTTTTTATTTAAGAAAACATTGATTCATTTATTTTTGTGTACCTAACAGCCCCTGATATGTACAAAATTTTAAAGCTAAGAACATTTCAAAAGATGGCTGGAGGGGACAAATCCTACATTTCCTTGTAGAACAGAGTCTTCCCCCTCCAACCCCCCTCGCAGCTGTGTCATTTCCTTTACTGTTAATGAAGGCAGCTGCACACACCAGAGAACACAGCCATGAAAGCCTACCAAAGCCTCATGGAAATGTTTCTTTTTTGCCAACATCATAATTGCTGAGAGGAAGAAATGCTTTCCCCCTTTTTTAAAAGCTGTTAACAACAGAGACATTTCCATGTAAACAGGGTCTTAGTTTCTTGAGAAAAGAAAGTACTGCACGTACTTGATACTCACGATCCTTTCTCTGTGACCTCCAACTCATAGCTACAGTCAGAGCTCATAGCTACAGCTAAGTTATTTTAATGTCAACAGCAAATAGCTACTTCACTGAAGGAAGAAGCAGCAGGAGGGATACTACCCTTAGAAATAAGATGTTTTTTCTTATCAACGGTCTTCAATTCCTGGTATAATGTAGATAACCTCATTGAAAAGTTGACCTTATTGAGTCTTGAAATGTCCAACATGTAAGTTTCATCAGTGCTTTATATGGTCACATTTGAAAAGCAATTTGTGTTAACATTTCAGCACCCAGCACCCCACTGAATCCTGCAAGTCCTCCCCGACATTGCCATCCTCTTGGACCTTCCTGTCTGCCCTGCCACAGGGTGACTCAGGCTTTGACCCAGAGATGAGAATGTGGCGCTGCCCCAACTATTGCCATGCTAGCACCTGAAGTGGGTTATTTCAGTTTGGCAAAACCAGACTATGTGGAACAACGGTGGAGCCATAAGGCTGTTTTAGAGGGGCTTTTCAAGAAGCACATGTTGTGGTCACAGCAAGTGAACTGAATATTTAATATTTTTACATTTTTAGTGCAGCATGATGATTTTGATTAATTAATTTATATGATTAGGTGTTTAGGGGTTGCCAATGGCTAATTTTACAGTATTTATTGGTTTTTTTAAGTATTAGTATGTTTAGAAAGGTGCTTCTTGCTTTATACTTTTAGAGAAATACATGCGCTCAAGATTTATATTACACATCATCTTATATTATAAAACCACAAATTCTTCAAGAAACTGATCCTATCACCAATATCCCTTTCACCATTACATTTTCATCCGGCTGTCAACGCATTTGCATCCTCTTCTTCCTCCTTATATTCCACTTTCATGATGCTCCACACTGTTTTGCCATGTGAATTGCAGCAATAACCTCCTTCTTTTGCATCTTAATAGAGAAATAAATCCCAAGCATAAAAAGGCAGTTTTGAGGTCTGGCCTAGCCCAGACAATTTAATCAAAGTCATGAATTAGCATTTTCTAGTTGCTAGGAAATGGCACCTCGGAACATCTGACAGGCAGATGCACTTAGACTTGCTCTCCATGACAGGAGAGGTTAATTTGATTCCAACCACTTTCCAATAAAAGGTGAATCTATTTGTACTCCTATGGCCAGCAACAGCAACACAGACTTTTCTCATGGCATTTCTTCTCAGACGCAGGGCTTTATTTTCATGAATTGTCTATTAAATATATGTAATACTTAGTATCTAAAATGCACATATTACTTAGCATCCAAAATGCACAGCCACCATCTTTAAAATGAAGAGAGAGGCACCCTCAAATTAGATCACCATTAATCTGTTTGTCAAAGGCAATAACTGTTCTACCCCTACAAGCACTGATAGGCTTTCCTTGGTCTTTACTTCAAATGAAATTTTTAGAATGCCTTAAAAATAATCACAAGACCAATCAGGGTGCATTTCTCCTGTTAAATTTTATTTAATAATTGTTAGACTCTTATGAAACTGCTTTGGAATATGTCTTTCCTTTTATCAGAATATTAAAGAAAATAAAGTTCAAGGCTTTTGAGAAATGAAAGCCTGTCTAGGACTATCTAATGAATTTACCTGAGGCAGTACAACTTCCCAAGGAATTATTAGTCTTATTTTTAAAAAATGAGTCTAGGTGTTATTAAATCAAGAACTGATGTAATAAAGTCTCCTGCTGTATTTCCTCTAGGGGAAAACTGTATATAACCTGTGTGAAAAATATTCTAAGAGATGGCTAGATGTGTGCTGAATATGTTTGCTGAAATCCAAAAAAATTCCACTGCTTTCCTACACAAAATGATTGAGTCATTGAGGGCTAGCACTAAAAACATCTCAGAGAAAATAATTAAATTCATGAAGTAAATTGTTCAGAACTCAAGCTAACAGGATGACTAGGGAAAAATAGTGTATTTCAGACCTAAAGGATGAAATGCAGATTCACAAATATCAGATGGAATGCTTTTAAGGCAAAGATTTATTGGTAGTATGATTGGATTTTGTCTTTCTACATCTCTGCTTGAAAATAACCTTTTTTACAAATGAGGGTTGACCTATAAATAATGTCCTTTGGCTGTGTTTTTATGTCCTTTTCATGGTTTAATTATACCGGCTGTCTTTTACCAATTACACATCAATACCAAAACACTACTTTCTCATAAACACGAAGTACAATGTTACAAGTGTGACTTTCGGATGAAAAAAACCAACTCAAACTTCAGCTGGCTTTTACCAATGAATTAGTTTATTATTTAAAAATCAGGAGCAGGTGGGGTCCAGTCCTGCTGTAGTTAGTTAACACCTTTGACTGTTGGCTTTAATAAATGCCAATTTTGCCCATTAATTTTTCAGCTTCTGGGGGAAAAATGCCAGGTTTTGTTTCTATTGAGAAGAAAGAAACAGACAAAAAGATAGGGAGCAAGAGAAAAGGAGAGAGGAAGGGATAGTGGAAGGGAAAAAGAGGCTGGAATGGACTTCTGGTGGCATCTAAAGTAGCCTCCTGCTAAGAGCAGGGCCAACTGCAAATCCAGACCAGGTTGCTCATGGCCTTTTCCTGCTGAGTTTTGACTATCTATCTCCAACAGTGTGGATCCCACAGCTTGGCACCTGCCATAGTACTTGATTACTCTTAACCATCCCCAGGGAGAAGCACCCCATGGCTCCCCAAGTGGGGAGACCACATGCAGGATGAATGTGAGTTTCTCCAGGTGTTCCCTCACATACAGGCTCTTCAGGTGTCAGTGCATGCACCAGTGCCCTGTGCATTCACAGCAGCCTCTACCCCCTGGTAAAAGCAGATGCAAGTGCAAGAAACTGATTTGGGAAAAGGTTAGAGATGAGTTTAGAGGTAGCAAAGAATACAGAATAGAATAAAGAAACTTACCTTTAAGGGGG
This sequence comes from Sula dactylatra, assembly GCA_013389905.1. Classification (NCBI taxonomy): domain Eukaryota; kingdom Metazoa; phylum Chordata; class Aves; order Suliformes; family Sulidae; genus Sula; species Sula dactylatra. Next base: position 149,193 of record WEKW01027403.1, on the reverse strand, counting down.
AAATTAGAACATACCTAGAGGAAAACAATATGGCAGGGTTTATACCAGTGCCTAAGAAGCAGCCTCATCCAGCTGATTCACCAACAGAGGAAAGGGGAGCTCATTCAGCTGCAGTGGTCACACCATCCAGGTCCTGGGATCTCTTTTAACTTAGAGCTTAATTTTAAAGCATTAGTTGGCCAGGATTTGTGACCAAAATCCTGTCAAACCACAGGGGTATGATCTCAACCAGTATGACCAGGTATAATTCCACTGAGGCCAGAAAACAGGTGAGGAACCAAAATTGTGGTTAAAAATGACCTGATGGAGATCATTCAAACTTAGTGTAAATGAGCCTTTGCATATTTCACTAACAGAAAATGACACAAGCCAAAAAGGCCCTGGACGAAGAAAATGCTTTGAACCTGCTGGTCTGCCCCATTCAGAGAAACATATTATATAGGACACTGTAAAGATTTTTATTAGTTTTAAATGTCAGTTTTGTCTGTCCAGGATAGTTGCTCAATAGGGGCAGAGTGTCTAGTATGAATTGGTTTTGCCATCCATGGAAAATTTCATTTTATCTTTTAGCATGACAATCAGATTATACCCAAAAGGTTTGGGAGAAAGATATTAGTTTTGCATATTTTCCCAAGGAATAGCTGGTTTATGGTCCTATGAAATAGTTCCCTGCTGTCTGTCAACCTAGCGAAGTCTTTCTGAGCCTATTAAGGCAGCTGGTGAATGGGCATCCTGAATGTCTATTACAAATAATTAAAGCAATTTTTTTAATAGCTGCAGGTTCTCTAGCGTTAATCATTTGCAGTGCCAATCCATTTCTCTGAAAAATTATTCCTATAGTAATCATCTGCCATAAATCAGTGCTCTCTTCAGCAGATGTCACAAAAGCCTAATGGTCATATTACACAAGCAGAGAGATGCTAACACAAGAGGGAGCAGACCAAATAAGAACAGAGAAAGTAATGCCCTGCTTTCCTGCAAGTCCTATAGACTCTTGGAAAATCCAAATTTAATGTTAAAAGCAATGGAAATTTGCCCATCTGCAAAGCATAACTGGACCAGATTTAAAATTTTGATGGGAAGACAAATCGAACACGTCCTCTAATCTGCAGTAAACAGAGGTGGTAAACAAAGAAATAAACTGAGAAGTGAGCAGCATTTAGCCTTTGTTTCCTGCTGTATTTTCAGGAAACAATGGTTTTATGAAAACAGACAGATGAAAAGTTAATAAACCTGTAAAGGAGTAAAGCTTTTATACTCTTCTGTAGATAGCAGCGCAGCAGCAAGGAAGAGAATTTTAGCAACCCACCTGTCAGGAAAAATTCAAATTCTATCCAGAGACTGGAACGGCAGGCTGAACACTGAGGCACTTACTAATTATCAGCTAGACATGGACTATATATCTGTGATACTCAAAGTTACAGTGAGAAAGAGAAAAGCTGGAATGCAATGAGCCAAACTTTAAATGAGGCAGTGAAAAAACATTTATGCAGGGTATGTGTGGATGAGAGACAGCAGTCAAGGAAATATGAAATTATACAGTTTGCCATTGTTACAAGGAACTGAGTATCTACCAAAGGAATGAAAACATACCAAAAAAGAGTGAGCAAAAGTAAGCTATAGAAAGAGCAAGGGGGGAAAAAGAAAACTAAATTCCAGCAATTAAAAATTAGTAGCAATGTTTAATCTTATTTGTAAAGACAGACCACATGATAAAGTAATGCTTGCTAAAACAAGAACCAAGACCAGAACCTGATATTTTTGATGTAAATATTCTTGAGAAAACTTAAGATACCTAATAAAAATTCATTAGTTTTTTTTAACCTGGGAAAAAAGTATATTGGTTCTGGACTGTTACAAAAACAACATTGTTAGAGAATATAACTGCCTTCATATTTATTATTTATATGTTTATAGCCATAAGTTCCAGCCCAGAACCAAGACATGTGCATTTACAAGTAATACAATAATCTTTGTGACATTCTTCATGTATAGAACAGTATAATATGCCAACTCTAAACTTGATTTTTGATAGAATGGGCAAATTTTCTACTACTGCTGGTTGACAAAAACAATAAAAATGTAAAAAAGTATAATGAGACAAATTCTTCTTTTCATATATTCTTGGGGGAAAGGATACCCCTATCTGATATATCTACCTTTCCAAGAGGCACTGAAAGTTTAGCTCATGTGGTCACCACTCAACCTGTTGGTGTGTTTTGGTTAGCTGCTGGCAGCTCCCTGATCACTGGCATGGGAGTGGTGTGTCTGCAATCACCAGGGCATAGTGATGGTCACGGCTTACAGATCAGACCTCTGCACGGAACTGCTAAGGGCCGTGCTGGCATTGTTTATGAAACCCTGATTATTAATTAGATCAAGTGATTTAGTTATGCAACAAATCGCACCACAAATGAGCTCATTTCAAGCAGAAATCTTTAAAACAGAAAGATCAATTTTTTTCTGACACGCAGTCCTTGAAGGTACCTTGGTTTAATTTTCTTGAGCTACACCCCTACTTGGCCACCACCTAGATTCAGCCATTTGGACACTCAGAGTTGTCAGTAGAAGTTTTGTAGTTAGAAGGACTCTGATAATTTATTGATATCTGGAAACCAGCAGATTCATGTGCTGGGCTGTCCTGCCTCAGCACACCTTCCCAGATCCAGACAGAAAACACTGACATCTTGAGAGGACTTTTATCACTGTTTTTACTAACCTGCTAAAGACTGTATGGGGCCTCTGCAGACCATTGTGTTGGAGCATCCTAAAATAAAAGTCAAGAAATAGCATTTTTTTCATTTGGCACTCTCAAACACTATGAACTGTCAGATCTGTACACCTGTTCTTCCCTCTCTTTTGAACCTGGAAGATTTTAATTGCTTACAAAAACACCTTTTGTAACTTCTTTTTCTACGGAGGAAATTGAAGCTTTTCTTTTTATTCGTGAATAATAAATATCTTCTGCAGCTCATATTCCATGATCCCATTCAATCTCCTTCCTTCTTTTCAAATTACTTTATCTTGCTATGTAGACTATAGATTACTAGCTTGTTTCTATCTAATAGATTACTATTTCTATGGGTTACTATTTCTATAGATTATTAACTTCAGTACTATCGCACCAAATGGATCAAATTAAGTATTGTGGTCAGTTGTTTTTTTGCTCTTACAAGCAAGTTATTTTCTGATTTGTTGCTAGTAAAGTGCTGTAATTCAAAATTGTAACTGCTTTTAGGATGTTCCTCAGTCACGAAAGGAAAGTCAGGATTCCCTCACATTTTAGTCACTGCCACAAGCCACACTGGCACAGTGACTTCTGGGAGCTGAGGCACTGCCTTTCCACAGAGGATGAAGTTCTATGCCTAGATTGCCACCCATGAGCATGGGAATTCTCGTATAAATAACATGGGATTCCTCCAAACTCCATGACCTTCCCCCTCTGTCCTTCTCTCTGCCATCCCTCTGATGGCTCTGATAGGACAATGACACCGCTAGATTTTCACAACAGCTGTCACCCACAGTGGTATCCCTCCCAAAGAAAGCCAGTAGAAAATGTCTGTCACAGTAGTGACCTAAAAATAATTGAGAGATTAACTTATATATGCAACCAAAATTGTGTGCAGCCCTGTGTCCACCTGTTACAAAGGAGTCATAAGCTCAGGAAACATGTTTCTGTTTTTTTAGTGCAGTTTGCCCATCTGAGCATTGACATTCAGGAAGCCCAAATGCCAATGTCATCACCTCGGCTTCTGATGCCTTTCCTCATTTCCCATGCAAACTCCCTCCAAGCTTATCAGTCCAGCCTGAGACAGAACAAGGACCAAGTAGTGAGGCCAACACAAATCTAACTTAATTAGCTGCACTAAAGCCACCTCAAATCTCCTGCATTGCAGCCTTTGGCCTGAGCTCTGGAAAGCAGATAAGCAAAGAAAACAGGAAAAGGGACAGCATTTATCCTTAAAAATAGACCCGGGAGGTTTGCCCCTGCAAGGGTGTCTTCCTCTAAGCTGTGCTCCTTCCTCTGCCATTCCTCATTATCACAGTTACCAGGGGACAAAGTCATGCTGGTAAAAGCAAAGGCTTCTGCTCAGTGGTCTAGAGGAGCCCACCAGGAGGTAAGGCATCAAAATCAATGTTCACTCAGACATATACAGCAGCAGAAAGTCCTGTTGTATCGATATATGCTGGGGGAGGCAAGGCTCCCAGAGTTTAACTCCTAGCTTTTCTTATTCATGGTTGCTCCTGAACATCTGGGATTTAAGAGATATATGTGGAGGCACAGCACTGACATATAGAAGAAGAAAACAATCAATACTGTGCTTAACCTAATCTGAGGAATATGTGGCTCATTCCCTTTTAGTGTCTTGGTTTAGCTCATACTGTAGGAAAAAGTAGTATTGAATATTAATCTAACACCAGGTCAACATTGTTGAGAACCGAAACAGTTTCAATCAGAGCTTTTGAGGTACAGTAGGGGGGGTATTACCTGTGTTACAGATGAAAAACATATGCTTTCCCCTGTTTTAATAGCAAGCACAGTGCCAGAAAGCTAGCAATGTGTTTGTAACATACATCTTGCTAAGTTAATAAAAAACAAGAGTTAAATCTTTGGTTTAGACTGAAATTGAATTAAGTGGAATGCTGTATTTGCACATGGGACCGTGGGGAATTGGGCCGCTTTATGTGTGTCTGTGTTCTTTACAGTCTAACAACAAGAAAGTCTACGGTATTAACAGCACTTCCAAAAATTGAAATATCTAGATCAACAGCAAAGCTCTCTGTTAAATGTGGAATACTGTTAGCTATCAATGAGGAAATGGGAAGGCTTAGAGGAAGTGTCCCAAGTCAGCAACAATCCAGTTACATTAAATAGCACATTTGTCCTGATTTTAAGCAAATCCTGAAAGTTTCTATTGCATATGATTGCAAACTGTCAGTGCAACAGCCATACCTTTTGGACCTCAAAGTGACCTGGATGTATTCAACAGAAATGTAGAATTTAAAGTCACTGATAGAAAGCCTTGAACAAAGGGTAAAACCCAGCTGTGCCACCAACCAATAGAATGGTCCAAAATTATGGAGCAAAATGTTTTTCCTCATAAAATAAATTTTAATTTTTAAATTAGGGAGAAAATGTGGCTTCTTCCTTTCTTTTGCCCATTGATGTGGAGTGGGATAAAGGAGGAGTAAGCTGAAAATAAGGAATTCTTCTACCTGGAGTGGAATTAAAATTTTCAAACAGAAACAAGTTTAAATTTATTCAAAACATTAAAAAAATTGGAAAATCAGGTTGACAACATATGAAACATTTTTCCTCCCAGTTCCCTGAAAGAAAGAATTTTATTTGGACAGTTTACATAAGAAGATTGTTTCATGTAACAAAAAATTAACCTTAACTAAATACCCAAATTTTCAATAAAACAGTGGTGTTACAGGTAGTTTTCGCTCAGCACCACTTATTGTGCGTTAAACAAGTGTTGCTTTAATTTTAAAGCCAGCAGAGCTAACCTTGGGTATTTTAACTACATGTATACTGGTGCAAATAATGCATTAAACTTCTATAGGAACATAATGACTGACTGACTGACTGACTGACTGATTAAAGACTCCGTGTCTTATTAATGACTCCAGTCCCATGAGTGTGTCCAATCAATTTTCTAAGTATTTCAAAGCTAGATATTTTGTTGGTTTCTTCATTACTTTTCAAGGTCCCTGACTGCTATTGATCACACCAGGTCCTTCCTAAGATTTCAGCCTGACAATTTCCACAAAGCCGAAGCAGTGAAAAGTCAGCAATGACAGAGATTTTTAAAATTATTTAAATTCTTCCCCACTCCATCATGTCAGAAGGCAAATCTTATTTACATAACATCCTTTGAAGAAATGCAATTATGTCATTAATCAAAAGCAAACCTTGAAGGCAAAACAGCTCAGTAAAATATCCTTTTTTATCCTTGATATTTATAGCTCTCAAGAGAGAGCATGTTGCCTAGGAGTATAGTGGACTGATTAAAAAAAAAGTCAAAGAGCAAGTTATCATATTGCCATGGGACTGTGGTTCATTTTACTGTGTAGGACATTCCCTTTACAATATATGCTCCTGCAATGAATCTTTTTTCTAGGATATTCTCTTCTCCTCCTTTTATTTGTGCAGTAACTGCACCTGACACACAGCAAGTAATTTGAGGTCTGTTCCACTTTTGAGTTGTAGGGCACACCTCTGTTATTAATGTTGCAATTAAAGAGGCCATATGATAATTTAGTAATATAGTAGGTATAATCTAGTAGATATAATTCTGCTTCTGTCATATTTGGGTTTAACTGCTGCTAGAAGAAAAATACTGTGGACATGTTGTTATTTGTAACATTCACATGATAAAACCTCCTCAAATCTTCATATACCTTCTTCTGTTGATCATTTAGAAAAAATTTTATGACAAAGGCTCCAGGTGTATACCCTGTTCCTGCAGAAAGACAAGCAACAAAAGATAACAAAAGATTTCTCATTGGTGCTGTACAGTAAATAAAAAGCACTTGGATTATTTTTTAGGAACCGAAGGATGTGGAAGATACACTTGTATTCATTGCTATGGTAACTAATTTTAGTAAAGCTGCTTTACTTTTGCTTTCTTCATCAAGCCAGCAACAGTAAAATATTGCACTAAAGTTAACACAGTCTTCAGCAACATTATTTTTATTGAATACTACAGGAGCAGCAAGAACAGTTTTAGCAAAGTTTGCCTAGAACGGATGTATATAGTCTATGGAAATTCCAGTTCTCCACACAAATGTTGTGCACAATCCCCCTCTTTTCCTGCTTTTTAATGGATTCATAACAATGAAGTCATATGAAATACAATATGAGAATCATTAATTCAACCAAATTCTTTTGTCATTATAACAGTATTTTTCAATCCTTTTTACAGCCCAAATGCAAGCTGGCTGAAAGCAGGCATGAAGAAAGCATTTACTAAAATGGACATTGACTCTTCCAGTGCAAGTTAATTTGTTTCCAGCAAACCTCTGGAAAAAGTGTAAGACAAGAGATGCATTGGTTTTGCCTGAGCTTTGCACTGTGCTTATAACAAGTTTCATTTCTTTAGATAGGAATCTGCTTTTGTCTGGTGCTTATAGCAAACAGCACAACGTCATACTGCTCTACAAAATGAGGCTCATAAACAGGATGATAATAATAATAATGTGCCCCCTCTGCAGAGGTCTAGCACAAGGCTGACACAACACTTCTGAACCACATTCCCTGGTAGTGCTTCCAGGGAAAAGGAAATATCGAGGTTACCCCAGATTAATTTTTTGTGATCCTAATGTTTGCTGGATGCCATTTCTTGGAGATTTCAAGAAGCAGCTGCAAGCAAAAGCAATTCTCTGCTCTGCTTCTTGAGACCCTGAGGGTAGTACGCAGGTACAAAGCTGATATGAGCAGATAGTTATTGAAATTTTCCAGGTTTTAGACATCTTGAGGATCAAAAGATCAACTTTGCTCCATTTCCACAAGAATGTCAATCCCTTTTTACCCGCTACACACTACAAGGTGATTGGCAAGAGAGGTTGATAAAGTTGTTCTCCATATCTGACTATGAAAATTAATTTGGCTGAGCATACAGCTCCTTCTCCCTCCACAGCTGCAAATGCAGGAGCATTTGTGTATGTGCACGCGTGTGCGATGATGACAATGATGATGATGATGATGAAGAAGCCCATAGCTCCCCAACACTGACTGCACCCATGAAATCTCACTTGGGTTGAGGATCCCTATTGAGCACGCAGCAGTAATTTGCAGAGTGCTTCAGGACCTCTGCATTGTGGGTAATTCAATTTCTCATCATATAACTCTGCCAGCTCAATGAGTCCCCTGTAGAGTGATAATGAGACCTGACAGTGTCCGAGAGGGCACAAGACTTTCAGCTGTATCATCAGAGCTGAATGCAGGCGTTTTGACGAGGACAGCTAGTCCTGGCCTCTCACACAGTTGCTGCTCCCTGCTGTGCTGGCTTTCAGCAGGGCTCAACAAAAAGAGGCAACTGAGGGCTATTAGCCTTCTCAATCTTTTTTTTAATATCAGGCTACATTTACAGATAGCTGCTAGGTCTTTATGAGTAGATATTATGTTTTCCACTGACATACCAGTATTTGACAGAGCTGTTGAAATTGAAACCACATGACTTTTGTTGTTTTTCAGGTCTGAAGCATGTTTGTAACACACAGTCCACCTCTGTTAAGGTAACAGCTTGGAAAGGCAATAAAAATGCATGATTCTTCCAGACTGTGTTTCTGTGGATTTCTGTCTCTCATGGATGTCTACAAGAGGCATTTCAATAGACTGTAGGTGACAAGAGTACAGCATCTTTCACAAAATTGAAATGACAGTATGCACTTTGAACTCAGCCACTGTGAGACAGCTGTTGCTAATGAAAGGTGCTGTGCTTGGGCTTGACTATCGTGACAGCACTTTCACCACTCAGTTTCTTCTTTCAGTGATATTTGCTCATTTTCATACCATTCAAAGTAGTGTGCAGTTGCACAGCATGATCATGTCCTTCAGGCATCCTACAATCCCACCTGACTCTGTGCCAGGAAGTCAAATCACTGTGAGAAACCAAAAGGAAAATCAGAAGACCAGGTTTATAATGTGCTGAGGCTACTTTGACGCTGAACACTGTTCAGATGCTCTTCTAGCAATACTTACCTCTGACAGCAATGCTTTGCTTTGAACTGAGGTTGAACAGCCACAACTCTGTGCACTCTGTTTCTCAGATAGTGCCATCAACCAAGGTACCGAACATTCACATCCTAAGATAACACTGGAAGTTCCTGTAAGATAACCCTTAGATTGTGGGGAATTTTTAAATCTGGTTTTACCAGACCCTCATCCCCCTTATAAAACCTATTCATCACCTTTAGTTATGTGAGAGAATGCTGCTGTTTTTACCAAACCCACATTTTGGTTTTGCCTCTTTGCTTCTACAACTATTTTTTTTTTTTTTTTGATGCTCATCCGGTTTTGACAGTGCTGTTGCCAGTTGCTTAGCAAAAAATCCGTGGGTACCATTTGAAGCTATACTAAGTGATACAGGCAGCAGTGAAGATCTCCTCACTCTCTCAGGAGGGAGCTTTGCAGCTTGGATAAGGCTGCCTGTATGCCATATACATTTTCCTTGGTGAAGTTCAGACACAGTTCTTTAAATGCTAATTTCTACTGACTTTATTTTACCTTCTTCTGGTGTTGCAGGAATCTAAGGCTATTTTCTTTGTTCCTCAGACCTTTCATTTTCCATTTCCTTGGTAGCAAATGAAATGATGACCACACCCAGCACAGGCCACCAGGCAGAACAGACCAATACCTCCAGCTTGTTCATTCTTTAGTCTACCACAAGGGAAGAAAACAAAGTGGGAGAGTTCTCATAAGTACATTCACAGCATCTTCAAAGGACTCTTCCTGGCAAGCAGTGCCATATCTAAGAGAAGGGAAGACATTGGTAGCCTTCATTAAAATGTAGCAGGAGAAAGTCCTCCTTGCTAGCAGATTGCCAATGTTTGCATGGCTGAGCTGCATGGAAGATATTTCACTTACAGGTCTTATGTATCAAGAAATGGAGATAGCATATGTAGTGCAAGACAGTTATGTTCAGCTTTAGTGCTTTGGAAGCACATTTATCAGGAATACTTGTCTGTTTGACAAGAAAAACACTCCAGTGAATAAAACACCAGCCAAAACAAAACACAACAAAAGAGGTTAGAAATCTAAAGTAAAAAATATCATTAGTGAGGTGTGTAAGGAATGAACAATGACTATGTTTGAAACTGGAGTAGCTGCTGATACCACCCTGGTCTAATGAGAAATACACACACAATGTTAGAATATTTTTGTATTAATTAGTACTAGTGAATTAGAAAATTTCTTCTAAAAGGCAAAGTACTGTGTGAATAAACATATAATTATATTGCCAAGTGAGGGAAAGACTAAACAGTTCTATGTAAAGAGAGAAACAGAGTAAAATAAGAACCATTGCCCTATTGTCTTGTTATGAATTCATGTATATTCTTATCTTTCCTTCTGAAAATAATTTTGAATCATATTGCACACCTTGCAAGAATCTGGTATGAAAACACACTTATTTTGAAAACTGAACTTGTAATTTTATCCGAAAAATAACTGCAATGACAGGTTTGTTAAAGAAGGCTTCTTTCCTGAAAAGCACATTAACCTCTTTTCATCAAACTTCTGTCCTTTAGGTAGCTGCTACTGTGTTGGCCACACCTGGTATCCCCTCCTTTATGTTTTTGCATGAGATCTGTGTGAGCCTGCCCTGTATATCATACCTACTAGCTTTGACTATGCTGGCTGGGGGGAGACTTTCTGTTAAAAGGAACTCATCCTGCAAAGTTTGTGGGCCTGAGTAGAGAGAGGGCAGCCAAGGAAGCTGCTGTAGGTTCAGACGCTATGCTCAGAACAGGAATCAGGTGCTCACTCCCAGGACTCTTTCTCCATGCTAGTGCAAGGAATCATTAGTGCAAAAGGCATAAAGTGTGATGGGAAAAAGTTAACAGTGCACCAGCAAAGTCATCGTGTCAAGTGCATTACAGAATTGCCTGGTGTCCTAGAACTCTGCTTGGACCTAGGTGTGCACCTGAATTTGTTCGTTCCAAGGGAGCAGCATTTACTGCAGAAGCAAATCCATGTGGCAGGAAGAACAAAGTATCTCATTTATCAGCCAGTCATTAGGACGTTTCTTCATCTGCCTTAGAAAATGGCCCAGGAAAGTAGGTTCTGATCATACTAAACAGTTGCAGCTGTGATTTGTGCCGTGAAAGGACTCCTTTTCAGAATAAACTGTGCTTGGGTAATAACGTATGAAATTCGCAACAGCAGACGGCACTAAATACTATGGATAAGATTCTGAATTTGCTGCAGGCCATTAAAAAAAAAAAAAAGCTCTTGACTTTAATGAATCTGGATTTCTGCACCACTTTCAGAATATAGGGGGGTAAAAGTATTCCATTGAATGGTATTGGTCTTCCTTGAAAATTTCTCTAATTAAGATGTCCCACCAAGAACTGTGAAGCTTGGAATTCAATCAGCTGCTTTAAAAGGGAACAAAATGGAGAATGAAACAATCATGTAGAGCTAGCTGGTGATTCTGGCTTGGAAGAAAATGACAGGGGTGGTAATTTGTATAAGGAAGCTGCTGCTACATCTGGAATTTAGCAGTCAGGAGCCACAGGCGACCCAAGCAGCCTGAGGGCACGGAGGTTTAGGGAACACATTCCTTGGAGCAAAAATTATCACTTTGTAATTATTTTCTGGAGCTCTGCTCTCACATACCATTGTTCTCAGATATGTGGTAAATAAGCAATATTCACATCCATGCTTGTCTTTGTAACTCTTTATAGGTACATACGGGCTACAGCAGCTAAAACTTTCTGAATATTACATTAGCCTTTTGTCTGACAGTGTAAAATGATCTTGTTTTCCTTAAATTCAACCTGCCTTTCATTGAATTTGTATATTACATTTAAAGTTGTTTTTATGGCGTTGTGTAATTTATGATGGTACCAAGTACAATGAAATATCAAAGATATGTGACCGTGTATTTATTGATCTGCCTACAGTTCAGGTCTCAAATAGGATTAGGTCCCATGGCATTTCTAAATATTAGGCAAACTATCAAATTTAGACTTTTAGAACATTCTTAAAATACTGTAATATGTTTACCAGCTCAAAGATCTCAATTCTTTTGGTAAGGCCACATCAACATAATAACAAATTCTGAAGAAAAAAAAGCAAGAATATATTTTTCATGCTGATAAAATATAAAAGTGATAAATATAACCTTTTCAAGGCAAAAGATTACCCTGAAAAAATTTCAGTGAAAGAAAAATTATCTATAGTTTTTAAACATCCACATTTTGGAACTAAGTACTTTCTTACAAAAATAGTGCTTATACCATAATAGGAAGAGGCTGTCATTGGTCAACATTATCATAAGCTTTTATGTTAACATTATCACTGCGTAATGGCATCACTAATTCATCTTCACACTTTTTAGTCATGCCACAGGTTCAGTTTTTACTAAATAAGAATGTGGAGGAATACAGTGTTGTATGATGACAGAAGCAGAAATAACCAAGCTAAAACGAAGGCCAAAATCAATGCCAGGAGGGAAATGAATGAAATCCATTAATTCCAGGACCAGGAACATTCATTCTGGTCATTACATGACCAGGAACATGTCTGTAACATAGAAATATATAGATTTTTCTTTAGGATGGGGAAAGGGAAAAAGATGTAAAGAAAATATTCATGAGCTCAATCACGCAGAGGCACATCCAGATTAAAAAATATATGACATTTTACCTTCAAATCAACAAGCTTAGGTTTTCATACTGGAGCTTGACAGCCCTTTTATATTTTCTCCCTGCTACACTCATTTGAAGGATCTCCCCTTTTTTCAAATAGTTCATGGAGGGGAGGTATCATGGTTTTAGCTGGGGTAGTTAATTTTCTTCACTGTAGCTAGTATACTGCTGTGTTTTAGACTTAGTATGAAAATAATGTGATAACACACTGATGTTTTAGTTGTTGCTAGGTAGCGCTTACACTAGTCAAGGACTTTTGCAGCTTCCCATGCTCTGCCAGGTGCACAAGAAGCCGGGAGGGGAGGGGATACAACCAGGAGAGCTGATCTGAATTGGCCAAAGGGTATTCCATATCATGTCACGTCATGCCCAGTATATTAACTGGGGGGAGTTGGCCGGGGGAAGGCGCGATCGCAGCTCAGGGACTGGCGGTGTCGGTCAGTGGGTGGTGAGCGGTTGCAGCACTTGTGTTTTTTTTTCCTTTTCCCTCTTTTCCCTGGGTTTCGTTTCTCTCGCTTGTTATTTCTTTTTATTATATTAACATTATCATTATTATCATTACCATTACTATTCTTACTATTTTATTTTAATTACTAAACTGTTCTTATCTCAACTCATGAGTTTTCTTACTTTGGCCCTTCCAATTCTCTCCCCATCCCACAGGGGTGGGGGGAGTGAGCGAGCAGCTGTGTGGTGCTGAGTTGCTGACTGGGGCTAAACCACAACAGGAGGGGAAAGGACTATAGTGTAAAGGGGGAAAAACATCTTATCAAACCTCCTACTTTGCAAGCTAAGCTAATAAATATCCCACAGAATGAGAATTCTATTATGGATTTTGGGTTAGACAGTTTTGCAGTGTCAGATTTTTGAAATGGAGTCCACCAATGTAGGAGCCACAACAGGTCACTGCACTAGCACATTTACGGCTAGAAGGATGCTTCAGACAAGCACAAGCCCAAATGACTAAAGGGAAAAATCTAAACTGATAGTCCTAAAGGTCATGAGAAATAAATTCAGGTTGAGAAGGAAAGTAATCAAAAAGGCTCAGTATGGAAACATTGTCATTCCTCCACTTAATGAGTCCTCTACAAGAGTAAATAAGGGGAGAAGGATTAAAGTAATTACTAGTTATGTGTTGAGCTAGCTGTGTTTTTGGTGCCTCCTAGGATGGCAGTTGGTAGAATGGCTAGCTGTGATTTGGAGGAAGTTGTTATTGGTGATTTTCATTTTGAGAAATCCTTCCCTGGCTTCAGCTACAGAACATGGTCTCTTTGGGGATGTATAACATCAGTATAAATAATATTGCTCGAGTCGAAAAGAGAAACAGTGTCCTTTTTTCCTCTCCCCCCTCCCCCCCACCTTTTTTTTTTCTTGGATATTCATGTGCCTTAAAAAGGGTAGAAAATGCAAAAGAGATTGGAAATAACCCCATGTGAACCTCATTCAGATACGTAGCAGTGATTTGTTATATTTCTTGGGTTTAGCCCTGTTCTCTTTAAAAAAAAGATTGCTTGTTCCTACATATAACTAAATACCCTCTGGCCCTTCTCATTTGGTTTGATATTAAGCTGTTCTTACTCTGTCAGACATTCTGTTCAAGACTGGGAATAAAATAAGCCAAGAAAACCACAAACTATTTTAGCTTCCTGAGAAAAGTGGAGATATCGAACACTGAGGTGCATGGGTATTTCTTTTTCTCATGCTTCCATTGACAGAAAAAGTTTATTTTGTTTAACTATTTTCATTTATTCAGAGGAATGGCTAATGTGGAAAGCAACTGCTGAGAAATGCTTGACAGCATTGAAGTGCTTGGTTAGAGGTAAATCTTCACCTGGTAAAAGCTGGCAAAACATTAACAAGATAATTAGCAAGACCAGCTTTTGCCAGTGGAAAGGCCATAATTTCTACAGGTAGGAAAGCTTTAACGTCAGTTGACTCAGGTTTTACTGCCTGAGGGTGGTACCACCTCTACACTCTGTAGTACTTTGTACTATATAGTGTGGGTTAATCATTTCAGAGGGCTGCAGCTTTATTTGCAGAGAGTACAGAAAAGTTGCTGTACTGGGTTTGTGTGGCAATGTTTTGGTAGCGAAGGGGCCACAGGGGTGGCTTCAGTGAGAAGCTGCTGGAAGATTCCCCTATGTCCGATAGAGCAAATGCCAGCCAGCTGCGAGTTGGACCCAGTGCTGGCCAAGGTTGAACCCATCAGCGACAGTGGTAGTGCCTCTGGGATAACAGATTTAAGAAGGGGAAAATAAAAAAAAACTGAGCAAAATTGCAGCCGGAGAGAGGAGTCAAAATATGTGAGAGGAACAGCCCTGCAGACACCAAGGTCAGTGAAGAAGGAGGGGGAGGAGGAGCTCCAGGTGCCGGAGCAGAGATTCCCCTGCAGCCCATGGAGGTGAAGACCATGGTGAGGCAGGCTGTCCCCCTGCAGCCCATGGAGGTTAACGGTGGGCAGATATCCACTGCAGCCCGTGGAGGACCCCACACCAGAGCAGGTGGATGCCCAAAGGAGGCTGTGACCCCATGGGAAGCCCACGCTGGAGCAGGCTCCTGGCAGGACCTGTGGCCCCATGGAGAGAGGAGCCCATGCTGGAGCAGGTTTGCTGGCAGGACTTGTGACCCCATGGGGGACCCACGCTGGAGCAGTTTGTGAAGAACTGCAGCCCATGGGAAGGACTCACATTGGAGAAGTTCATGGAGGACTATCTCCCATGGGAGGGACCCCACTCTGGAGCAGGGGAAGAGTGTGAGGAGTCCTCCTCCTGAAGAGGAAGAGACAATGTGTGATGGATTCACCGCAACCCCTGTTCCCTGTCCTCCTGCACCACTGGAGGGGAGGAGTTAGAGAAATCAGGAGTGAAGTCGAGCCCAGGATGAAGGGAAGGGTGGGGGGAAGGTGTCTTAAGATTTAGTTCTTATTTCTTATTATCCTACTCTGATTTGACTGGTAATAAAATAAATTAATTTTCCCCAAGTCAAGTCTGTTTTGCCTGCGACAATAATTGATTTGTGATCTCTCCCTGTCCTCATCTCAACCCACAAGCCTTTTGTTACATTTTCTTTCCCCATCCCAGCTGAGGAGGGGAGTGATAGAGTAGCTTTGGTAGGCACTTGGTGTCCAGCCAGGGTCAAACCACCACAGTTGCCTGGAAGCAATTGCAAGCCGCTGATGAACTGTTTTGAGTGGACACTGTATTAATTTTCCAATCTAAGGGACAAAAATTACAATTTAAATAACAGAAAGTGCCTACAATGAGGGGCACATCTGCCCTGTTTCTGCATTATACTCTTGCGGAGAGCAATATAGTATTTCTTCTGCATTAATTACAAGTTGCACCATCTTCTTTCTAAGCAGCTACACACAGATGAACCCTTTCCAATGGCATCATAAATTTTTTGACATGTAACAATGACCTTTAAAAGTGAAAAAAAGAGAAACCTGACAAGCCCTGCAAGATGCACGCCATTTACACAAGAACTCTGTAGAATTTACTCTACCTGTGCCATCTGCTTAAGCTAGTATCTAGAGGACTATGTTCATTGGAAAAAGGGCAGAGTTGACAGAAAATGGTTTTCTTCATTTCAGAAGAAGATTCATAGAAAATAGCTGGGATTTTTTCAATCTGGTGTCACACACCTTCTCTTCTTGGATAAGGTCAGAATGAAAACTAATGGAGAAAAAGATGTGACATTTCATAATATTCCAACACTTGAAAAGTCCCTCTCCATGTCAATTTAGAATGAAAATTCAAACACTAATGTGAAGCCTGATTTCTGAAGTATTTCAGTGCAAGTTCATCAAAAGAAATTTAGTTGACAATGCTTTTACTTACTATTCTGAATTTCACTAGAAATACTCAGAGATGCTTGATTGCCATGACATAAACATTGCCATAACAAAGTCCAAGTGGAAAAGGGGCAAAATAACATTTTTGGGCATTACCAATTTAGACATTTTGATTGTGTTGAAACGAAATATCAGAATGGTTTGATAATTCCCCATCATTAACAGACAAAATTTGTATGTTCTTCCCAAATGGATCTGTTTCCTGAAACACACTGTCCAGCAGAAATCTGCACCCTCAGAAGCATTTCTAACCTGAAACTCCCATGGGATATCTGCAGTGTACAGCACAGCAGTGAGTAGGCACAACTCGTGGTGCTTCAGAAGCACGTAAGAATCATGGCCATGAGAGCAGAGTATTCTGACTGGAGTCAGTTGGTTAGCTCAAAGACAGGATCAGTTAACTCAGGTAAAGCACCAGACTAGCCCATTGGCTTGCTGGCCATGTGTCAGACAGCTAAACCAGCTTACCCAGTGCAGGTGTGGATCTGTAGTAGGTCATTCCCCTGCACCGCTCAGATATGCACATTGTGCTCTGTTTCCTGCAACTTGTTTATTCTGGCAGCCAAAAAGACATCTGATTACCCTGCAGAAAAGAGCTTCCTCATCTCAGCTGTATTAATATCCCCAGTGCCTTAGTTTCCTTCCTTAACTTCCTTGCCCGAGTTTTTTGTCTGTTACCTATCTTACTTTCATTTTCACAGAGACAGCACAATATTTTTATTCAGTTTCCTCCTAAAAATCACTGTTTTCCATGACTGCAATGATCACAAACCATACCTGAGTATCAACATGCTTTCTTTCCACGCCACTTCTGAGAGTGGGATTAAGAAGATGGAAAACAGAAAAGGAAAAATAAAGCTACAGAAACTTCTGTATTAAATTCTTCCTCAAGCTTTCCCAGGGCATCTTATTTTATCTGTGTGGGTTTTTATGATTAATTCTCCCTGTGGCATGAAATGTCTTTACTCATGTTGAATGCAGTCCTGAATATCCCACCCAAGCTTAACAATATATATTAATAAGCCTGTAAACAGAGACAGCAGGAATTTTGAAATATCAGCAAGCTCACTGACTCCCAGGATTTTGTTGTTGTGCTCAGTTATGCCAAGACTGGAATGATTTTTTCAAACTTAAAAAAAAAAAAAAAAAAAAGATACAATCAGGGTTTGCTACTTGAGTTGTTTGTCACTCCAATACATCACAAGTGTCATTACCTGTAAAAAAAAATTTAAATATTATAAGGAAAAGTGAAGGACATAACTTTGGAAGGCCAATCCCAACTAAATTTAAGGAGAAAAGATTTGAAACTTTTTGTCCAAGAAGTTCCTAGAGGACATCAGTAACAATTTCGTAATCCAAATGCCAGCAGTCGGCAGTATTTAGGCTATACTTGACCCGCTGCTCACAGACAAGGAAGAACTGATGGGAAATGAGGCTATAGTCAACAGTTTGGATTGCAGTGACCATGAAATTATTGACTTCAGGATCCAGAGGGTGCCTGGGAAATGGAGCTGCAGAGTTAGGAGTCTGAACCTGCAAACTTTGAATTAATCAGAGAATTTCTAAGCAGAATTCCCTGGGAAGTAGCCAGGAAGGAGATAGGTGCCTTGGAGAGTTAGGCTATTTTATAAAGACAGCTTACTGACACCTCAGGAAAAAACTACCCTGTTGGACAGAAATACTGGGAATTTCAGTGAAAGGTCAACTTGTCTGAGTGAGTACAGAGCCCCTCAGTGAATTAAGATGCAAAAACAAAAAGCATACAAGAAGTGGAAATGAGGACAAGCAACAACAGAGGATGTAAAAACATTGTACCAGCACTTAAAGACATCAGAAAGGCCAGTGCTCAGATGAAGCTAAAAATAGGTAGGGACATGTTGGGTAACAGGAAGAGATGCCATGGGACTGCTCAGAACAAAGGTTTGGAGAAGATATTGGTCCACTGACAAATGGAAAGAAAACAACCTCATGATGGCTGATACAGAAATGAGTAAAACATCTGATGCCTTTTTTGCCTCAGCATTCACAGCCAAAGCCTGCTTCCAAACATCTCATATACCAGTCCAGTATGGGAAGCAGAGGGGCAGCTGGTAGTTGAGGGCAACATGGTTGGTGACAGTGTAAGGAAGTTGGATGTATTCAAATGCATGGGGCCAAGTGGGATGCAACCAAGGGTGATGAAAGAGATGACTGGTATGCTATCAACCGTCTCTGAAAAAAATGGCTGTTAGGTGAGGTCTCTGATGACTGGAAAAAAGGTAACAATATGCCTACCTTCAAGAAAAATGAGAATCCAGAAAACTATAGACTGATCAGCCTTACCCCCAGCCCTGCAAACACAGAGAGGACAAAAAGGAGATCAGAAACAGTCACAGTGGGTTTACCGAAGGCAAGTCATGGTTGGTCAGCCTGATTGCCTTCTACAATGAAATGGCTAGCTCTGTGGGCACGGGAAGAGTGGTACATGTCATGTGGCTCAGCTTTCATAATGCTTTTGACATTGCCTCTGACAGCCTCCTGAGCAGGAAGCTGAGTAATCTTGGGCTGGACAGACTGCTAGATGAGCTGGGAATTTGGCCAGATCATCAAGTACAAAGAGAGCAACATCCATTTGGTGGCTGGTGACAAACAATCTACTTCAGACATCGAAACTGGGGCCAGTGTTGTTCATTATATTTATTGATGATGTATATGATGAGACAGAAAGGAGGTCCCACAAAATGCTATCCTTAATGAGAGGGAGTAGCTAACACCCCAAAGCACAGAGCTTCAGTCCAAAGGGACCTTGCAAGGCAACAGAACCTCACAAAGTTGTGCTGTCATTTTGTGATTGGACTCATACCTTGATTTTTGTAATGTTAGGAATCTGGTTTACTGTTGGTATTACTTGAATTCTGCTGAAATACGTTACCAGCTTTAATATAGGTGATCATTTCATTTATTGTTCGCTTTACATTTTAGCTTGTAATTTGGCTTTATCAAAAATTTGTCACCCTTTAACCATTTTTTGACCAAAATTAGATGTCCTTTCTGAGTTTTCATGGTTTTGCTTTTGCAGCAAAATGTGTTTCTTGAGCATGTTTTTTTCTTGGTTGTAGTACCATTGTGAAAAGTAGCATTTTTAGATTCTATGCATCAAGCTTGCTCTTTTCAGAAACACCCAGTTTGGCCTGTCTCTTCATGTAGCTGTCTATTGCCACACATCTAATTGGCCCCCAGTTTGTCAAGGTGAACTTTTACAATGTCAAATTAATTTCTGAAAATGTGTATTGTTTCCTTTAACAGCCTCTGCAGCCTGAAGAGACTGGAGTGAATTCTGCATCAGCTGCCAATGGTTTTCTGCATAAAAGAATAATCAACAAGTCCAATAGTTTGAATGGATTGGTTTCCTGACCACATTAACTTGCCTTGTGGCTTGAAGCCAGCAAAGCATTTAAGCATGTATATAAATTTAAACGTATAAGAAGACTCATTCAGTAAAAGCCTAATCACATACTTACATGTTTTGCCTTTATGTCTTTAATGCCATTAAGTATGCTCGTAAGCAACGAAACAAATCTAGGAATAAAAGTAACCAAATACATCGGAGATAAAAACACTATCAAGAAAACACTGTACAGAGTTTTTAAGTGTTTTGTTATCAGCTGTGGACAGAGTTTCTGAATTTTCTTTCAGCACGTCTCTATATAAGATGACTGAAATATTCTCTTCGAGTAGCATACCATGTCTGAAACATTAATTTCAGTGTCAACATCAATTACAGGATGTAGCCCAGAGTGTTTTGGTATCACTATTATGCTCTAATTAGGTCTCTCAATCCTCCTACTTGTTTTTATGTTATAAATTATAACAACCAACTCTTAATGGATTTTCAATGGTTTTATCACAGATTTCTTGGAAAACATTAAATCCCAGTCAAACCATTAAGGAATTTCTTTCATGTCAGTTTCAATCAATTCCTTTTCACCCTTGTTACAGGATCAAACCCACCTTGCCTGTACTTTATTTTACAACAGCTGTAACTGATGACATTTTTAGACTTCTGAGAGGAGCAGTCATTATTCCTCAGAGCTTTCTTTGTACTCTCAAAGAGTTTTCTCGGTTATGGTTTTTGTTATAAATGCCAATTCTACTTTCTCCTGGTGCTGGTTCAAATATTGTGAAATAAAGTTGCTCAAGAGGAACCCAGCCTAACATCTGCAGTCAAGAGGAATTAATCAGATCATGAAATAAACTGGTATAAAGAAAAAAAATGCCATTGTGCTTGTGTGATAACATTGTCTATTCTGGTAGAGGGACTAGCCTTTCTTTTTCATATTTGAAATGTCTAAATCATATGTGTGTCTGTGCGTGTGCAGAGAAACACAAAGACTGCAAGATTTAAAGATGTAACTTACTCTTCTCAAGACATAAGCATTTATGTCACCATTGAAATTCTTTTACTATTTCAAAATTTTAAGAAAACACTCCAGGGAAAATCTTCATAGAAGCCAAAACTTTCTGTGGATCTAACAAGCACCAGAATCTTATCTTAAGCAAAAAATTATATTTTAAATAAAATGCACAGACAATGTATCAACAGTAGCATTGACTCACTGGAACTACACACAGTTTAAAGACATCAAAAAGGTCAAAGAAGATTAGGAAAAAACATGGACAGCCTTGTAGGGCAAGCAGTTTTCTCCCCTTCTGAATGGAAGAAAACTAGGAAATTTTCCTAAAATAATCTTTCACTGCTCCCAGCATCAACCTTTGCAGCAACCCTCCGAAAATTATGTACCATTATCAAAATGGTAATGCTGTCTCTTTAGAAGCTTGTATTTATAATGTCAAAATCCTTGTTAAGAACAAGAAGCAATATATTAAATATTCAGGAATATTGACTAACCATGACAATTAATTTGGTTGTCTCAAGGAGAACCTACGCTGTTTGATACAGTAAGGTTTCTTCAGTGGGAGTTCAGTCATATCTTGCAAATGGAGTTAGATCTTTGAAATACCAGCTTTCCAGTACTCTGCCTTAGCATAAGCAGCACAATGTGTATGAAACCTGTCTTGTGCCTGCAACATGTGCCTGCGACCTCTGCTTTTGCTGTTGCAGAAGTATGAAACTGAGATATAGTAGGTGAACTCTCAAAAATACCTACCTTGGAAGTTTACTTCTTAGACACTACTAGGATTATAATGGATATTATTATGTACTTGAAGCAGCATAAGAATCAAAGGAGGTATATCTCCTGCCTTACACACCAAATAATCTCAGAAAGGCCCAGGGCTCTACAAATACGAAGATGCTGTCACATCAGGATGCCCTGCTTTACCTCTAGCTGCAAAGTAGAGCAGGCTGGGAGGACAGAGGGTATCCTCCTGAGCTGCAGCCTGCACCTCTGGGGAATTCGTGGGGATTACATAGCCAATTCTCAGGTGCAAGAAGCTCCCAGGGAGACTTTTTGGTCGAAAGACAGAATTCAATAAACATTGGAATATAAAACATATTTAGAGATTATATAAAGTCTAACTAATGTACATGACAATCCTGCAGCTCTTAGCAGAAAACTGAGTTGTTTCCACATTTTAAGAAGCATGCTGAAAAAAACAGATAGCATTCAGAGAATAGACCTGCCATTCAGTAACACAAAAGTCCAAAATCCCACTTCATTCATCTTTTGAAGTGATTGATTCAGTTATGCCTCAGGCTCACCAAAAATGACATGTTCAGAAGCAGAATTTTCAAGGTAAAAATCCCGAGGTACGATGTGTCCTGTTGTTACCAGAGGTCTAGCTGCTGGGTATCAGGAAATCTGGTAGATTTCCACTGCTCAGATGAGTAGGTGACACACTTCTATAGACAAGCCAAATGATAGTATTAATTGCAGTGTTAAGATGGAGCCTTTCTTATCTAGCCAGTTTTCAGAATAGTTTTGTATTGGATATCACTTTCATCAATGGTTACAGGATGCATGCATTTCACCTGTCAGTTCAACTAACAGGCTGTGAATACATGTTCTTTCCCCTTATGTGCTCACTGTGTGTATGACATGATAATAGCAGGACCACAAAAGCACTGGGAGGTTATGTCTCATGACTTCTGTAAGTGTTTTCAGCAGTAGATATATCCCATCTTCTGGAAGTCCTGACATCTATTTTTACCAGCTAGCAGTGCAGCCCTACTTCTATAACTGTTGAACAACATGTGTTTGTCAACTGATTGCTAGCTCTGCAGGCAATTAAAACTAGGACCTGAATAATATTTCTTCATACGATCACAAGCAGCTAGAGAGAGGCTAGAGATTAGTGAAGGCAGAATATAGCAGAAAAAGGTCTATTTAAGTTTTGCAGACACCTCATCTGAAAAGGATGTACACATGGGTGCTCACTTCAAGGCATGGATTGATCTGTTTTGTGGCAGCATAACAAACCAGCACCTCACTCAAGCTGTTATCTTGTTCTCTGGTTTCTCAGCTTTTGATATTTTTTCTCTTTTCTGGGTTTTGGGGGTTTTTTTGGTGGTTTTTTTTTTCAATGTATAGCCCTAGTACTTATGGTTGTTAAAGAAAATGTTCAAAATTTTTGCAGTGCAAAAATTTCTATGTGAGTTTTCAGTTATCTTGGAAGAACACTGACAAACAAAGCTTAAAGAGCCCAGGGGTATCAGAGGAGCCCATTTCTTCACAGTTAGGCCCATCTGTTTCAAGGGATGCCTTACTGGATGAAAAAACAGAGTGTATTCTGATTTAAGGTTGAGACCATAGCTCTGTTTACTCTTCCTTGGCTTGGCTTCTGATTCACTGTGGATCATATTCAAACCTGATTGAAGCAAAAGGTAAAATTGTGTTCACTCCTGAGCTGGGGTCTTATTACCTGGAATCAGGATAAAACTTCTGCTGTTTGGTGGTTACTGATTCTTTTCTCTTTCACCTCTTCACAGACTTTTTCTAGCAGCATACCAGAGCAGATTCAGATGTATTCGTAACTCTTACTCGTAAGATGCTACAGCATTAGATATTCAAGTACTCTCCAGATTCCCTGTTACAGGGCCAAGCATTGAAGAGCAGCTGAATCTGGATTTCAGAGACACTCCAGACCCCTGGAAACTCCAGAGTTGCCAGTCCTGGGACCATCATGCTGACCAAGCAACCTCAGAGCCATGGAAATGAGAAGCCTGGACAGGCTCGGGACAAAGCCAACCACAATTCTCACCAGGTTTGTCAAAACAGGTGGACTTCCTTGAAAACCCCCTTTTTAATGAATCAGTACTTTCTAGGGAAAATTCCTGACCAGCTCTCACCTCAGTCTTTGTTAGTGCTTTCAGGATCAGTTTTAATGCCAAAAATCTGCTAGGAAAGGAATTTTCTCATGCCTATTCTAGCAGATTGTCTACTCCCATGGGAATTATCATTTAACAAACCTAACAAACACACATCAGGCATGTGCAAATCCAAGCCAGTAGGCCTCTTTCCTGTTTAAAACTGCATTAATTCCCACCGTGAGCTTATGTAGGGTATAGAACTTGAATGGGTGAAATATAAAAAGTATTATCCATTCTTTTTGCCCAGAATTTGAGCTGTTAAAGAAACTAACTGTACTGTTAACTTTATTCTAGCTATAAATCATATTTGCTTATTTCCAAGCCCGTGCTTCTTCGAGGCACAGACAATTCACAGAAACATATATTTTCTTTTATAATGCACATTGTGCTGAAACATAGCTGCATAGTACATTTTAATTCATGTTTTTAATTCTCTTTTTTTTAACCCTTCATGACATGCTGAGTTCCAGCAACTGAGAAAACCAATTAAACTGAAGTTGAATGAATTTCCTCTTACTGAAGGTTGTCTTATTAAACTGTAGTTATGAAGTTGTTGAACAGTCTCCTGAATTTCCACATTGCAAGTGAAGAATAAGTTATTGTTCTGTTCAGCTAGTCAAGTGCATTTGGGGCATTGTTAACTAAGGTTAACAGCTTGTGCTCAGGATGATAAAGTAGTAAGACATAAACATTAATATTTCAGCATTGTCATGCAAAGGGGAATTTAAAAGAGAT
This sequence comes from Sula dactylatra, assembly GCA_013389905.1. Taxonomy (NCBI): domain Eukaryota; kingdom Metazoa; phylum Chordata; class Aves; order Suliformes; family Sulidae; genus Sula; species Sula dactylatra. The sequence continues at coordinate 124,918 of WEKW01027403.1, read as the reverse complement.
GCTTATTTTGCTATGCCTGTTGTGTTTTAACTTGAATATTTGTAAAAACATGGAAATAACCCGAAAGACTAACTTCTGATTTGAATGGAAGTTGTAAGAGCAGAATCGTGGCTAAATCTCTTCTCAGTCAGGCTGTTGCTATCCCTGAGGTGCAGGTGAAAGAAGGAAAGTACTTAATGTAACATTTCAAAATATGCCTTATATATAACCTGACATTCAGTGCAAACCAAAATTGGGTGTCCACTGAGATTTTTTCCTTTCTCACAACATAATAGTATGAAGCCGTTCCCTAAAGTGAAGGGTAATAAATGTATATATATCACAAAGAAACACTCCCATTAAAATGTGTGACTGCACTGTCAAACTCATTTACCAGAAAATTTTACTTAGCTCTGGCGCAGCAGCCTTCTAAAAGATTTAGAAGGCTCAGACTGTTTTGGTGGTGTATACACACATTGTTACAGTGAAAGAATAACAAATAATATAATGGAGAGAAACATTTTTATTTTCAGTGCATAAAATAAGGAGTTTCAGGAAAGATCCCCCAAACAATATTCCCTTATGATTCATTTTATATAGTCTTTTGAAAATCTTGGCACTCAGCACAGGTAGGAAGGAGCCACTGAATTAAAGACCACTCACTCGGATCAGGTTGGTGCTCCCTGCATCGCTGATATCTGCCTTTTTATATCTTTCTTGGCAATTTATTCATCACTGTTTGTGGTATTTCTGTCTTACTTTGTGGGTTTCAGCTTGTGGTAGATGGACTCCTAGGGTCCCCGTACTGCTTCTGAGGGACCTCAGAAGTTACCCACCGCAATAGGCTTGCACTTGTGCCTTGCATGGCAATTCCTTAGGAGGCTGCAAGTAATCACAAAGCTAAAAATTATTAATTGAAATTAATAGCTGTTATATGGTTTAAAATTCCCACATCTGTATGGATCAGCCAAGGGAGCAGCAACTCTGTGAAACAGTATTGCTTACATAGTGGCTAGGACACTAAACATCATTATATTAAACACATTTAAGTGGGGTTAAATTTTGTAGGTTTTTTTCTGTAAAATTCCTATGCCTGAAGCAGTTTTTTCCACACATTTCTAGCAACACAGGTATTAACTGCACTTTACCCAATTTAATTTAATCACTTTTAAAAATGCCTAGGAGAAATGCTTAACTATGCCTTATGAGCAAGAAAAAAAGAATGAATTTTTCCTTTTTTTTCTTGCTTGTTGCTCTTTGATTTATTTATATTACTGCTGAAAATGTACACATTTGACTACTTGACAGATGGCAACCAGTTCCAGAGCTGAGGAAGCCAGGAAACTGAAAGCACCCTGTATTTCAGGAAACAATATAGTAACAAGAAGCCTGGCAGCCTTGGAATGGCATAACTTGGAGAAGAACGCCCTGGACAGACAAAATTGGCCTAAGCAAGTGTATTTAGCAACAGAGAGGGAGTCTGGGGGGAAGCCTTTTGCATTTGGTTCTTGCTATTTGCTGTGTCTGTGAAAAACTGCTAGACTCTACAATCTTTGGATGGAAGAATATGATTCATGTGAGGAAAATAAATAACTACTGTCAATGAAGAACTGGTGCAAGTGAACTAGAAAGACACTTCATCTGAATAACAACAAAATTGTAATTTTTAACCCAGTCACACCAAAGGCAGAGTGAATATTTACGTCATCTCTGTGCAGGAGACAGCCTTAGATAGACTGGTAGCAGCTTTAACCGAGATTCGGAGCTTGCATTCTCTTCAGCATGGGTGTTTTAATTTAGGCACTAGTGGCAGTTTAGGACTCAGAAAGATCCACAGAGCCAGCAGAGAAAGGAAACAGAAGATCAGGCTGGAGTTCAGCTGACCAGCTGAAGGATTCAGAAACTACCCCTTTGCCTTTTTTCAGTGTCCAGAGTTGTTTGGGGTTTTTTTCCTCTTCTATATTCTTCCTCTGATTCCCCTTTGGAAAAAAAGGTCATCAGTCAGCAAGTAATCACAATTACTGAAAAGAAAAAATATCTTTGCTTTTTCTTGAAAATGTGCAGGGCTGGCTATCAGTAAGCAAGCCAAACTGATTTTTCACCCCCTTCCACCACCACTCCTGTTATAACTGATTGATATTTCTCATTTGTACCAGTGGCTGTGAAACCATACTCAGAACTATACAGTTCTGATGCCCTAAGTTATTTCAGTGGATCTGATGGTCTTATGAAAATTAATGACCATTGTAATAAAAGAATTCAGAGCTCTACTCAGCGTAACTCAGTAAGGCTCAAATGAAATCACTGCAATCATATGTATTTACTCCAGGGGATTTGGTGCAAGATTATAGTTCTAACATGTTAATACAAAGGTTTTAGAGATTTTTGTCTAATCTGATCTTTATTCTAAACTGAATAAGTAAATTATACACAGATTAAATGGCACTGTGCACTGCATTGCTGTCTCTCTTTAATGATTCTTGGTACTACCCCCAGCTACAGAGAGTCAGTTCCTTTGCAATCAAGGAGACAATATGGTGAAACTCTAGACTTCAAGGGTCTTTCTCCTTTACCAGCAGTAGTGAGATACAGCACTGAAAATTAATGGCAATTAAATATATCTGTCTCTCCAGACACTGAGGATGTTAGGAAGAGAAAAATGGGACTTTACACAGAATTTGGAGGGTAAAAAAGTTTTCCATTTAGAATGAAAATTATATGGCAGTGTTCCCCAAGGGTACAGGATTTAATTAAAAGGCCAGAGAAATTTTGGTTGTCTGGAGCACCCTTTTTTCCTAGGCAATGAGTATCTATGTGTCCTTCACAGACATGTCCATTAGCATGAGAAATGCTTGAGACCTATACTTGCTTCTACTTTCTTCACCTCTGACAGATCTTCAGTGGCTATAAGAAGGTATTGATGAATATGTATCATAAGTATATAAACATAAGTTCAAAAATGTTAATCTTCTTACAGTCTCAGAAAAGCTTATCATATTCACTCTGCTGTCAAAAAGGAAAGAAGTGCACACAAGTATAAATATTTTATTCTTCTGGTACACCTGTAATTAAAATAAAATACAGAAAGCTAATGTGTGCTTTAAATTACCATCATTACAAAAACACGAGCTGGAGTTTTAGGCAGGTTTTTTGTTTGTTTTTTTTGTTTGGTTGTTGTTTTTCATGAAGTATTCAATTTGTTGGGCTAAAAAGGAAGAAATTAGATTGTTCAGTAAATGAGATACTTTCCTGCCAAGCGGTGAATTCAAGTGCAAAAGATCATGAACTCATAGAAGCGGCTCTAAACACAAGAAACAATGACTGGGAGGGGGGGTGGTAAGGGGAGAGAAGAGGAAGAGCAAATAAGCTTGTTAGTTTAGGGATCTCACTAATGACGTCCTCACATGAAGCTAGTGATGAGAGACTCAGGTTCAAGTGGCTGGCCTGAATCAGGTCCAGTGATGAACTGGCTGCTTTACCTGAGAGGTTTTTTCCCAAAAGAAAAATACTGTGTGAAGATGATGAACTTTACACTGTAGGATATCAGTGAACTTCTACTCACTACCAGTGAGGTCTTCCCAGCCAATACAAGTGCCTGCAGAGTGTCATGGAGCTTACAGAGGGGTCTAGGCAGGGTGTTGGGAGCACTATATCAGGATATGCAGCAGAGATTCATGGGATTCATGCCATGTGTTGTCGGGATGTGCCCAAAACAGAAGTTAACTGTGCCCGCCCTGTGCAGTGGGGAGGTCATGATTTATTTTTCCTCAAAAGGATCTTCAGCTTGCTTTCCAGCCAGTCCCCCCTAAAGAGACTCAGAGACCTTCAGTGAAAGAAATGCCCCTGAGGTTTTGTTCCTAAGCTGCTTCAGAGGAAGGTTTCTAAGGCTACCATGGCTCAGTATGACACCCTGAGGAACTGGGGCTAAATAGAGTCAAACCAACCAGCTGCCAAACAGACAAATCCTCCATGCAACATGTTGCAAGGAGCAGCAGCATCATCTCTGGAAGTGACAGCGACCCTACTGTGCTCGTGCCTGCACAAGTCTCTCCCTTCCTGCCCCATAGAAGAAGTAAATGTTCTCATGGCATTCAGGCTATGAGCCAAGTGAGACCTCTGCAAGCCAGAGAAGGCCCATGACACTCCCAGCGTGGGAGCAGGGGCTGGACGTTCTCACCCTCACACTCCCAAACAGGATCCTTCTCCCTGACAACCAGCACAGGGGACTGGCAGTGTGACTGTCTGACACACCTGCCCCAGTGGGGACAAAACTGGTGGCAAGCATTCCTAAGAGTCACCCTGGATGCAGTTTGGTATGTTCTCCGTGGTGGCAACCAGATTCAGCAGAATTGTTGGTCACATATGCGTCTTCTGCTCATGCATCCTGTGGAGATGCACAGTTTCTTCAATCCATCCCTATTCAGAAATTTCTGTGCCTTAAACCTTCAGGAAGAATCAGATGGCAGAAGGCTGTGCCAAAATTACAAAAGCAGAGGTAAAATACATACTTTGAGTAACTGCTATATCAGCTGTGACATGTTTGTATTTCCTTCCTCTACAAGAGAAAAGCCATTGAGCTCCATCCCTTATGGCAGGACTGATGTGTAGAAAATGTTCAGAAATGCCACTTAGGTAGTGGTCATTAAAGTCACAGACTGGAACAAGCCTAGGACTCAGCACGAGCTCTCGGCGCGCACATATTCATCATCTTCTTGTCTTACGTAAGTGCCCAGGCTGGCCTCTCTAAATGCCCCAAGACTGACCCTTCAAAAATTCCTTATTTAGCCTTACTGAAGTCTTTGCCTGCCTGTAAAATGTTATAGCCTTTTTCATTAATGCCCATGAGATGCATTTGATGGAAGGGATAATGGAACTATGTAAGGGTTTGTCAGAAGTTGACCGGTACATAACCTCCAGTAAGGACTTCTTTTTCCCAATTGCTGTATCAAAAAATGTGAGTGTGGTGAGATAGGGTTCCTCCTTGCACTCTCAGTCTGCATGGCTAGCAGGTTCACAGACAAATTGCTTGTACTATGGTTCATCTTAAGTGAGGGTAGGAAAGGGAAAGATCTGCTACAACACAATATGCTGCCACGCAGGTAAAACTGGTTGTGCGCTTAATATGACTGAGCAGCTTCTTCGGCTCCGACTGCAGGAAAGTCTGCCGCTGAGTGAAGACTCAGATGCAGCAAGGACATGCATTTCAGGTTCAGCCAAGACCAGACGGTTTTTACCAGCTTGTGCAATAATATTTTATGGTGACTGTTGTTACCCTACCCTGCCTGGAGGATTTTTAGCGGTATTTCCTCCTGGACATGCTGGAGACAAGGCTGGAGCAGCCATCAATTCCTGCCTGGCCTCGGCCTCACTTTGACATCAACAGTGCTGAGGTAGTGGCTGTTGTGCCTTGTGAGTTAAATTCAGATTTCCCACCACATCACTCTTCTCGACAAAGAGGATGACCCTTGTCCCCACAAAACAATTATAAAAATTCACTGCATCCTCATAGTGTGTTTGAACTCAGAGCTAAATTAGCACAGCAAAAGCATGGACAAGAAGCAAGACCACAGTGATAATTTCTCCAAAATATAAACCAAACTCACCAGGCCATGGAGATTGCTGGCCCCACTGCAACATCATCAAAACATGGGGATGTTTCCAGGCATGGCAAAAGTCCTGAATGACATGGAGAAGTCTCCTGTTCCTTATGCCTTCCTCTTGAAGCACCTGCCAGAGTAATTTGTAAACAGGTAGGAACTGCTTCCACAGAGCTCCTTTGGTCCTCACAGTTCTCTGCCACCATAAGCAGACAGCCTAAGATGGAATAGGCCTGATATCTCTCAAGGAACTCGAGCTAATGCATGTCAGACATGGGACATCAGGCACGATATAGAACAAGATATATCCCTGCAATTCTATGGTTTCTACAGTGTTCCAGGAAGGGGTAACGTTCCCAGGCTATACCTCAGCAGGAAGTCCCAGAAGGAAGAGTATGTGCTCCTCACTGCAAAGCCTCCCGGGTGAGTATCTGCATTGCCTGTGTAATGGGCCAGTAGGTTTGGTCAAGCAACACAGGATATGAGCCTACACTGCAGTCTGCACGCTTGTCACCCAAAACCTTGATTACGACCATCAAATTAATTCCAGATGAACCATCAAAATGCTCTTCAGCCTTGTCAGACCTCAGCCTCTGCCTTGCCATGGATTTCAGTCAGCTTTGGAACTGGACCAAGAAGACTAACTGCAGGTTGGGCTGGCTTTGAATTAACAGCCCCACAGTGAACCAAATCCCCAGAGCAGTTTTTTCTCCATTTCTGTATGTCAGGCTACCAACGGATGTATTTTTCTTTGTTTTATTTCTTTGTACTAAAATTTTAGACTTACACCAACAAGGAAAAAACGTTAAGGAACACATGAAAGTAATAGGAATGAAAGCAGCATAAGGAGCAAACAACTTCCAGAGAATAACACAAGACTGCTTTAGTTCTTTTTCTTCAGAGTTTTTATGAATCTATAATTTCATTATTTACTTTGTATTATAGAGTGACATTTTATGCTAGCATATTGTGTCTTTTTAATGGCCTTGGTATGACTTGCTGTGACTTTTGCACAGAGCTTTGGCTGCTAGGAATTTGTTATTCACAACCCAGCAACAGTGACTTTAGTTATCTGCTGTAACATGTTCTGGTTCACAGCTAAATGCTTCTAAAAGGAGGGCTAAGAGAGATGCGTCCACCTTGTGCAACAGCACTTGAGACAGAAAGGTGAAAGGCCACAGGAGCCCAAGCAGCTTTGCTGCAGCTGTGCAGCACAATGCCTCAGGCAGAAGCCCTGCTAGAAGCCCATCAGTGCAACTGCAATGTGCTCAGGTACAAGCCTGCATTTCTATGGGGTGCTGCACTGTGCCATGGGGCACTATAGCCTGGATAAATGGAGGCAGCGCTGGTTGGGACAGCAGCTGTCATTGCATGCCCAAGCCGTGCCCAGTGGCTGCTGAAACTTGCTTCCAGCTGTTGTACAAACCCTTCCAAGAGCTACCTTCCTGGAACTGCCTTAACCAGCAGGTGCCCACCTCATGGAACTGTTATTTTTCATAAAGGCTTCTACAACATTAACATTGACTTTGATACTGTCAAAACATATTAATTTCTTATTCCAACACTTTGGAGCACTCACAGGAACAGCGCAGAAAGCTGTGCAGAAAAGCAGCTGTCAGCCTTTTTCACAATCTAAATTCAAGTTTCATCAGAAAGCTGTCAACTAGATTACGTTTAGCTATATTGACAGCTAGTTGTCACTTTCCTGGACAGCAGTTGCAACCCACCGTGTTGTCACACCTGTGACCCAGAACAACATGAAACACATGCATAACGACCACGGCACACACCACCTATATCAGCTCTGCCATGCAGGGTCATGGGCAAGATGAGGCTCACTGTTATACACAATAAAAAAAAAAAATGTAAGCCCACTACCCTTGTTACCATTCTAAAGCCTTGAAAGCGTACCAAAACTGTTCATATAAATCCCAGCAGCAGGAGGTGCTTTTTTTTCAATGGAAATAAATACTAGTAGTGCCAAAGGACAGACCGGCCAAGTGGCTCCTGGAGAGGAACCACTTTTCCCCAGTACCTTGTTCCTCAGCAAGCTTCACCTTTTGCTGGTGTCTTTTGGGAGCTGAGTCTTTTAAGGCCCAAATCTCCTAGTCTAACCTGGAGTGTCAGAGGAAATAATATTTTAATGTTACAGTACAGACTAGCCTTAGGAAGATGAAATATTTCATCCTTTTCTCCAGGCCTTCATATATGGATTAGCTAAAGGTAAAATCTTCCTTTCTCACCTTTCTTGCCTGTGGCTGACTGAGTTTGATATTATTTCATTGTTAGCAAAGTTATACATATTTTATGTGAGCAGAAAGACCAAGATGATGGAAAACATAGGATTTACAGCATTTGTAGCCTGATAGCACATAGGCATCAAAACATGAGTTATAAAACACCGCTGCCCAAGGCAAGCTCTTGTACCACTTGAGCTCTTTGCATTTCTATTTCTCTTTTTTAAACAGGAATACTACACCTCTTTCCCAGGACACTAGCCACGTTACTGACATTATTTAGTGGGAACCACAAAGACACTTGAAAAAGACCTGTGTTCAAAAAAGAAAAAGGCTTTTTTTTCCTTGTCTGGTTCTTTGTTCCACATGATGTAGAGCAAATATGGAGGAGAGATTAAGTTAACTCTGTTTGTCCTCAGTCCCAGACAGTATCTCTCACTCATCCATACTTTCTTGAGTCTATGGCACCATGTGGTATTTCCCAACAAACACAGTTTTTTGTCAGTAGGATGAACAGCAGCCTTAAAACCTTTACATCAGAGGGATTTTGCATCCTGTTTGATTCAAAGAGCACAGATGTATGAAACATTCAGGCACAAGCTCAGCCTCATGGGCAGGGGTAAAATTGAGCCAGCGCCAAGTTCACACAATGTCGATGTTTGAGTCACGTATGCCATACAAACCTGCTCTTAATCAGAGTCTTCCTGCCCTTATGTTTGTCCCCTTGAGCTTAATAACGTAGCAGCAGGAATATTTTAAACAGCTGCAGCTCTTTCTTTTATTTGCATTTTGGGGATCGTTAAGTGCTACCGAAAGCAGAAACATGGTTGTCTCCCTAATTAACTCTTCAGGTGAGCACTGGAAATGGAAAAGACTTTTACAGAAACCTGCAACAATGCACAGAGGGAACCTGCCTACCCTCCTGCGAGGGGAGCAGCCCGGCCACCAGCCGACTCACTAATGGCTCACCCCTGATTAGAGCCTGCCAGCAGGGAAAAAAAGCCTCTCCTGGTTTTGCTTCATACTCCTGGTGGGTGAATGAAGACCCTGCTTACAGGACCACGGCTTTCTGGGGTGATGTGAAAGAGCCCTTACTCATGCCAGCCCTCCCAAAGTGGACACACTGCCCCCCCTCTCTCCATTCTACCCTCCACATGCAGGGACAAAGAACTTGGGCCATTGCCATTCTCAGCACAGGTCCCACTGACCCCGGGAGTTGAGCCTAGATGCAGAGCTCAGGTGCCACCTGCAAATTTTGGTGTATTTGCCACTGAAATGGGTTCCACAAGGTTTTTTATTTTCTTTTCTTGTGCATTGCTCTGCATTTTTGTATTGATGATGGCTTGAAAAAAACCTAGCAGAAAAATCTGTAAAACACAAAAGTAAAAAAATAAAAGGAAACCCCTTAAGCTGTCAGAGTTACCTTTAAATTTGTGTAACACAGCATCCTTGAGGGCATTTCCTCACTACAGTGACAAACCCAAAATCTCTGCACTTGTAAAAGATTGATCCATTACTTATAGATTACTTCACTGTTAAAGTCTTTTTTGTAAGGATTATGTTATAGCCTTTATATTAGGGTGGAAGCAATCCTTAAGACTTACTACCACTTTGCTTTTTTTATTTCTTCACCTCCTCTGTAACTGCAACATCTGCTGTTACAAGAGGAAAATTTTGCATCATACTTTTGAGCTGAGGTCAAATTATCTTGGGTTGTTTGGTTCTGTGTCTGTGTGTGGCTATTTTTGGTTTTGCTTTTGTTTTTTAAGTAGACTACCTACCTGTCTCAGTATCCACAGCAACAAATCTCTGGTTAATGATTCTCCAGAAATTCACTGGCGAAGGTTTATTAGTTTTATTAGGATTTCCAAGAACTTGTGAAAGAAGCTTCCTTAAAATAAGAAAGATTCACCCTAAACTTATGAGCCAAGCAACTCAAGGAAAGCCAACATCTAAACTTTTTGAAGTGGGGGTTCAGTGAGGTTTGGTTTGGACTTTCTTTCTGTTATTGTGGGGAGGAGGAATACCCAAAACTGAATGTCAGAAAAGGAAATATCAGTACTCGCTGGGATTGGTTTAAAATTTGACCAGCTGGCAGAAAATAAAGACTAAGGAAAAGCAGATGACTCATCATAAGAGGAGAGTGTCTCAAGATTTTGTATTAATATTGGTTTTATTTAATATATTTACAGTGCTCCAGAAAAATAAAAGTGGAGTTGTTACAGCAGCACTACCATCTTACAGGATTATTTGGGCTAATCATGCCAAAGTAGCTCTATCTACATTTTCACCCCAGCATGGACAGCTCCCCTTTACAGGGCCCAAAGGAGCAGAAGGGCTGGATTGTAAGAACACCTGACAGTCTGGTCTCTGCAACAATTAGTATTTACATCTTTATCCTCAGAGAGCTATAATTTGTCCTAAATTGAGCAATGCTGAACCAACAAGTACCACCCCGCTCCAAGACTACTTGTAATTACTGGTGCCAAAGCATAGGGCTTCTAGAACTTTACAGGAAAGAGGATACTAAAAATTAGACTGGAGAAAGAAGGTATTTTTTCCTCATCTGTTCTCTCAGCAAAAAACATTACAGCTCAAATTTTCCAGAATGATGTTACCTCAGGTACATAACCAGCATGAAGAAATTCAGTTGAGACAGGTAGAGTTTAGCTAAGATAAAAACAGCTGTACATAAAATTTGATAATTGAAAGCATGATAATTGCAAGTATTGCAAGTAATTACAGGACAGATATAATAAATTTCCCCAATGTAACAGGGATGCAATGCAATTATACCAGAGGGAGGGAGAAAGCTCCTTTAGCTGATACAAGTTGCTTTTCTTCTGGTTAGTGTTGACTCTATAACCATTGCTTTAGTTTTTCCCCAAAAGTTCCCTTAAATTTCAACAACTCAGTAGAGGTACTTAAACCAGCAGGAAAACTTTACATCTCACTTTATGCAAATTAGTGTCGTTAATGACCTCTTATGAAAGCCTTTGCCCAAGGATTTTTGAAATCTTAATTCTCCACTCTTCATTACTTCGCTGAGCAGTCCAAAGAATTAAAAGAGGTTAACCAGGCATAAATTCCTACTGTGGAAATCCTAACAATATCCTCCAAGATATCATGTGCTTTAGTTGTTTTAGTCTTAATTATCATTTCTCATTATTTACTTGGTACTAACGTAAGACTCACCAACATATTATTCCTAGTATATGTTGAAAGGAAATATGACATTTGATTCCCTTGCACTTTCTGCTAGTATTAGCTCATTTAATAACCATTTCCTTGGTCACTGAGACAGCTGCACAGTCTGACATAGCTCAACCCTCACAAAATAAATAATCCTTTGCATTTAAGTCAGAATTTCAGCTGTGGCTTATTCCAGATTTAATTACTCCTTCAATTCCAGAAGCTAGGGAGATATTGTTCTATGTTTATTATAATTCATTAGAACTAATTACAGAAGTCTGTTTTCCCCCATCGCCAAACTAACCCTCAGTCTGGACTTTCCTGTGCTCACTTTCAAAGCCATTTTCTTTTAGAGCCTCTCTCAGCTCAATCACTGCAAAACCCATTGTCGCTATTATCATCACTGGAGTTTAATTCACTCATGTCTGGGAGCAGGTGAAGAATGAACACTAACATGATAGGCACTGATCTATCACTAATGTGACCAAGCAAATCAGTGCTCAGACGACTTAAAACTGATATAGACTTGATGGACATAGAATGGGTGAAAAGAAAAAGCACGACCAGAGTGAATTCTATCTGATGGCAGCAAATGGGGGTAATGAGCACTGCCTGGTGCCAGCACACGGGCTCTTAAAGGTGACCTGCTCTTGTGGATCAGGTTCAAGCACTTACCACCTCCTGCTGCTGGCTGCAGCTCCTCCTGGAAGCTGTTGCTCCATGCTGACATGTGAGTACTCATAGGTCAATTCAGGGCAGGGAAATTTAAACCACTACTGAATAATACCATTCTCATTATTCACAGCAGTACATCTGCAGTTCAGATCTCTTCCTGGTTTTGTGTTTTTAAATCTTGTTTACTGTGAATTGAAGTGGGATGTTAGGAGCTTTGTTTTCATATCTACATGACATTATCCTTGTCAGTGCTCTTTAGGTGTGCACGCACCTTGATTATATTTTTTTCTTGGTAATCACAAGCCTTGCACAGATGCCTACAAATTAAAAATTAGCTTGACTATTTTTTCTGTTACAACACCATACATATTCAGGATAGTGTGACCTTGTCTTCTCCCTGACTCTGGTTTTAATATGACATCTTTCAGCTCTACTGAGAATATTACTATGTCTGTAAAGGTGCTGAAAACAGTAAACAAACCATTTCCCTGAGATTTTTGTTTGTGCAGTGAATATTACCTAGCTCATAATTGCTTTACTTTGTGCTATCAACCAACTGAAGAAACTGTTAAAAAAAAATTGCCATTAGTGTCTGAAGGGATAATAAAGGCTATCACTATCAATTTACACTTTTAATGTTCATAGTTTTCTCTCTTACTTTAATTTTTAATATTTCTACTACTTGATGTGGTGAAAAACCTTTCTGTTATTCAGCAACGATCACTATAACAGCCATTATTCACTTACCAGCAAAGCTAGACATACATTGTGTAGTAAAAGGAATAAAGTAGCCCAAAAGCTTTGGCCAGATATCCAAGTCCAGGCAGACCATCCCACTCCAAGGCTGTCAAAGAAACCAAACCCATGGAGGCTTGATGAGGTGCAAAGCAGCCCTGAGAAGACATGGGTGTTTGCTTCCCAGCACTGTCACAGCTCCATGGAGTCACCGCTGGATCTGAAAACACTGGAGGATGACAGAGACAGCTCCTCTACACTTAAACTTTCCACACCTCTTGTTTAGCACAGGGAAGTTGCAGTACCCTCCGCATCACACTGGGGTGCGGTGAATGTTCGTAACCGTAGAGCAAGCTTCAGGCTACTGAAAAATTCTGATGGCTCCACATTTCTAGAGATTTGTTAGTATAATATATTAAAATAATACCTATTTCTTTAGATTTTTCAGCAGCAGAACACAGGCATCCACTTCCCTACCTATAAAACACAGGTTTTCTTTGAGACAAAAGAACTATGCAACACAGAGCAGTTTCACCACCTGCAGCCATGTCCATAGCTGGTTTTGGATCACTTGGGCCAGAGTGGAACTAATATAATTCTTCTGGACTTGAATATAAAGCACTACCAGCCCGACCAGCAGCAATTTCCATCCAGGTTGCCCAGCCACAGGTGGCTTCTCAAGGCAGGACACAGAAGGGATCCACAAGCTTTTCCGTCTGCCTACATCATGACCAAATCCCTCCAGCTGGAAGTCAACATTGTCAAAGAAATACAAGCCAATAAAGTTTTCACCTTGCCTTTCACAACACTGTTGATTCAGCAATGCTATCTCCTTATAAAGTAGTAGGAACTGTAATGTTGTAACATAATTCACAACAAGCACAGATAGCTGAGCTTCATTTGAAATTATCTCATTTCTAGACAATCAGGTTTTTTACTGTAGCTACGCCTGAAGCTGTCTGTTCTCTTTTCTCTGGATTCTTGTCCACCCAAAACAATCGTTCACTCTTGACCATGTTTCAGTTGCTAAACAAACACCAGTCTGGTGTTTAATTTATGAGCAAGAATGCTACAGGAGGTGAAGATGCGTGAAAAGAAACATGAAAATCAACAAAGTGTAATTTCCCAGATAATTTGTAGTGCTGCAGGTAAAATCTTGCATTAATTAGGCCCAAAATTCAGCTGCACCAACTTGTCTCTCAGCACCATTTCATAATTCTGCACTGCAAAAAATTAACAGGAAAACTGGTTTCCATAATTAAAGCATATTTTTCCATTCTCTGTGTTCCAACACATTAAGTCTTTCAGCAGGTTATACAAAAATTTTCTGCAAGGTCTTGGAAAAAAAAATTAGATCTTCTAAAAAGTTACAAAATTGTAGCTCCTCCATTCTTCCTGTAAAACCCCTGTACATCATCTAGTCAAGCCCTTATTAAAATATGCAATAATTATTGAACACACATAAGGAGAAATGCTTGGAATCTTTAAAAAATTGCAAAAGGAAAACTCTCTGGGAATTCATGAGATTGAAGGGGACACTTCAAGTGTAACAAAATTTGAGGGGCATGTTGGATTTTCATCCTAAAGTTTGCATCTGTATCTTGGAAATGGAAGTAATGGATAACAAAGGAATATAAAATCAGCTAAGGGCCCCAGGGGATATGTTGTTCCATTTGCAGCCTAGCTCTAGGAGCTCCACTACACAATAACATTTCTCCTGAGAAAGGAAAGGTTAAAACAAAAGGCAGAGACTTTGTCTCTTCATTTTCCAAATGCCAATTCCTGACTTTAAACAAACAATACCAGTCAGAGAGGAGTTAGTCCATTAGGTGCTCTTCTCGCCTGTGCAACTTTCTAACATTAGACATGGTGGCTTTAGTTTCTCCATATTACAGCTGCAAATATTAGCTTGACAAAAGCACACACCCTAGACTCCTCCTAAGAAATATTGTGTAAGAAACAGTAAAGACTGGAGTTTCAGAAGGGAAATAATAGGATTTTCACAAGTTTCCAAGACCAGACCTGGGCATGGTGGGAACCGGAAAAGCAGTACTTGTTCTTATTTTTACATTTTAAGAATAAAAAGGAAGTGCTAGTAAGTTAGGTCATGATATGCTGAAATTCTGTGTCAGTTAGTGTCTCCTCTGAACCACTCATCCTTCCTCCCGTCAACATACATGTTTTCTTTGTTTCCCATCATTGTCATTTAAAATAATATACTGTAAAAGTTTGTTTCTTGTGCTTTATTACCTCTGATATCAAATGACCTGGCCTAAGCAATTCTTTTAAAACCTTTGCCTCCTGCATTGAGATTTCCTTCTTTTTTTTCCTTTAAGATATTATCCTACATACAGTTTCAATTTTGCATTCGAGCCTCCTTCTAAGTACATTTCATCATATCAGTCAAACAGATTTGCCCCTTAAACTAAATAGTAAATATATTAACACTTGGGCAATACAGTGCCATTTTATCTGGTATGTAACCTTGCTCAGACTGATTTCCAAAGTTAAAAAAAAACAGATGTTCAGATATTAATAACAGCAAAAGCTGAGAGTCACCGAGGCACAAGCACAGCTGCAAAGCCGCACCAGCTGGGGGCATCACAGCAAGTGGCGTACTAGTGAGCTGCTAAAGTGATCTACGAGGCCATTCCATGCAGCCCAAACTGTGGGGCAAGGCAGCTCTGCTGCAGCACTGCAAAGTCCAGAGTGGGACAGGGCAAGGACTGGGGAAGAGAGGAGATGTGAAAGACAAGCAAAATCTTCTATGGAAGATTTTAAAACAGGGAGTCTGTGTTGGATTTGCACGGTAAGCAGCATGGGAAGCATTTGTGACACTAAATGTGTGTAAACACTTACCTGAAGTTCTCAGAAGGTTAGTTTCCCTATGTCTCTCTGGGAAAGGAGAAAGGCTTCTCCAGAGAAGGAGGGACCCCAGGTAGGTACACGAGTCCCTGGGCTGCCCTAAGGGAGATCCTATTTCTCTCCCTCTATTGCTTTCAGTGCCCAGAGACCCTTGCCTCCAAACTGGGGCACCTGGGTAAGAGGCTTAAAGTTAGTACAGATGCATAGTCCCCAAAACAACCATACCTGTGAGAAGATATAGGAAGTCTCCTTTCTTGTGATCAAGTCAGAAAAATTAACCTTTGGGGAGTCCCTTTCTTCTGTTTTCAGACTAAAATTTACTGTGATGTTTCTCCATCAGAAAGCTCTAAAAATCCAGATCTTCAATCTAGGTCTCTTATTTTAAACCATGCAAAATAACTTAGAAGCACAAGTATAAAAAGACACTCCATAAACGTCATGTTGGTCACTTAGTGAAGTCTCCACAACCAGCCTCTCCGCTTTACCTCAGCTACTCCAGCTTAAATGAATGGGTATGATGTGTGTGAACCACAAAAGTAGTTGTGAATGACTCATTTCCAGTAGCATTGACGATATCTATACGCATGCAGAAACAACTTCTCATACTGGTAATGCCCCTTTGTGTTTAATCACACTTTCAAAATACATTTAAATATATTTGAGGCTTTGGTGCAAACCTTATACAATAGGCTGTACTTGAAGCTGATATAACACTAACACTGGCAGCCAGCTTGTTCTGGATGATGAGGTTCTGCAAGTATGTGTCTACACCTTTTCCTGATGGTTTGACTTCAGATTACAGAGCAATTCTCAGCAAATACAAGTTACTAACATGGGCTTAGCAAAAGAGAAATTCCCTGTCCCAAAAAAATCAACATCTAAAGAGCTGGGTCTCGAAGACTACTGCAGGAGGGGAGTATCTTAAACTGGAAACTTAAAGTGTCATTATGCGGAAACATCTTGTTGGCTCCAAATCTATCTTGTTTTGAATCTATTTACTTGAGTAGTCTTCAGTCCATGGCTCAAAGGTAATGTCCACTCCCAGATCACCTGGCATGGCTGAGACCAAAGACCCAACACAGGTGCAACCCAAGTGGACATGTGGCCAGAAGTACAATGCCACCACAAGCAGAGTCCTCCTGGGGACAGCAAAGCTTAGGAACCGCACAACAGGGTATGTAGATGGCTGCAATTGCTCTAATAGCTAAATGGCTGACAGCAATAATGCTGCATGAATAACGGTAACTGTAAAATTGATTCAACTGAAAAAATACATATTAAAAACATATATATCAGTTTCAAATGACTTACCCTGCAGAAATGTGAGCAAAGAACTCTAGAGGACACTGTGTCTGGTTTGTGGATCGCTTCTTGTGTCCTTAAACAGAAGCACCTCTGATGAAAAGATAAGAAAGAAGTCTTTTTTCTCTTTCAGTTTTCTACAGGAACTTCCATTTTCCTTCACTATCCCTTTTCGTTGCACAGACTTAATTTTCTTTAAAACTGCAGGACAGTTAAATCAACTTTTTTCTTGCTTCAATGCATGTTGCTACCAGGTTTTTTTCCACAAGAAGTTTTTTCTATTTTTGGATTAATTTCATGATGAAGAGTAAATTTTTCTGAAACTTTGACAATAAGAACCTTCTCATTAAAAGAGTCCATTTCAAATTTCTGAATGTTAATTGATTTGCTTCCTTGAACATTTCAGGTGTCCCTTTCTACTTTGTTTAGTTTTTACAAGCATAAGAGTATTTTTCTTTCAGTCAAAGGTAAGGAAATCTAGTTTGGTATCATTTTTCACCCCATTTTCTCTTACAGTTTGTAGGCTTTGCAAGGGAAATAAATGAAAACCAATCCTGCTTTTTCTCTGACTTTCAGCAATATGTCCTTTTCTCTGACTGATGGGAAATATGCTGTGTTGGGAAATAAGTGAGGGTGAGTTTGGAAGAAGAAAATAGCATACGGTTGTTCCCTTTAGCAGGAACCACTGGTGACAGGAGCAAATGAGGAAAAACTAAATTCCTCTGCTGTCTTATTTTGCTATCCCCCTCCCTGAACAACTACAGAGCTGATGCTTCTTCAGTCCCAGCTCATCCTGTGTGTTATGTTTTGTCTGAGTTTATACCATTATTTATTCCCGCTCTGGAGCCAGCACTGGGCTGAGCTGCACGACGAGCTTCTAAACAATTCCCCCTTGACATGACACTGCATGTGTCTGACTGAAAGCTCACTGAGATCAATGAGACTCCTTCAAATAAAGTCAATAGACTTTGCATCAGGCCCAAAATGTTCCAGTCCAAAAAATGACTGAAAATAGCCCCAAGAGCTTCTACGTTTATTATCTCTCAATGATTTCCACATGAAACGTCAAAATTGTAAGTAAAACAATATACCTTTTCCTTCCCTCCTGATTTAAAAATCTCTGCCTGGTGTCTTAAGTCATCTTATGTATTTTCTATAACCGTTCTGAAAGTTCAGGAGGTCAGATTGGGTAATGCTGGTAAAAACCTGAAGTTTCATCATCAGTGTGGTATTTCTGCAATATTTGGCTCTTGAAGAAAGAAAAAAGCACTCATTATGGCCCTCCTTGTCATCTGTAGTCATGAGGTCTCCACACGAATGACTGAACAGACAACTCAGTGTCTTATGTGCCATGAAGAAATCAGGAAAGTGTGTTATCAACAGAGCTGAGCAGGTCTGCAGTGGATGCAGCAAAGAGTGCCAGTCAAACCATCTCCTCACCTATGAGCAACAGCATATGATATATAATGGTTCATTCCATCACCATGTTTGTGCTTGCAAAATGAAGGCCCTGCAAACTGAAGCACGAATCTGTGAGACATTGTGTGTATACTCCTTTCAGCAAAGATTTATTGAAATGCCATAAATCAAGCGGCTCGGGAAAATTAGAAGAGGTGATGGTAAAAGAAAATTAAAGAAAAGAAAGGAGATGGAAAGAAATATGATGAAAGAGAGGCGAAGTTCAAAGAAGAAACTAATCTGTGAGTAATAAGTACCACTGGTATTAGCTGCCCAGCCATGCTGCACGAAAATCTCCCATTAGCAAAGAATTATGAGCAACTTTAACCAAAGTAATGTTGTCTTTAACAGGCTGACGGCCTTGGTGCAGTGCTCCCCTAGCCAATCGTTTATATTAGCAGAGAGGTTTTTTTAGCAAGCCCCAAGAGTGACTTTTTTTTCCCCTCCTATGGTTTAGCTTGATACTTCCAAAGCTTTTTGCTGGACTGTAAATTTCATCTTAACAGAGCTCTATAAAGAACTTGTACCAGCCCACTTTCACCTGTGGTCAGCCTTTGTTGTCTAGAGGTTACACAGAAAACGCCAGTGAAAGATGTGTGTAAAGATACTGTCAATCAATTATGTTACCGCGATCGATTTCCACTTGCTTTTGATCCCATGCATAAGTAGCTTACACTTATTCACATGATTTTCTGTGAAAGAAAAGCCAAGTGCTATTACCTCTTCCTCTGCATGATTATTGTTATACATATTATACATGATTATTGTTATATAGAAATTTCACGTTGCAAGTAGTCAGTGTTACTAACATTCCCTGTTTTGCCAAGCAGAGAGCTGGTGCATTTACCTCTCCCAGGGCTGAGCAGCAGGTTCCTAACCTGGTGCTGCTGAAGGATATGCTGAAACAAAAGACTTTTCTGTCTTTACTGACTTTACTGTATTGCAGATAACTCACTGGAGGAAAGAAAACAGTGATGTGGAATTAAGCATATAGTCTGAACGGACCACAGTTTTGGTATCTGATTAACCTTAGTCTTTGATAAATGCAGACATTTTTAACCCTGGAGCTCAAAACAGACCTAGAACTTCCTTAGATTAAAGCATTCAGTTGAAATAAATATGCAGTATGTCATGTATTTCCCTTTGCCTCAGATGAAAGGTCTCAGTCTATCCTTAATACAATGCTCAGGGTACTTCAGAGTCTTTGAAAGTTCTCCATCAATCTTCTCTGACAGGTCCCATGGCTGCTGGTGAATCATCCCTGTTAGATAAAACCAGAATCTTTATATGAATTTTAATTACTGCTTTTGGCATTTAGGCACTGCACAAATACCTAAACCAGGAATGCAGTCAGACTATCTACATGCTGGAGTACCAAACTCATTCTGTTAGGTCACAGACGTTTTCATTTAAACTTCAAGGAATCTGGGGGTTTCCGTTTAAATTATATTTCTATACCCTCTTTCCAGATACTTCCTGATCATTCACCCATCCCTCCCCTCTACTCCCTGCTTCACTGTCAAGGCTTCACTGAAGTTCACCCAGGCAAAAGTAGAGTGGCAAGTTCTACAGTAGTAAGAGAGGTAGTTTCCTCAGCAGTTTACACTGTGATCGCACACAGTGCAAAGGTGTAATTTGTGGCAAGTCAAAAGCAACTCATCAACTTCATTGTAAACTAATGCACTACTTACTCTGGCTTGAAATATCTTTCTTTTGTTATTTTTCTGTCTGCATAGGAATATCGTAAAAATAGCAAGAGGTTTTCATAGTTGTTTATTTTGATTAATATCTCTAGGGGGGATAAAAAAGGAATCATTTGTCTCACTTTATATTATTTTCAGACTGACTTCCTATGAAAGGGAGGCTTAAGCAGTCACACTTACTGTCCATCTGCCTGTTCATCTGTTGAGCTGTCTGTCAGTCCCTCCTCCTCAATAGTTTTTTGAGCCCACTGGCCACTTTCAGTCAAATTTGACAAGTAACATCATAAAATCAGTTGTGGGTACCAAATCAGAGCACCCACTGAGGGGATGGCAGCAGCCAGCAGGCCAACCAGCACGTGAACATCGCCTGGCCAGACAGTGTGCTCGAAACTAGCCAGAGAGCAAGGCACCCTTTGCACAGTCCACCAGGTAGGAGAGGCTGAGGACATTGCACAGGTGATGTGTAAGACATCTGTGCCACTTCAGCCACTAATAGAATACCTGCTAGTGCAAAAACCTGCAAATGATTGTTTGGTTAATACGTAGTGGTACACCAACATCTGTGTTGCTATGAGCATGAGATATTTGCTGTTGGATAGGATGGACAGAGTCTGCTCTATGTCCTACACTCAGTTAAGTTTAGGTGAGCATTTGCTCTGCATTCATTCTGTCAAAATGCCATGCACAGGCAGCAAGGAGAAAAGCTTGCTTTTGCCTTTGCAAGCCTTTGCCTTGCCAGAGATTCCTCTTTTCCTGGAAGCAACTGAGCTCCTTTGGTGCAGAAACCACCCATTCTCAAGCAAGGATGAGGCAGGCAGGGAGAGCGAGCAGGAGAGGTAGAGGCAGGGACTGGAAGACTCCTAGTCAGAGCAGGGAGACAGTACACATGCAGGTCCTGGGTATGGGAGGAAAGGCTTGTCCTCATGACCCAGAGCAAGAGCTCTGTGGCATTTGTATCATCTAACAGCTGCTGCATTGCAGACAGTCATGCAGTCACCATCCTGGGAACAAGCTGGAGGTAAGGCTCTATCTCGCAAAGGCAGAGAGGTAGTTTTGTGTGCAGCCCCCTCCTATTAATTCTGATTCAGCCTGAGTTTTCTGTGGTTTAAAATGTTCAGTGTTCCAATGTGTGCTCCAGCAAAGCCCTTCTCCTGTTGTTCAAAGGCCATCTGGTGCTGCTAACATGCTTGTTTTAAATTGTTTGGGCAGAGTCACCTCGAGGCTCTGGCTGGCTCTGAGTCCCATGACATTTGTCAATTTTTCCATGTTAGTTCCTACCTTCAGTATGCATCAATTTACCTGCTGGTCAGGGATTGAAAAATCAGATAAGGTCCTTGCTTGTTTTTGGATGTAGTGGGAGATACAGAAGGAGGAATGAGTGGCAGGAGTAGTATTCAAGGGTTTCTGGCATTAATTTCCCTCAGTTTTGACATCATCTACCCCTTTGCATCCCTCTTGAGTCCCAACTGCCTTCCAAGTCCAAAAATCCAAATCAAAATGCCAGTCTGCACAATGAGTCCAGCTATTTCAACCTGGTCATCAAAACTCCCAGAAATATCTGGAAACATCTACAAAATATAGGCATATTGTCAGCAGATACTCTTGTAGCACACAGAATTTGGAAGATGAAAGAAAAGAAAGTAAAATTTCAGGACAGAAATGACCAGGGGCTAAACCACACACAGATTTATAGGTGTGGGGTTTTCTAATAGGCTAGTATAGTTCTTCCTGGAGAAAGAAGAACTTGTTTTTGTTGTTGCTACTCTTTTGACACAATAATTATTGACAAGCTGTTGCAAGCAGCTGGGCAGGGGGAGTGGGTTGCTTTCTATCAAAAGGCTAAATATGGGAAGAAGCCAGAATAGGAAACTAAAATAATGGGCTTCCAAAAAGCAGACTTCAATAACTGAGAGAGCAGAAAGAGATGGAAAGATAACCTGAGAGATATGATACATCAGAAAAAAAGGGCAAAATGAAAAAAAAATTATGATACAAATATAAGGGTAAATCACTCCAATGTGGAGTAAAGATGAAAATTGTCATAGGAGAACAAAATGGCTGTGTCAGAAAATTTCCAAGCACCTGCAGACCTTAACGGACTTATACAAAAGAGGAAATGAGTATATAACTTGCTGAAGAGCTTAAAGAAACATAGATCACGTCTTCTTTGCTTCTGTATTCACAATGAATATAAATTGTGAGTGCACTTAATTTTGATAAGGGATTAGGCATACAGACTAAAACAGGTTTTGAAATGGTTTTAAAGTATTAGAAAAAAAACCAACAGACGTGTTCAACATGGCACAGGCTGTTCAATTTCACTCCTGTTTAAAATGCTACCCAAACTGACATTAGCAAATATCATTAGGAGCTTGATTAGAACAGGGACTGATCAGAGAACTGGAGACAGGCAAGAAGAACATACATGTAAAAAAAAGGGAAAATAAGTAATATGCTAGTCAGCCTAACTCCAAGTTACTAGATACAAGACACTAGAAACCCTGAGGCCTGAAAGCCTCGAGACAGTAACAGAGTTAAAGAAATCCACCAGCCAGGGATCATCAAGAACCAAATGGGTCAGGCTGACTCAGGTTCATCCTGAGACCAGTTGCCCAAGAGTAGAGCATGGTATGGCCAGGCTGGCAGCAGATCTGCAGAAGATGTGGGAGCTGCAGTGAGTATTGACTTTGTCTGTTCTTCCACAGCACAACAGTCCTATCAAAGCATCAAATGCCCTCTTGTATTAACATGGCTGGCACACCTGAAACGTGGTAGAAGTCATCATTTTGCTCTAGTTGGTGCTATTTGGGACCCATCTCTGGGGCCTGTTATCTAGAAGAAAAGGAAGAATGATAATAGACTTGAAAAATACAGCTTGGGAGAAAAAGCTGAAGGAGCTGGGCTTGCTCAGCCTAGGAAAGAGACGGGGAAGGAAAGTACACTGATTTCTTTCCAATGTTTGAAAAGCCTATGTCAAGAAAATTCTTACAGTTTTTTCAAATTTACTGTGGATTTGACAGGAAGAAACTAGTTGGATTTAAAACAAAGGAGATTCAAGTTAACTGCTGCAAAACAGTTTTAATGATAAATACTCTTATATACCTCAACACACACACACACATATATATATATATAAATATGCAACAGGATTGAGGAATTTTCTCCTTTGGAGATTTTAAGAACAATTAGACTGACATTTGTCAGGGACATTCTCTGTATTTTGATCATCTTTTTACAGGGTCATGGACTAAGTGACTTCTTGAAGCCTTTCAGCCCCATGATTTTTTTATTTTTATTTCTATGCAATAATTCGGCACAGAATTTTTCTTGATAATCAGTGGTATTTTCACTGAGTTTATTTAAACTGGGATTGGTTTATACACTGTATGACAACCACACTTCAAGGACTCTCTCAACAGGTGAAATTAAACATGCTATGTTAACAAAGCATTATTCTGAATCACTAAGATTTTTTCTTTTAACAGAGAATCAGTCTACAAGGTCTTGAAATCTGACAATACTCAGCAGAAAGAAAAGAAAAGCTTTGAAGAAGACTGGCTTTAAGGTGAGGTTCAGCTATTGAGAAGTACTTTGTGCCTTGATTTAGGCATACATCCCCTTGGAAATGAGTCTTTGGACTCAATTCACAATCTGCAAATTTTATAGTAAGAGAAGGCTCACAGCACTCCTTTATAGTGTTGCTGTGACCATTAGTTCTCTGAGAGAGTTCATTTATTCATTATTCTTGATATCGTTAGGCTGGCCAGGTAAAGATAATATAAAGCTGATTGTTTCTGAGGCAAAAACAAAAAAAAATACCTTGGATACAGAGAGTTAGCTCTAATGCCTTCTCCACTAACAGTTAAATAGAGTAACTGGTTCTTCAGATTCAGGGCTCAGTTTCCCAGGCTGCAGCACACCATGTCTAATTGTATTAGTCATTAGGTACGAAGTTTCCTGGTAGAATGTAACTCAATGTGACTGATGTAAGCAACTCTGATGTGGGCATGCACCCCTCAAACGTGCCTTGCTATTGTGCACACCAACCACTTCAAACAAAAGCTTCCTTCCATTTTATGCAGTCCTGGTATTGTCTTCTGTTCAACACTAGAACTGAATTAGTGACCACTGGAGACTCAGGTTACAACAATGCTTATACTCCCAAAAGGAACA
The DNA here is from genome assembly GCA_013389905.1 of Sula dactylatra. NCBI lineage: Eukaryota > Metazoa > Chordata > Aves > Suliformes > Sulidae > Sula > Sula dactylatra. Next base: position 101,002 of record WEKW01027403.1, on the reverse strand, counting down.
AACCTCACTATGCTAGGATTTCTCTTCTGCTATTTTTGGTTGCATTTCCTCTCTAACGTTCCCTACCAAGCTTTTAGGCTAGTCATAGATTGACGGTTACACAATACAGATCATGTTAGTGTCAGAAATAAACCTGAAGTTCAATGCTTATCTTTCTTCCTCAAACAAGGAATCACGTTGGGAAAGGGAGGAAATGGGGGACTTAAAAAAAAAAAGTGAACAGTAAGGTTGGGATCTGGGTTTCCTAAAATATCGAAGCAGTTCTTTAAATATTGCTCTGGCACAACCTCCAAATGCCATAAAACACTGAAGAACTTGGAGACGGATTAAATTGAAGAGCTTATCTTCTCAGAGATATACAACCAATTCATTTCAATGTGCCAGGACAAACTGAGCAGACAGAGCTCATTTCTAAACTGAAGGACGTGTTCCACTTCTGTTTATATTCTTGTGTATTTTTTCATTGTCTTAAAATACTTAAGTTGTTGGCTTTTCACATTTTGTTTTCCTAGAAAACCATAAGTTAGACTTGAACATGCATTTTCTTCAACATTTATTTTGGTACATTAACCAGTGCAACTCTTTCAATGTTTTCTAATCCTCACAGTTAAATACAGTAAAGCCATGCACAGCAGTCCATAAAATATTGGATTGCATTTTCGACACAGTGAAGCATAAAACACAGTCCCCAAAAGGATGGAATGAGTAATACAAGCAAGAGAAAAATAGTCCCTTATAAAGCACAAACTGCATGTTGCAGTAGCGTAGAGAAAACTATGCAACATGCTTCCGTCATCAGCGTCACTGCATCTTCAGTCAGCCATGTCTTTTGTAGGCTCAGTGTTCGATGAATATTTAAAAGTTATGCTAAAACATTTAATAAATAATGCACTAAACATCTGATGATCTGTCAACTCCAACTACACCGGAAAATGTTAAAAAAGAAGCAAGTGCTTTTATCACAGATTGTGCTTTCCACCAGTTTGTTATTTGCATTGCATGAATAATTTGTGGTTCTAAAAGTAATATTAAAATCCATTTCCCAATGGTATCTACATATATTGCACTGTACTGCTAGGTCCTACAACATAAAATATTTAAATAATTTGAATATTTTTTGTGGAGCAGTATAAGAGACATTAGCAGTGGGGAAGAGGAAAGTAGAGGATGTGTAAAATATTTCATAGTACAAGGTTTCTCAGACTGTACGAAGTACAGCAAATAAAACCATGTAATATTAATAGAGAGGGAGAAACTTACTCAAAGGCCATTTCCTTGTGCTCTCAGTGGAACTGGGTTGGTTTGGGTTTTTTTCTCAAGTTTTGTTCTGTTTTTATTCTTCTAGATTCTTTCTGTCTCAGATCAAATTCTTTCAGATAATAGGCTGCAGTCCTCAAGACAAAAATGCACCCAGTCAACAGACAAGTTGCCACTGGTTTTGGTGGAGATGCTGTGTTTCATCTACTCTGCACAAAGATTTACAAGGCTAAATATCTTCCAGCAGCACTGATTTTCCCTAAGCAGCCAGCACTAAGGAAGGGCATTGTTCCATGGAACTGGGATCCAACAGAACGATGGTGGTGTTTCCTGACCAGCTTGGAAATCAAATGGCTTTCTGCATATTTCTGTGTGAAAATTCCCATAAATATCAAAATATCTTTTCCTTAAATTCTTTAGATATAAAGACCCAGGACCACCATTAGTCTTGGCCTGGTCAACTAAAAGTTGACAGTGTAACAAGGTCCCTTTAGCAGTTTGGATTGCTTTACACCAAAAGCTCCCTGTGGAGTGATGAAACTTTTAGGGGAACAGATAGCCCCTAGATAGCCTCTCCCTTAGAATTCCAAGATATTATTACAAAACCTGCAGAACTGCAAGTGTATCGCGTCTGCACGGCAAGGTTTTGGTAGTGGGGGGGCTACAGGGGTGTCTTCTGTGAGAAGCTGCTATAAGATTCCCCTATGTCCGAAAGAACAAATGCCAGCCAGCTGCAAGTTGGACACAGCGCTGGCCAAGGTTGAACCCATCAGCGACAGTGGTAGTGCCTCTGGGATAACAGATTTAAGAAGAGGAAAAAATTGCTGTGGAAGAGCAGTTGTAGCTGGAGAGAGGCGTGAGCATATGTGAGAGGAACAACCCTGCACACACCAAGGTCAGTGAAGAAGGATGGGGAGGAGAAGCTCCAGGCACCAGAGCAGAGATTCCCCTGCAGCCCATGGAGGTAAAGACCATGGTGAGGCAGGCTGTCCCCCTGCAGCCCATGGAGGTTAACGGTGGGGCAGATATCCACCTGCAGCCCGTGGACGACCCCACGCCAGAGCAGATAGATGTGCCCAAAGGAGGCTGTGACCCCGTGGGAAGCCTGTGCTGGAGCGGGTTTGCTGGCAGGACTTGTGACCCCATGGGGGACCCACGCTGGAGCAGGTTGTGAAGAACTGCAGCCCGTGGGAAGGACTCACGTTGGAGAAGTTCATGGAGGACTGTCTCCCATGGGAGGGACCCCACGCTGGAGCAGGGGAAGAGTGTGAGGAATCCTCCTCCTGAGGAGGAAGGAGCAGCAGAGACAACATGTGATGAACTGACTGCAATGGCCATTCCCTGTCCCCCCTGCACCACTCGGAGGGGAGGAGGTAGAGAAAATCAGGAGTGAAGTCGAGCCCAGGAAGAAGGGATGGGTGGGGGGAAGGTGTTTTTAAGATTTGGTTTTACTTCTCTATTACACTACTCTGATTTGACTAGTAATAAATTTAATTTTCCCCAAGTTGAGTCTGTTCTGCCCATGACAGTAATTGGTGAGTGATCTCTCCCTGCCCTTACCTTGACCCACGAGCCTATTTTCTTTCCTCTGTCCAGCTAAGGAGGGGAGTGATAGAGTGGCTTTGGAGGGCACTTGGCATCCAGCCAGGGTCAACCCACCACACAAGATGTTATTGTGCATGGTCTAGGTGCTTCTTAGTCAACAAAATCTGGACCAGTCTAGTGAAGGACTTCTGTCTTCCAATGACCAGAAGCCAATTTACTGACCAGGCTTTCCAAGTGTTGAACATCTGAAGTTCACCACATTGTAATAAGATATTTGCTTATATTTGCAAAAGAACAATTACCAAAAGAGTTCATGTGGGAAATGAGAAAGACTGAGAAATTCATTAACAACTCAGATCAAAGGCTTAGGTAGGAGAAATCTTGAAATGTGGCTGTTGCCAAATTCCTGTAATGGGAGTCAGATTCTAAGATTTCTCCCTTTGCCCCACTTTGCATTTCTGCTTTTCTTTTTGAGCACTGCATTTCCCTTCTGCAACCCTTTGTTTGGCTCTGTAGGCAGTAAAGTCCTCAGGGCAGAGCAGCAATTGCCTTTTATGATACATGTTTACAATGCTTCACACAATGGGACCTTAATCTCCTAATAAATGACAGTTAAATAGTAAATCTGTCACCTTTCTAAAAATACTTTGTTCATTAAAAGTAATAGAGAAAATAAAATCATTACACATATTGTACAAGCTTTACAGCTGAACTGAGCTGGTGCTTGGGTCTATTCTTAATATTTGCATGAGATGAGTGTTCTTCTATTTCTCCCTCCTGTTCTTTCCCTCATGAAAACAGACATATATTCTGATTATGGGCATAGTTTCCCTCCTAGGCTTGCATTCAGTGCTTTATCTCATATTCTTTTCTGATTTTATGAATAAGTAGTTGGGGGATACATACAAAAACTGTAAGTATGTGTGTGCGCGCATGTGTGTATGCATAAACTCAGCTACACATTAGAAAAGGTGGCTCTGCTGAGTGATTTGTTCTGACAGCTGTGTTGTCAAGCCACTGCAGAAATGAGAAAGAAAGATGTAAGCTGCACTAAATGAATGAGATCCTATTGGAAAACATCTCCTGCAGCTTTTAAAGAACACAGCTGGCAGAACACATCAAAAGGTCTGCCGAGCTAAAAAAAAAAAAGGAGAACAAGGCTATACGAAGCAGCAGCAATCCCCAAGGATGAAGGCCCTCCACAGAGGCACTTGTCACCCAGTTTAGACAGGGAAAGCCCCAGAAATGCTGCTTTGCCCATGGGGCTGTATGTTCAAGGACAGGTCTTCCACCCTTCCCTTCTGCCCAGTGAGTTTTCCCATTGAAATTACATTGATCCAGTGATCATCTGTTACCCTGTGTAAGGTCACATATGGAGTCTTGTACTCCTCTTATGCTTTTCAGCCAGAGTTTTTCTCCTTGCGTAACATTATCAGCGACAGTGGTAATAGGACAAAAGACTCGAGCTCAAAGAATGGAGAATGGAAGGAAAGCAGGGGATTAACTCCTTTATAATGTAAAAACATTTCTGGAGAAAAATCTGGGGTCATTATAAGACAAACAAGAGCTTGAATCTACATAGTTTAAGGTTTCCAAATGGACAAATATACAGCACTTCTTATGGAACAGAGAGGTAAAACAGCTGGCAGCTGACACGGCACCCAAGAAAACCCATGAGCATTTTAAAGAGCCAACAGGACCCAGGGAGGTGCCTCTGCCCCATGACAGATGGATGTGACAGGAGAGGCAGCTGAAGCACCGAGCTCATCAGTCCCCATGACAGATGACCCCTGAGGCTGCTGTTACTGACACGCAGCCACAAGTTTCCAATGTAGATCAGCTTTGCTCCAGTTCCTAGCCCAGCCATTTTGTTTTCTGGAAGAGAGGGAGAGAAGTGGAAGTTTTGCAGCCAAAATTGCTGCAAACAGTCTTTGGGGAGGCAGCACCCCCATTACAGCAGAGCGAGCAAAGTCATTTTTGGAGCAGTGACATTTAAGATTAGCAAAGAGACCATGGCAACAACAGCAAGTATAGGTAGACTATTAAAGGAACATTGTCAGATTAAATACCATACTTCCTAACAAATTAGTTTGCTTGTGTTATAAAGAGATTATTAAAATCAAAAGAGTTTAAAGAATCTAATTTACTCTCCCCTGTCTAAGGTGTTTACTTTCTGCACTGCTCCCAGCTTGCACTATTAAACTAGACTAGTCCATTTCACTTTTACGGATAGTTTCTGGTTGATTTTATTTTTGGACTCTAATTCTCTTATTACAAATTGCAATAGAGCCTTGAGGCTTCCCAACAGGTCATGGCAGTCTTGTGCAGAGCACTGTACAGACGTAATAAACAGCAACCCACAAGTACAGACAAAAACAGGCTTTTATGAATGAAACAAAGGGGTAAGAAAGAGATTGGGACTGCAAGAAGAAAATGATGGTAGCAACATATATATATTACTGTATAATATATATAACATATATATAATATAAATACAATATATATATTGTATTTAATTTATATTGTGTATTTACTAAAAATATATTTTATGTTAATCACAGCTGGCCTACTATTAGTTATAATCACAATCCACTGTTTTCTTCATTCAACTGTCAGTCACAAGACTCTACCAACACCTGAGTTATATTTGGCCTTAGAATGTAGGAACACCAAGGAGAAGATTGCCTTGCTCCAGGAGTAGCCCCCTTATACCAGGTGCTAGTATACTCCAGGGTAAATAATATGTTATAAAAATGCTTTATAACTTGCACTGAATAGAGCTATTTCTTTTTGCTTCTTTTTTCAAAAAAATTTATGTTTTTTCTTCCAAGACCTAGAATTGGAGTCCTAGTGTACAAAAACTCTTCTCTAGCCTTGAATCTGATCCTGTCAGTGGTACTTTCTTACCCAATACACAACTATGGCATTCTCCCTTTGACCACTGAGATTCAAGCATGTGCCTCCTATCACACTCCTGAAAGCTTTAAAGCTTCAAAATTGGTGTAAGAGGACTCTAATTCAACTGACCTGTGTGTTGTCAGCTCCCCTCCAGTGGAGACCTACTCTGCTGCCTCTTGGCTTCAGTGGTGGACATGCCAAGGAGCCAGGTGTTTCAGGGACCCAGTTACAGTCTTGCCACTGCATTGGGTGAAGGAAGCTTTACTTTTATACCTCAAATCACATTTGACTCAATCCAGGTTAAGACAAAGATAGAGGTAAAGGTAAAGATAAGACAAGATAAAGAAAACAAGCATTTTCATACAATTTACAGGAAAGACTAATAAATGTTTATAAAATACACAGAAGAGGAAATAAAAGAATTACACTGAATCTGCCTACCCTGGGTAGGTAAGAAAGATTTCCTTCCCTCAGCCAGCTGTCTTAGTGTTTCTTTTCTGGCAAGGTGGTAGCTCGGTTTCTGCTGCTGCACTGCCTCTTGTATCATTACATCTGTTACCAGTTTCCCCTTTTGAGACTTCTGGGAAGGGTTGGACCAGTTCATTTTTTACCCTAAAACTCTCTTCTGTTCTTTTGAACAAAAAAAAACCCAGTTCAGATGTCGTCTTAATTGAAAGGTTTTCTTTAACTTATGAATGTGAAAGTCTCAGTTGGACTTGGAGCCATTTTCCATACCTACCTTGTTCATAAAAGATTGCTGTGCTTCAGTAAGATGTAAAAGTCTCCTGTCAGCTTTTGATGACTACTTGGCATTCTTCAGTGTAGGAATCATCTTTACCGGAATTTATATCAACTTATAGATCAAAATAATACAGGATAAAACCACCTAAAAACCACTTACATGTTGCTTATTACTGGCTGTTGATTGAAGCCAGACATAACAGTGGTAACATTTTGGGACTACTGATCCCCAGCTTCTACTCCAAGGGATATTCCAAAATTATGTTTTTATAATATCAAGAATATTAATGAATCTGCTTAGAAAGATTAAGGCAGATCCATGAGTGGCAGGTAAGATAAGGAGGGATGAATACTAGAGATGAATACTTAGAGGAAAACAGGAGCAATCCTGAAACAACTTAGGTATCATAAATTATAGTACTGCTTTTATAGCAATATATTTAAAGCAACACAAGAATAATCTTATTAGCTATATGGGAAGGATTTAAGGTTTTATGAAAAACTGCACAAACCTAAACAAATTGGATTCCCAAACTCTGACAGCAGTAGCACTTCATATGTGTAATCCAGAGCAGCACCAAGTTTTCACAGAGCTCACCATAACAAAATTAATGAATTAGCATCTCTGAGGTTACCATATTGATATGGTTCACAATTTTTACATTTTTAACATCAGTAGATTATGCCTTAGTAACCTGGAAAGATTGACCAGGGTTCAAATCTTCCCTCCTTCCTCTCCACACAGTTAAGAACAAGTTAGGAAACATGACTTTAATTATTCTACTGCATGAAAGAATAAGCCTAGAAAAAATTTACTGAAAATAAGAGCTCCAGTCATAGCTTCAAAGAATAAAAAGCAACTAAATACTATCGCAAATTGCCTGTTTTCCTAAGGCACCCACTAATTTCTATCTCTCTAGTTCTCAACCATCAAAATTAACTAAAGGAGTTCCTCACTGATGCTTCTCTGTTTTTCCATCTTCGCAAATAGGTTAGCTTGACAGGGAACGGAGGAGGAGTTGACTAGTTTCCAATCACCAAAGGTTAGAAGAAAGGCAGATGTTTCAGAAAACATACTTTAGCTGAGTGCCTAGCCTAATACTGCCACAGTATTAAAGTAATATATATATATATACACACTTTTGTATATACTAAAGTAATAACTAAAGTAGCAAACAAGACTGAGGGTTCTACTGATGTAAGGAGCAAAGAAGTGCGAAGTCCTTCAGCAGAACTCTATTGAAAAACAAAAGTAGAAGAAAACAGAGTGAGATGGGAGGCTTGGAAGAATTCACAACTGTATAATTAATGCAATTTTCTGCTTGCCACCTGCCAAATAGATTTAACAATGTTGCTATGAGGACGATAGCTCTTAATATGCATTGGTATATGCAGTAACAGCACAGAAAAAGCTTCAATGTGCCATATTACTAGGTTTAGAGAGTTTAGTGGAAACTACAATGAGAAGAAATCATTTGATTATGCATGAACTCCTTCCAGTGTTGGGAAACACTGGAAAATACTAGGTACTAATAAAATGTTTAGTGAGGAGCAAATATATTACTGGCAATAGAAAAGTGAGCTTATTCACTTAGGCCAATAGTGATACAAATGATTAGAGCAGGTTTGTTTGGCTAGGTCCACAAAGTCTGGCATAAAGTAAAAGTAATGAGGTTACAGTTGTTCTCACAAGCAGATGCTTAATAAACTATGCCATGAGGGTAGTTTCAATCTATACACAAGGGAAAGATTGAAATAAAAAATAGCTATTGTTGGCTACCAGTGTTTCAACTGCTATTAAAATTCACAGCATCTACTCTGACTGCAGGTGTAACAACCACATATTATAATTTGTCAAAATATTTGGCTGGAAGCAAAAAAGTCCTGGAAGAAGATATAGACCTGTAGTATCTAATGCTGTAGCCACCTCATAATGAAGAGATTTCAAATGCTTTTTGTTTTCCCAGTTTCACCTCCATGTGTTAGAGGAATGAGTAAGGCTCAGCAGTTGACTTTGTGCAGGGGATTAACCATGGCTAAGTGCCAAATGCCCACCCAGCCACTCACTCACCCTCTACCTCAGCGGGATGTGGAGGCAATGAGATGAAAAAGTTCTGGGGTTGACACAGGGAGATTGCTTATCGGTTACCAACAAAGACAAACATTAAAACATTAAACCAACATCTTTCCTCTTCCCTTTCCCAGGCTCAACTTCACTCTTCCACTCATAGCCCCTCTCCCCTGTCAAGCGGCATAGGGGGATGGGGAATGGGGGTAGTGGTCCATCCAGAGGTCAGTATTCTCTGCCGCTTCTTCCTCCTCACACATTTCCCCTGCTCTGGCATGGGCTCCATGGGCTGCAGCTTTCTTCAGGAAACATCCACCTGTTCCAGCCTGAGATCTTCCATGGGCTGCAGTGTGGATACCTGCTCCACCATGGTCCTCCTCATGGGCTGCAGGGATATCTCTGTCCCAGTGCCTAGAGCACCTCCTCCTTCTCTGGCCTTGGTGTCTGCAGGACTGTTTCTTACACTTTTTTCCTCTCCTCCCTTCTGTCCATGGCCACATTTAGCAGTGTCCCTGAACAGTTCTTTTTGCCCTTTCTTAACTATGTTTACTGAGAGGCACCACCACCTTGGCTGAGTGGCGCAGCTGTACCCTGTGGCAGGTTGGTTGGAGCTATCTGGAATGGGCCACCTCTGCAGTCAGCATCTTGCAGCAGACACTCAATACACTGTGGTATTGCAGTTTCTGTAGAAAGCACATCTGGGATCTCCAGTATCTCCAACAATGAGTAAAACCAAAACTATTACCAGTAACTTTTTTTCCAATAATCCTAATTATCTTCTGGATATTCATCATCTAGATATTTCATGTAAGTCTTCTAAGATGGATGCAAACTTGGTTAAAATGATCATCTCAGATCCTCCAGTTCTTACCAGCTTTTCTTCACAATACAAGCTCTTCTTCTGCACTTCAGTTTAGTTCATTCTCCCTCTTTCTCAATACTCCAAGGAAAACAAATTATCCCCCTCTAGTCCAAGATATTTGGAGGGAATAGCACCATTTCCCCAGTCACACCTCTCCAAATCTGCAAAGGATGTCAGTAATTTCTTGAATAACAATGGAAATAAAACCCATCCGCAGAAGTTCACCTCTGCGTCATTTAAAGTAGATACCCCAGGTTGATCTATAACATAATACAAGATAGTCTCCTGCTGCCCTTAGCATCTTTTTTATTCTTTGTTCTGTATCAGGAGTCACCTCTGCAAATACTGATCATGGGATTTGGCGGCTATTGGGGAGGCACTGGAAGAGCTGCAGTTTTATTGGCCCTGTTTTAGACATCATTCTTGCACCCATACAACCAAGTCAATAAAGTGCTTGATTTCATCAATACTGGCATATCATTGTTATTACTGGCATTAAATATATTATATGAAATGTGTCAACAATGGATAGGTTGTACCCTGTAACTCCGCTAAAATTAAAGTTGAACAATGTTTGTGTGTTGCAGAATGACCCTGGTGTATAATACAAACATATCAGCCAATAGCATTTTGAAAATGTTATTGCACCAGGAAGACAATTGATCATATGCTACTTCTCTCAATAAAAAGATAATAGGTGGGTTATTCTGATAATGAAGTAGATATGAAACAAAGCCAAGGAGGCTGTAGAAAAACAAATCCCCTCATTTCCACTGGTGCTACTACTTATTCTCACTACTGGCAGCACCTTTTCCAACGTATGTGTGTGTCAGAAGAGCATGAAGAGGGAATGGTGCTTTTGCAGCTGTTCTTTTAAGCATAACTGGCACCAAAATGGGCTAGATTCAGTGGCCAAAGGGTTTCCTCTTAAACTCGTAACATCATCTCATACTCCCACTCAGAAACCTAGGCAAATTAAATACCTCTGAAGAATCAACCCATAATAGCCCAACCTAACTCTCAGGTACTGACTTTACTCAGGAAATGAAGGAAGATTTCACTATTAACAAGAGATGTGAATTTGGAAAGCCGTAGCAATGCTTTTCTAGCCTCCATATTCAGTCATACATTTCAAACCTTTGTTTCATAGGTGAAAAACAGCTTAAATTGTGAATGCTGACAGTCAGCAGATTATTGGGCGCATGTGTGTGGGTGGGTGAATGTCCATAGCTGAACTTCTGAATGATCAAACCTGCTACTTGCTACTGAAATTCATATGGGCTCGTTGTAGATTTTGATAACACCTGGACTAAACAAGTGACATCCCAAACTCTTCAATTAATAAAGACACATTAAACAGAACCACTCATCAGGATGCTTCTGCATACATAGTAATGAGATTAGGAAAGCCAAGAAGAGAAGCCTGAAGAAGTGGTCTCAGAAAAAGAGGGAAGAAGAGGAAGCTCCCGACCGGAAGAGAGATCCTAGAAGCATAGAAGATCCTGGAGATGGGGGAGATGTGTAGAGACAACTGTCAGGGGCTGCCCAAGGTTCTTGGCCAGTGATGCCCAAGACTGGTAGCTGTCAGAAGTGGTACAGCACAAACAGACATGACTCTCTGTCCAACCTTCCCGAACCAGCAGCAACCTCTCTGTGGGAAAGGGAAAATGAGGCCATGAGAGCATTAATGTTGGGCAGAAGTGAGTGTGTGAGATAATCAAGAAGGATAAAAGCTCTAGTCTCATCAGTATTTAAATAAACCCCATTATCCAGATCCGGTACAGGCTGTCCTTTTGCTCTGCTACTCCTATGATGCCCACCTGCTGATGTGAACTCCCAGTAGCTGCAAGTCCCTTCAGCCTGCTGCCCTCTTCCTCCCCTCATCCCAGCTATGGGGCAGGCAGAGCCCCAGAGGAGAAGAGCAGAGCCAAGACTGCTGCCTGGTTTCCATATAGAAATATTTTTGGTTTACTTTTCTACATCCTCTCCTGATAGGAGATCAGCACCCACAGGCCTGTCTGGACCCTATAACTCTCACTTCTTGTTAATCTGGTGTCCTATGCCAGATCTTGCTTCAACACTCAATCAGCATTACTACACCACCTTGTTGCATAATCTTCCCTGAGCCCAGGCTTTCATGGCAGAGACACATTTCTGGGCCTTTCGTCCCATACTGTCTCCAGTCAGGAGCCTAAGTTAAATCTCTTTGGATCTTCGACTGCTGGTAAGATCGTGGCGTGGAAGGAAAGCTCCCCATTGTTGTCTTCCCAGAATCACCTCATCTCTAGAGCTCTGCCACCTGCTCTGGAGCCTCCTGATTTCTTCTCTTCACAGAGTCTCTCAGACCTATTTTTAAGGTCTGTGATTTAGCAGAAAACCCATCTATAAGAGGGTTTTAAGAGTATCACAAGACCCTTAAGCATTAAAGCTGACTTTTCAACAGAAGTACCAACCCAATTCACACTCCTTCTTTTTACTTGCACAGACAACTCACTACCCAGTAATGACTTCAATCAGCTTTAGATCACACATCCACAAGGATTTAGGAGGCACAGGTGTTTGAGCTCACCCATCATCTTTTCTTCATCAGCATAAAGAGCATTTGCATTGCTTTTTCCACACCCAGCTTGTTAAATATCACAGGTCATACAAGGAGGATGGAGAGGTTATGAAAGTGGTGGAGAGAAGAAAAAGAAGGGAGGGAAGAGGCAAACAGATCTACTAATATCTTTTTAAATGTACATAAAGATGCAAGGCTGAATGCTGCTGATCTTAATCCTAGAATCCAGACTGCATAGACACAAACTAAGGCATCATGGCTGAAGAGTTGGCAATTACCAGGCCACAGAAAGCAAATGCAGCAGAAGATATCATTCCAGCCTGTTGTTGCTGCTGCAGTGATGCGTATGGGAAAAGGAAGAAAAGATTAGCTAATTGCTGACCTCAGTACTCATTCAGTTACAGAGGGGGTTGGAAACTTACCAGTCAACTGGGTTTTCTTTTGAAAATGCAGATTGGTCAACCCAAGACTGCCAGGACGAGATTGACATCTCTGGATTGAAAAAAAATTGAAATATTAATACATTTTAATTATTTTTCTTTCAAATTTGTAATTAACATACTAAAATGTTCAGGTTTTACATTCAAATTGAAATAGTTCCTGTTTATCAAATGGAATGTTTTCATTGACTGATTTGCAAAATACAATTTTGTTCATTTCAGGAACAAGTCAGTTGTTTTCCACACAGGGTGAATATTTTACTAAACAAAAATATTCTTTATTCAAGAAACAGGGGGAATTATATTTTAAGAATTTGTCCTAAGTATCTTCCTGTGTTTCTCTTCTACTTTTCTAATTCTCAATGCTCTTGCTAGAGTAAAATGCAGACAAATCTTCACTGGTTTTGCTTTTCTCCATCTGGATTGTTGTCAGAGCCTGTTTGCTTATTTTATTTCTAAGCTGGTGTTCTAGTTTTGTGGTGGAGGAAGGGAGCACAGGACAAAATTTATAACAGCATTCTCTTTGGGGTGCTGTTCTCATAATGAACACAGATTGCTCTCGTTTATCATCTTGTGATGTAATCATATAAAAGCCTTTCCCATCCTCATCCCTATAAGGTAACTGTTTTGCTGTATTGGATTATAATGATAAATGAAAAAATCTTTTGCATGACTTCAGCCATTACAAAATTCTGAAGGGATTGTTACTCTATAATGCCACTAAGGCTTTCTGATAGAGGTAGCCCATGCTGAAAGCTGCTGTTAGAAGTACTCAGTATACCAATAACTTATCTACACAATGTTGGCCTTTGCAGGGTGGGGGAACCAAAAAAAAACCAGTTGTCTTTAAGACAACTCAAAACACCAGAAGGAGTAAATTGTGGTCACATGTTACATCCAAATAGGAAATAAATCCAGGGGTTCCACTTTTGGGGTGTTTTATTCAATAAACAAAACCCAGTTGGACTTTTCAATATATCAGTGCTCACAGGCTACAAGAAACGTGGAGTTATCTGCAGGATTCATTTGTTTTCTGTCTTTCAGAAGCTGATAAATCCATTCCACTCACTTAGGGCTGCCAAAACATGCAGAGCTCCAGTAAGTGCTGATGGAAGAAAAGGGTGCTTAGCAATGCGGAGATGTGTTTACCATTTCTCAGGAACAGACTGTGTTGCTATTTCAAGTAGAAGAGACAGAAATCCTCCCCAGGGTTCCAGGAGCAAACTTTACCATTTCATGTTTCCCCAGAGTATCCTAGCAATTTTAAATTTGTCATGGACTATTTGCGAATAGGTAAGTACATAATTAATACAGAACTTAGAACATTTAGTCTGTTGAGCACAAGGTTTGCCACTTAAATTAACTGCCTGTTTGGGAAAATCCAGTACAGCCATTTGCATAAAGTGACAAGTATCTGCACGAGTCTTCAGGTCAACAAGCACCCCCAAAGAAGTTGAGGTCTGATTTTCTTCTGTCTTCCACAAGTTTTCTGCTGGAAATTTCCATTGAGTTCCATGCACTCTTGCTTTCTTACACATCAGTGTAGACCAGATGAGCCAGCTTTCCGATATCGTTTTTTTCTTCATTTATACCCTCCTTTCTGTAAATGAGGGACTACTCAAATGACTGAGACTGTACTCTTTTCTTTATTAAAATGAATAGTGATACATTTAAAATATACTTAATCTAAATCACATTGGAACACATAGCTCCCATCAAAATATATAGCAAAAAATATACATTTCTACTTTGCATTTAATTAAAGAATTTTGCAGTCCTAATCAGCCTTGAATATACATTTTCTTCAGCTCTTCACAAGATTAAAATAAAATGGTAACATAATGCTGTTCCTTAATTATGACATTGGTCTGAAATCAGCCATTGGCTCTAACAAGTTCAGTGAATCTAATGGTGAGAGTATTGTGAAATTTTTTATATTGTTAGATGGGAAGAGAAGTAGTTGGCACAAAGCAAGCTGATCCCTTATCACCCGAGGAAGAAAACCTTTGTTTCATATATTCTCCCCCTGAGTAAACATAACAGCAAAACTCTTGCTTATAACTTAGATGTTTCTCTTCCTATAAAAATAATTGAACATATTTTTTTCTCCTACAGTTTAAAGGCTCTGCTTTGTGAGATGACAAGCAGTAAAGCAATGGAATGCTTCCATAAAGTATCCCTTTTCCCATAGTATTCTGGCATTTTTCTTTAGTGCTTTTAATACCATGGTAAGCAGCACATTGATGACACTAGCAGTTGAAGACATAAATAGGAATGGGAGTGCTGTAGTTTCTATCTGATGTTGATCTGCTGTCACTAATGAGAAAGTTTCATCTCCACATTCCCCAAGTCCTTCAGTTCATTAATTGATATTGATAACACATAACTGCTCAGTGGACATCACAGAGGAAAATCACAGGCACATAAACGGGGCTCAAATCAACTCTGAGAAGTCACCCAGTCCATCTCCTGCCCCAGTCCAAATCATCTATGGAAGTCTTGGCAAACTGTCATCTAAACTGCTTCTTAAACCCCCCAAAATGGAGATTTTCAGTCCTGCTAAGCATTTTATTGTTGAGCTTAAAGATACTCTAATAAATGTAAGTCTCATCAGTGCCTAAACTGAATCACCATGGCTACAGTTTAAATTCAGTACCAGAAAATACGCCTTCTCTTAGCAGATACTCTTTATATACTTGAAGACCATTACAATCTCCATCCAAGTCTTCTCTGTAAATTTATTCAAGTCTATTCAGTCTTTCCACAGAAGTCACATTTTCTAGATCTCTAGTTTCTCTCTTCAGGCTGTTTCCTGCTGCTCCATGGGAAGTCCATGGAACAAAAATGGCAGCCTGTTACAAACTGTCAACAAATATTTGTCATGTCACAAAAATGCATCAAAAATCACTGTGGAAATAATATCTGGTCCACCTGACTCTTGCCCATAAGGGACAGATACAAAAACCTGCACAGAGGAGTATGAGAAGCACATCATGGACATTAATGTTAATATATTTTTACAAATTCACTTTGATGGTATATATTTAATTAGCTACTAGGAAGTAAAGGAGAGTCAGGATCCAGGAAGCATGTTTTTGGATGACTTTCCATTTTGGGGAATTCACATACTGCATAATCCAGTTGTTGCCACTGCCAGGTATTTGTCAGGGATCCTAGGCTGTTCTCAGTACTGTACGGGATTCTCAATGGGTACAGAGGGGTGGAAACAGCTTAGACACAAACATAACCCACAAATGTGAGTTATGTGATGACTGAAAATTATATCTCTTCAGTTTTTCAGAACATCAGAGTACCTGTGGTGGCACTGTCATGCTATTATCTTGAATCAGTGCAGTTCTGTAAGAAATAAAAATGTGTTTCAGCTACTACTAATCAAGGTCCTAATATCTGGAATCAAAGGCATTTGGAATTCATGCATACATTCATCACTTTGATTTTGCTACTTGAGTTATGAAGGTACCCTTATCTATGGACAGATTACACTTCATCCTTGGCTGAGAGCTCTGTATAACAAATTATGCCAAAACTAATATATTTGCTTAAAATACATCTACTTTTTCAACATCTGACTTTATGGCTGTCACACTTTTTCCTAGTAAATTATTATCTGACCTTTTAGTAGGGTTTTTCTTTTATCATAAGTAGTTTTTCTTTTATCATAAGTAGTTTTTATGGTCAGTTGTATGATTACAGTATATTCTTATAATGACATTCAAGGAAATCGTTTTCTTTTTGTAGCACAAACACCCAATATCAAAATTAAGTGGAGGCTGACCAAATATGTCTTTTTAGGAATGTCTCTATGGCCTGTGCAAAGCATCCCGCTCATTTCCCAGGTTCTGGCCATCTTCCTTCTTGATGCTGGGAGAAGGTGGAGGGACGGAGCCCCATGATCCTCTCTTGCCAGATCAGACTTTTTGAGTTGGAAGTACCCTGGGATTTGCAGCAATGATCATCACAAGAGATTACTCTAGCTCAGCCCTGGTCTGTTCTTTCAGTATCAATTGCTATTCAACCACCAGCCAGGTCTGATGCAAAGCGTAGTACCAGTATTTTACAGAAAAGCCTTTCTTCAAACCAGATACTGCTAGTCTGTTCTCCTTGGTTCCCTGGGAGATACTGGCAGGCAAATCCTCATGTCTGCTGAGGTTGGGTACTCTCATTCCTTAACAACTTTAATCCCTTTTGTTTTCTAAGCTCTCTGAAGATGGTCAAAACAACCTGTATTGACCCCAGGCATGCAAAATTTCAAAATCTTATTACCTGCATTTTTTCAGCACTTGGAGATTTTCATTAATTACCCTTCTGTGCCTCTAGTGTCAGCAAGAAGTGTCCTTTGGGATGCCCACATCTTCAGCAGCTGACAGACCATCAAATATATGCTTATAAAGCTAATACCATAGCGTAATCCTAGCTTCCATACTACAAGTCACGTCTCATTTCAGCAGTTTTTAAATGTTCCATTATTCCAGTACACTGGGACTACCACAACATTTTCATTTCAGAAGAAACATTTCCTATGAAAATTTATTTAGGTTTATATTTTATTTTTTTATTTTCATAATTCTTCATCAGTGCCTGATTTTCAGCTACTCTTCTCAGCACCTTTGAAAGTCAGTTCCTGTTTCTTTCACTAGAACATAACTTTGTACCTAGACCTGTTTTCACAGATGCACCAGTGACGTGAGATGGCAGGTCTGTTCAGGAATGTCAGAACATCCTCGCTGGGCAATGGGAAGAGCAGGTGCTGTATGGCTACTCACAACCCTTCACCAACCAGAAATAAAATTACCAATTAGATAACACAAAACAGTGGAGGACAGAGTGAAATGTCTGCTAACGTATTGACCAGAGTTTTTGATGGCAACTCTCTCTAAAAACAGTTTCTCTGATATTGCCTCTGTGATCACCTTGAACAAGTCATCTGAAATCTTCATCGTACACCATGTACGGTACATCTCTACACACTGCTATATTTGATCAAGATGAAAATGAACACTGACTCTTCCAGGGGTAGTGCCCCACTATCATACTCAGGTCAACAATTTTTATTATTCTGAAGAAGCTTTAAAACATCTTTGCTAGGCACAAGAATGGCTGGAAAAAATAGATACATAGGGCACTTAAACTGCTAGGCAGGGCACATCAAGTATTTATGCAAACAGCAATGGGCAGCCACATGTAAATGGCGTTTTGTTAACAGAGGTGTTTGGGAGACCCTGTTTATTGCTGGTGAGGTTTGCTTTGAGGTTTTTTGGGAGAAACTTAAGTCAGAAGATGGAACACAGCAGTCCAAAGTAGAAGTTGTTAGTCTAGTATTAAGGAAGGTTTAGCACACTCAGTAACCAGACTTAAACTGATGTAATGGTAGGTGGCACCAAAAACAAAAATAAATGGAAGTCAGGATAATAATTTCCTAAACCGCATACATCATGTTACAAGAGCACATCTGACTACACCTTAACTGAAGCTGGTAGCTGTCACCAGCTGGGAAGAAACATTATCCACTAACACAAGAGGGGGCTTGTAGGTCAGGATTTATAGACATTCTCTCTCACTTTCCTCCAAACTCATTTTGCAGTTTCATCCAAGTCACAATTCACAGCACTTTAGGTTTTCCCAGTGTCATCACCAAAGTAGGTCTGATGTGTCACAGAGGATCATTCATACTTCCTTCAACAAACTTTATAGAACATCTGACCATCTTCCAAAGACAAATGGTCTGTAAGAGCCCCATTTCAATACTTGTGGTAGAAGGTTTTATTCATGCAAGAGAAAAGATAGAAGCTGGACCTTGGTACTTAATAAACATAAATCTGTTTTGACACATTATGTGGGGCTTTTTTAGTTCTGTTCTTCACTATACTTAAAAGAAGTTATGGAAATCATCTGTTCTTAAATTGATGGGATACCTGAATATTACTTTTGAGGCTTAGATCTAGCTTTATGTCAAAGGAATCAAAAAACAAGGTGTTTCTTAGGTGAATAAATATGACAAAATTATTGTGTAGTCCAAAGCAACTGCAGAAAAACAGCTATTGGTTGAACTAATTAAGGAAGTTGGAAATGAGAAAATATCTTTCCTCACTTATTCTTGGCAAGCTCCTCAGTTTTTCTCAGCAATTCAAACAGCCACACCATTATCTTATGAAATCAACAACTTAGCCTTGCACAACATTGCATGTCATGTGCTCACTCTTTTCCCTTGATGATGTCTTCCTAGGAAGTGAGCAGCCAAACCAAACCAAAACACTGAGAATTAAGGAAGGACTGCTGCCTCTGCAGATCAATTCCTGGAACTTCAGTAAATCTGTATGGTAATCAGAGATTATTTCAGGTCGTGCAGACAAACCTGTACTGGACTGGCTGGCAGCTATAATGAACTCTATGTAGTGTGGTTACCTTAGGCTGAGGCTTCTGTGCCTATTGCCTCATCACGGTGCAGTCCAGACATGCCCACTAGAACAACCAGAACTAGTGCAAAAACTAGTGTCAAACTGAAGGTTAATGGAAAATGGACCTCTTTCTGCAATCCCTCAGCCAGAAAGAGGGAAAACTAATATAGGGTGGCTACAATAATAGAAACACAGACACAGCTGTTCTCAAAAAAAACATTTCAGTTTTAGGCAGTAATGTCTGGAGGACAAGATTTACTTTGAGCAGACTTAGCAGCAGTCAAAGGTGTAAAAATACACAGATTATTTGCATGACCACCTGTCTCATTCTTAGGGCTGTGGAAAATGGTGTATACACTGAAGTCTAGTGTCTTCATGTGCTTAGACCTAAAATTCTTCACAAAAAAGACACCATCCTGTTTGAGTTTTGAAGAGAGATTGGAAGTGTGTGTGCCAAATGTATGGACACTTGCAAAAATGACATGTTTGCACATGGTAATAGGTGGCTGAATACACACCTATGTGCCTAAATAAGTGTTTGCATATTCACATTGGAACAATGATCTTACCAGGCTGCAATTTACCCTTTTGATACCTGTGTAATCCCAGGAGGTGGCATCCCTTATAAGTGGCAGCAGTTTCTTAATGTTATTCTTCATTCTCCTCTTGTAATAGTATGTAGGGTTAAGACATATGAAAATATCTTCCAACTTCAAAAGTCAAAGACAGCCCTAAAAAACAAAACCTGAGTGTAATTACAAGAAATGTAAAGAAACACCATTGCAAGCTTTCTCATAGAAAGTAATTGTGTCTGGAGATAGATTATCAAATCATTTGGTCTTGATTCTGTAAGTGATTAAGTGTGGTTGTTTAGGAAAAGTATATAAAAACCAAAGAAAATACTGAATGTTTTGTCTTCTGGTATGCTCCTATCCTTTGGCCATCAGAGCTTTAGGGTCTTCCTGAAAAATTGTTTGCACCTAGGCCATCTCGCTTAATAGACATCTTCAGAAATTTATTCACAGCAACTCAAAGGTCTTTTTCCTGATGGTAGTAGCTAATATATTCATCAATGCCTATGATGGCTCAGATTATTTTTCCCAGAGGCATTACTTCTTGACTATCAGATTGGATTTCAGTCTTCCTTTTCTTCAGCCAATCATTTGTTACTGTAATATCGTCATGGGTTTACAGGTGAAAATCTCCCTCTCGCTTATACCTCTGCAAATACTAGTGACCAGGAAAGAGCTTTTGAAATAAGACGTTTCTATAAAACATGTTAGCTGTGCAGGTAAGACAGATGTTAGAAACAGTACAAATGGCAAGTTGCAGTGCCTAGGCAGCAGTACACAAAACTTTAATTTCTCATCATTTGCCTGCAGGCTAAAAAATGAAACGGATAAATTATACAATTTGAAAAAACTGTTGTGTTTTTGCTGTTTTTCAGGAACATGGATCTTTTTTTGATATTTTAAGTTCAGTGTGTATGAGAGATCATGTGCAGTAGGTTGACTCAGTATTTTGGAGCTACTTTGAAAAAGTGGTCCCAGGTAGGAGAAAAATACTTAAGAAGCAGGATCGGCATCAGAACTTTTAGGACTATTTAAAGCTTTTAGAAAAACCAGACTATAGAAATGTTTTTCAGACTTTTGACAAAAGTTGTTCTAAGATGGCATCTTTATTGTACTAATGAAAGAAGATTTTGAGAGCTAATTCTAAATTTTATTACTTATGGTTTCAAAAAACATACACCTAAAACCAGGGCATTATTGACTGTTAAACACTGGGAATAATGAACAAGTCAATTTTGATCCCTTTTGATGCATAACTTAGATAAGAAGAAACCTCTGTATGCACTCTTTATCAGGTAGCAGTATGAGCTGGATTTCCTGTTCACTGTAGAACAGATCTGTATCATCATCTTTAAACAGTCTCTTCTTAATATTTTCATAGCAAGCAACATTTGTTTTAATCTTTTCCACATGATCTTCATTGAGATGAACGAATATTTCCATAAAACCATGTATTTATATCACTACCATTGTCAAAAAATATTGAAAACCAGTTATATTAAGCTAGGAACAAAAGCTTTGCCATCGTCATGGTTTTGACTGGGATAGAGTTAATTATCTTCACTGTAGCTGGTGTAGTGCTGTGTTCTGGATTTAGTATGAAAATAATGTTGATACACACTGATGTTTTAGTTGTTGCTAAGTAGTACTTACACTAGTCAAGGACTTTTCCAGCCTCCCATGCTCTGCCGGGTGCACAAGAAGCCGGGAGGGGAGGGGGCACAGCCAAGAGAGCTGATCCAAACTGGCTGAAGGGATATTCCATATCATATGACATCCTGCCCAGTGTATTAACTGGGGAAGCAGCAGTCGCGGCTCGGGGACTGGTGGCATTGGTTGGTAGGTGGTGAGCAGTTATATCACTTGGGACATTTTCCCCCGGGTTTCATTTCTCTCTCTAATTATTTTTCTTTTCATTATATTATCATATTAATGATATTATTATCATAATTGTTATTAATATCATTACCATTATTACTATTACTATGTCATCTTAATTATTTAATTTTAATTATTAAACTGTTCTTATGTTAACCCACGAGTTTTCTTGCTTTTCTTCTTCTGATTCTCTCCCCCATCCCACTGTGGGGGGGAGTGAGTGACCGGCTGTGTGGTGCTTAGTTGCTGACTGGGCCTAAATCACAGCAGCCATTCAAAATGAAAGTTATGGTCTGAATTTCCCAGGATCTTATTAAATACTAGCAGGTAATCAGAAAAATAAAAGAAAAGTGAAAAGAGGAAAAAATATAAACAATAACTAGTATAGAGATACAAATAAAAGCAGGAAGATTTTTTTGCAGGAAAATACAAATACCAAAGTGAACTGGAATAAAGTACCTCTAGACATAATCAGAAAGATGGAGAGGAAAAACAGATAACAGATAAACGCAAAATAGGTGAAGAAAACAGAAACAACTTTGGCCAGACGCAGGCACAGCTGTGCTCACACTGCCCTCCAAGAAAGGGCCAAGTCCTTGGGGACAGTTCTCATGACACTCCCACCATGTATGAGCAACTTTGCACTGGAAGGGAGACTATGGAAACTGTCACCTGATGCTATCCCCACCTAGCAGGTACCTAAAGGATTTTCACTTATTGCCCAGGAAATCAGCAACCAGCTACTCCTATATAGCCTTCTGCCATCCTCTACAGTCACCTGTATAACATGCAAACATGTGACTGATGTCAAGCAGGCAAGCCCAGAGAGACTTCAATGTCATGTGCTGCTCACGGGCACCACCAGGGTGGACGCATTAGCCTGCTCCCTGGCTCTGAAATGTGGAGATCTTTTGCAGTGCACCTTGTTTCATCAATTCCAAGGATGGTGGTGGTGAAGGAAAGGGTTTGCTTTGCTGCAAAAAGGTATTAGCATCTGGCACTCCAGGTGCTGCAAGAGCCGTGTTTTTAAAACCTGCCCAAATCATTGAAGAGCTCTTGACAAAGTAGTGCTGCTAAAATGAATGGTGTGGAAGTGATTAACTGATGACCAAAGAGAGTGAGTGAAGGGTTCACTAAATGATACAGAGGACTGGCCCTATTTGATAAGCACTGTAGATAAAATTGAAATAAGATATTTCCACTCATCTTAAGGACTTTTCACAGCACATCTTTAGCACCCTAGAGAAACCCATAATGCAATTTATTGCATTCCAACTGTGAGATGGGAGCTTGCGTGTTTACGCATGCCTAGATCCTAAGAAAGGTGGAGTCTTGATATCAGCCATTTGCCTAATGTCCTCCATGGGGTAGCCAAGGTGCTACACCTTAAAGCTAATATGCCCGTATACTGGAATATTTTATTCTAGTCATATTGCATCACCTTGTTGCAAAAGTCGTAGTGTCATTTAATGAGTACAAGTTTTTCAAACAGCATTTTGTTGATAGGTTCACTTACCCAGTCTTTTGAAATACCAGCTACAGGATGTACTAGTTTTTTCTGAACATTCACAAAAAAAGGAGGGTGGAAGAAAATTGAAACACACAGACTTGGTTAGCTTTGCACAGGCCATGAATGGCATTGTGTTGTAAGTCAAAACAGCATACTGAAATACTCATAGAAATCTGTAAAACAGAGCTGAAGATGGTATCTAGGTTATTTCTTCACCCTAAGAATCAGCTCTTTCCTGACAGATGTCCCTCCAACCTGTTTATAAAGGTAATTTGACAGATTCCAGCATTTCTCCTGGCAATCTACTTTGGTGCTTCACTGCTTTGTTAAAAGAATATTCCTCATCCTGAATTCAATTCCTCATCTTAGTATTCCCTGTCTTAGAAAAACAGCAGATGTACCAATTTGATCTTCCTACTTTTCGGGGTTTTGAATTGGTGACCCATAGGAAGATGAAGAAAATGATAATTGTAGAAAAGGAGAAATATTCAGTAACTTCCATGTCTTTATCTGGCCAATCTTACATCTGCATGATACTACAGTTTATGTATAGCCTTTTTAAATTTGTTTATCATTAATATTCTTATTAACTTTATCACCCATACAAGCCTCAGCTCTGCAGCAGAGGCTGTGCCAGTACACTACAGGATGGTATGACTTCATATATCTTAACAGTGGTGCATTAGTTTATATACATCATAATGTGCTGTTTGCTTTGCCACAACACCATGACTCTTGTTCAGCTTGTGAGCTATTGTAATCAGGGGCCTTCTCTGCAACATTTCTGCGTAGCCGTCACTCTCCATTCTGTATCTGTACGTGACTATCTCTAACTATGTTTGCAACTCTCTTTGTTAAATTGCATTCTGTTTTTCTCTAAATCATTCCTCTAATTTGAACAAAAAAGTTAAAAAATTCTAATTCTATCCTTCAACAAGTTTTCAAACCTTAGGAGCTCCAGATTTAGTAAGTTCCTAGGTTTATGGAGTGCTCCTTCAAAGACAAACATTTGCAGTCCTTCCAGATCTTAGTCTTATCTTCTGAACAGTCCTTCTCCTTCAAAAAAGTCTGGGAAGGAGAAAAAAATCCCAAACTGATGATGTTGCATGGGTCTATCATATCATATTTATGTCTACCAAATTAAATATTCAGGCATGCTTGAAGAATACTTATTGACTCAGTTCTAAGAACTAATCTAAAACCAGAGCTATTTAGACAAAGGCATATTTTGTTCCACCCTCAAACTACCTATAAAGAAAATTATTTCCTGATATTTTTCAGTCAGACAGACAGTCCTCTGAAGCCATGAGAAAATGGATATTTTCAAGCAGTGTATGTGCTGATGGAGTAGCTGTTTGAAAGTACAAGGAAAGAAAAAGCTTCCATAATAAAAATGCCGTGGACATTTTTTCATTCATATGATGATTGGTCTCAAGTTGTAAAAGTAATCTTTTTCAGGCACCTCTCATTCAATTTAAGAGTAATGCTTTCCTTTAGATGCCAAGAAGACTGTGAGTACTGAGGATGACCTCACTTTTAAATGGAGGGGGAAAAAAAACCAAACTAGTTATCAGTGGTGAAGAAAGAACAATCTACTCATCATCAAATTCTACATGAAAATGCCTTTCTTTTTCATTGAAAGGTATTCAAAGGACAGATGGGCAAGGGCTTTTTTAATATTTAAAGTTGTCTTTTAGGAGTATAGAAGCAATGATACATGGACGTTTGTCAGCAAATGGCCTAAGGCAGATCTCAGCTAGAAGGTGAAGAAGCTTGACAGTTATAGAGGACCAAATATTATTTCAAACGCTTTCAAAAATAAGCAAAATATTTTCTTAGATACACAAGATGTGTACAGAAAGCAAACTACGCACTGTATGTTTCAATAATTTAAGTGTGTGTCTTCCTTAAAAGTGAGGGATGAACAAATTCTTCCTGGGTTCCATTTCTGGGCTTTCTACACAGTTCTACAGATAATTCACATTTGTGTTATTCCTCCACAACCCCTTTTTCAGGTATTAAGAACATCAGTAGAAAGGAGAAGTACAGAGCTGAAACATTTGTTCCTCAGGCTGCAAGGAGAGGAGCCCTGCATTCAGTCCAGAGAAAACACATGTGCTGCTGTATGTGACTGGAGTACACTCTGGAACAGACAATAAAGTCTCAAAAATAGACTCCAGAAGTATCCTAACCATAGTTAGTTTATTTGAAGCTACTACTCGTGATTTCTCTTTAGCACAGCCTAGCTCACCCAAAGGAATAAAATTGTCCTGGTCAATAACAGCAGCAGGATGCCCTGTTCAAGTGGATGTCTTGGATGTATTGAGGACAATTGGGCCTAAAAGAAGCCTAAAGACTGAAATATCTGGGATGAGTAGTGACAAGTACAAATTATGTGTGAACATAACTCCTGCTCTCTCCCCGTTGAAGAGGATGAAAATCCTTCTTCTTTCGGAAAAAAAAGTCTGTCTTTGCACTCCTGTAGTAGTATCAGGACTTCTGGTGAGAGCAGTAATCATGGTCAGAGCAGAACCACATCCTGGGAGACTGCAGTGAGAAATACACCTTGGATCAAATCTTTCCAGCAGGAATATCTAGGAGACTCATGAGGGTCACTGAAGTGCATTGCTTCCTGAATTTCCCAGAAGCATCCCAAAAAACTGCTACTTTCAAGCTTAACCGAAAGTTACCATAACAGCAATATTAAATTTGGGAATACCTAGCAATCTTTCCAGAACTTTGTCTATACTTATGATTATCATGCTGCAACTGAGTAACATACCTCATTAAAAAAATAGTTAAAAGTAATCACAGAGGGGATGGAAAAAGGAATATATATGAGGCACAATGAAAGTTGTTATTGGCTTAATGTATGCCCCTTCCTAAAGCTCCTTTTTTCTACGTACTCAGAAAAGCATACAGATGGTACCACATGCCCATGAAAATATTTCAATATTTTCAAGGGGTGTATGAAAGACAAAACAAAACAGCTGTAACTTTAAATCCTGATAATTTAAAAGATGTTGCTCTGTCATTATTATAACTCATAAAAAATGTATTGTTGCCATAACAACCACCTCATCACATGTGAGACTGCCTGAAAAACCCAAGCTTTCTTTAATCAGTCAGATACATGGGCCCAAACCTGCAAATAATCCACCAATACATTCACAACACTTTCTCTCTTTCTTGTAAAGTGAATTTTAATGCACACAATTCCTTTTTAAGTCATTATTTTTAAAAAAAAAAATAATCAAAAGAGTCTAATGGTTTATATTTTTCCTCCTAAGTAATAGAAAACTTGTGTCTGGGAAGGACTGCATTTCTTCAGATGGAACAGGGTCGATGAGTGTATTCAATGTACGTTCTCTTCACTGCCATTATTTTCCTGAGTCTCCAATGTGTATCATTTGAATAACACTCAACATAAATCGCAGATGGTAGCAGGACTTGCAAATGATCTAGTGTGGCAGCCCCTGTATGCATGCAAGGATTCATTGAAGAGAATTGCATTTTAATGGCAGTAGAAGGTATGCCACCTGGCTCCATGTGATAAAAAGCCTACACTAATGCAACCACATTTCCCAATCCTGAGGGCCTGGAACAGATGGCTGAGTACAGGACCTGCTACTAAAATTGTATAGTCCAGGCAGAAACATATAGTACAGCTGGTCATGCGGAAGGATGGGCAGCACGTCCCCGTACCCTATGGCAGGCCACCCCCCACGCTGCTGCAGGGCACAGGTGTCTGGTGAGACAGGGAGCCATTGCAATCACACTGCTCTTGGCTGCCCAGAAGTCACCTCTGTAGCAGTGGCCACTTCATTCCTGTCCCAGACCTCCATGGGAAATGGTTTCCTTGGACTGTGACACATGTGGGCTGAAGGACCCAGCCCAAAGCAGACAGCAGAGGGATTTGCACCCAAAGTCCCATTCCCAGGTAGCCTAATCACAAGTTAGTGGGTATCTGGGGACATCAGTTGAGTTTAGAACAAAAATTTCAGCTTTGATGAAGCAGGGGTTTAAGTTACTCCCTCCAAATTTTACTTTTCACAAACTGGCATTTTCCAGCTAAACTTATTTTCTTGGATTTTGTTCTGCCAGCTCTCCCCTACAACACAAATGATGTTTAATGTGCTCCATTTGATAATAAATGTAATATATCCCTTCTTTCCATATGGGTATTTTCTTCAACTTTGCTCATTTTCAGCCTTAAATCTCTTAAGCGACTTTCAACAAGTAATTACATTTTTCTCTACCATATTTTCCTCTTATTTAAATATGGTTAAATCTGATTTTCAACCTTGGAAACATGCTTTGAGTGTTACAGGTCAAAGTGTTTCCTCAAATCCCATAGTAATGCAGCTTTCTGTGCTTCTTTTGCTTTATGTTTCCTGAATGACCTTGTGCTCATACACTCACTGGTGGTAAGTGCCCAAGCGAGCTTTATATGTGGAAGGAGTGTTGTACACTATTCATTATACAGTTCAAGCTTCAGCAGATATCCCTTTTCATGCATTTATTTATGAAGATGGAACAGCCCAGAAATATGTTTCTCTTTCAACTGAAATCCTATTGTATTATGCTACTATATCTTTGCTTCCATACTTCCACAGACTATGAAAGTCAACCTCTAAAAAGGAGGAGAAAAGAGGAAACTAGTACAGAGAATTTGTATGGTTCAGAAGAATATATATGTGAAGTCAGAGGATGGTGGATTAGAGAAATCATGGGTGTGATTCATTCTGGCAATTCCTGTATTTTCTCTGTTATTCTACAGAAATGCACAAGCAGTTGGTAAAACACTGGTCCTTGTCATACAGCTGCCTCAATGATAGCTTCCACTCATGGAGGGGTGGGGATTAGAAATTACTTTGGGAAAGTTTTATGGAAAAGAGGAAGAGGTAAAAGAGGAAGATAGGACAAACCCATGAGTGAATTGGGCCCACAGGTTCAGGGGATGGATAAGGACAGA
Organism: Sula dactylatra; assembly: GCA_013389905.1. Taxonomy (NCBI): domain Eukaryota; kingdom Metazoa; phylum Chordata; class Aves; order Suliformes; family Sulidae; genus Sula; species Sula dactylatra. Next base: position 73,280 of record WEKW01027403.1, on the reverse strand, counting down.
GTGAGGAAGAAGGATGCTAGTCTAAGCCGCCAACAGATCATTCCTCTCACAAGTCACTGCTAGAAAACACATGCTGAGTCATTGGCAATATAAGTAGTAATTTTAGGAAATACAATTGTTTGCTAGTTGATCTGCTATGTGAAAGGTCCCTCAAAACATTAATTTGCTTTTGGAAATGTTTTAGAAGCCTTACCTAATACTCAGTGCTGGATCACAAATAATTAACAGTTTATTTTCCTCATATTCCTATTAAAAGGTTATATGTTCAACTCAGTACTAATGAGAGGAAAAATAATGGTGTTCAACCCCCACCCCCAAATGAATCCCTCCTAGAAATATTTCATGTTAAATGTCAATATTCTTATTCAACTGTATTTAAAATTCACACACAGGCATACTGTGCTTGCATATTTAACTACGTTTTCCTATACAAAACCTGCTTCCTGTCTTAGACACTGAATCACTAGCTGAAATGTCCCTTCTGGCCACATTTAAAATCTTGATTGTAATCCTTGATGAAACAGGGAAGTGAACAATCCTTGTATTTAATCAGAATAAATTAAACTAATGAGATTTCCTGGCAGATTTATTACTTTTCTTATGGATTAAGTTCCACTGGCTGATCATATGCAAGGCAAAAAAAAAAAAAAAAAAAAAGTCTTACATAAGGGGTGGGGGGCATAACTGAAAATAGTATGTTTCTGATATGTTCATAAGAAAAACTGGGTATGTACTCTTTCTTCACACTTGTGTGAGGATCAGATAGGAAAGGTCAAGGCAAAGTTCAGAGCTGAGACTCAGCAACGAGGTAGAGAGATGCAGGATAGTGCCAGGGGTGGTTTTAGCTAATATCAGTCCTTCCCAGCACTAGGAGATAGGCTTTAGTTCTTTGCCATTGCATTCACTTGGTGCCAGAGGCTGACTCTTTTGGCATCTCTGTAAAACATGTACCCCCAAAAAAGTTTAATTGCATGTACGTATTTAGGACTGTACATGAAAAAAGGTAATATTGTCCACTTAAATCAAAGCTGCTGTTGAACAACCTTTCCTTTTTCACCAGAAGCAGCTTAGGATGGGGTTCAGTCTCACCGATGCAGAGCTGTTTCTCTGTGATAGGGAGACAAAGCCTGGTTCCTGAGCTGCAAGAAGAATCAGACAGGAGAGTTTTTCTCCTTGAGCTCCCAGCCTCTTTCAAGCTTTGTCTGAACAAAAAGTATGCCCTCTTGTCACATTTGTTTCAGGGCTATACCAATGTTTGTGAAGGGTCTAACTGGACCGCCCTGTGCTGTTTCTCTTTTTTTCCTACCTCTAGAACCCCAGCAATGTCACCTTCATGTGTAAGGCTAATGCCCAAGCAGATTCACAAATTCCTGCAGTTTGGGCAATGTTTTCAGTTTAGTTTAATCTTCTCTGTAACAATACCAGGAGGATCTTTGTGGTTGGGGCAAAGGCTCTTTTCCATTACACACTTACCACACTATCTGAGACACTTTTCAATAGCTGTCTATGTCCTTGATTCCTGAGCTGCAGGTACAAAGACATAAAACTGTGGTTTTCTGTGCAAATTGCAAAATGTGCAGAAAGACGCTAATATTTGTCTTCTGAACTTCTGGGGAAAAGCACAAAGATGCTGAAGAATTATTTTCAATAACAGTTCAAAACTGGCTTATAGCAGAACAGGAGAAGGCATTTCCCAGTGTGAGGTGGCAGACAGTCTGAGGGAGCTGTGACCATGCGTGAACTTTGATGGACAGTAGTTAGCAACAGAACCACAGATGGTGTAGCAATAAAGATAAACACAGTTCAGGGCATGAAAGGACACAGAAATATCTATATCTGAGAAATATTAGTTTCTCCTTGCAATTCTTTCTGCTTTTCTTTTTCTCCTGACAATCAGATAAAGTGTGGGAGGCCAGCTGTCTGCAAGGGGAAGGCAATCACTGCTCTGCAGACCCCCAAAGTGGGGACTCAGTCACCGCCTAAGGGGAATCACAGGTCTGAGCCAATTACTGCAGACTTTGTACACACCACACACTTGCTTCTTTATCCTACATAGATAGGAAAGTATTCTGAAATTAAATTCTACAACTTAGTTTTCAGACCTCTTTCTGGTGTGCTTTTAACAAAACAGAAAGGAAGTGCTTAATGTTTCTACTCCTGAAATTTTGGTCATTCATACTCAGTCACTTTAGACCAAATAATGCTGGTCCAAGGACATGGATAAACTTTGTAGAGTTGCCTTTCACAGACCCTTTGAGTTGCAGCTCCTTTTTAAAAGAAGCAGGTAATGTTGTCATCTATTGCAGATAGACGTTGTTCCAGAAGCTGCCCTCTGGCAGCAAATTCGGGCATCAAAGGAATTCTGGTCCAGTGGCGCCCTCACAAGTCTGATCAATAAATCAACTGGCTATTGCCTGGCATGGCACTATCTCTAATTATTTTCTTCTGACTTCCTTCTCACCTCATGAAATAACAGGTTAGAAAAATCTTCCATCTAAAAGCAAACCAAGACACATCGCAAAAGCAATGGTGAGACAGCTGGGCAACTGCTTCATTACATAGTAACAGGCTACCCACATTTGACTGACATTCCCACAGCAAAAAACAAACAAGCTCTGGCTACTAACATTAATTTTTCTTCCTCCTGAATACCTCTTTCAGAAGTGATAATCCTCTCATAGTTGCTGTTGGATTCTCCCTAAGAAATAGATAAGATGGGCTCCAAGCACGCTGCGCAAAGGCAAGCCCAATAGAAACAAGGGGAGAGATATTAAATTCGCCAGCGTTCTCACCTTTCTTTTGTCTAGGTTTGCTCATTCTGGGTTCTGACTACAGTTTCAGTGTAGCATACATGGAGAATTTAATTAAGGAGGACCAATGGAAGCAAGCCTTCCCCTGCCCAGCAAACGTACTCTGATTTCAGTTTTAGAAGCTTGCACAATTACTGCAGGAAGTGGTTATACAGAAAAGCAAATCTTGGTTGTTCTTCATTCTCAAACTCTGTTTGAATACATCTGGTAAATATTGTGCCCTTAAGTCATTTAATGATTCAGCTTTTCCATTTGAAATATTACTACTGTATGAAAGGTTACCTGGAGGGCCAATTTTAATTACTGTACATATCCTGCACAAAAGTATTCAGAATTATTTCCAAATGTTTACCAATCACAGCTTCACTAACATTCTTCTACAAGGCTAGTTCAGTTGCAGTGTGTCCATCTAACTTCATTTATTTTTCTGACTTAAACACTAGGTTACTCCAGTTGTGGATTTCTAGATTTTTTTAGAAACAGGTGGCTGTTAAACTAAGTTCTGGTTGAAAGAATAGTATTATTCAATATATTGCAATTTGCAAAACACTTAAGACTTGAATCCCCCAATAAATCCAAATCTATCCTCACAAGACACTAATTATGGAAATACATTCATATATTTCAGTGATAGATATTTCAGTTTGAGGGCAACTCAAGAAAAGTACAGAGATCTCGTTAAGTCTTGCAGAGAGAAAATTAGAAAAGAAAAAGCCCAGCTAGAACTCAGTCTGGCCACTGTTGTAAGGGATGACAAAAAATGTTTTTACAAATACATTAACAGCAAAAAGAGAACCAAGGAGAATCTCCATCCTCTACTACCGAAAGAGTGGTCAAGCCTTGGAACAGGATGCCCAGAGAGGTGGTTGAGTCACCATCCCTGGAGGTATTTAAAAGATGTGTAGATGTGGTGCTTAGGGACATGGTTTAGTGGTGGACTTGGCAGTGCTAACGGTTGGACTCGATGATCTTAAAGGTCTCTTCCAACCTAAATGATTCTATGATTCTATGATTCTGTCATCTGCCTCAGACAGTCAAATGAAAAAATACTGCTGTGAGTTAAACATGGTGTTGTTAGGCACATGAAAAGGTAGATGAAGCACTGCATGCTACCATCTATTATAACAGAATTTTATGACTATATAGTTATAATTGTTTCACAGCCAATAGATAATTTTCTGATACAATCACGGAATAGAAACAGATACAAATCAGAAGTTAGTTTCAACTTTTCAGGACGAAAACCTTTGAGTTTTACATTACAGTCCCTTTCTGAGCAAATATTAATTTGGAGTCACTAGACTATACCCTCCATCCATTTATATGCTGTTAATTTGTGTAATATAAAGTATAGCAAGCACAGCAATATCTGTCAAGAGTATTTGCAAAAATAATGCACTCAATTTCAACAATTTTGTTGGTTATATTATAAAAAATTGTGCTATTACTATACCTATAATAAATAATAATCTTTGCAAGGATTTGGAAAAAATGACATGATGTGGATTAATAACTCTTGAGCTATTTAACAGTGACTAATATCTAAGGCAAGCAAGGCCTTCTGGAGCCTTACCTTACAAACTACAGTCATACACTGAAGACAATGCAAAGGTCAGCAAAGCCAGCCGGAAAGCTCCTGTGAGCTTCAGGAAGCATTGATCAGACCATGACAGAAGCACTTCAGTCAAACATAAATAGAGCTCACATTCGTTCAATATTGGTACATCACTGATTTAAAAGATAAAGAGGTTTTCTGTCTTCTAAAAAAGAACATCTGCGTTGAAAGTGTGATGTAAAAACCCTTACAAGTAGACAAATCAAAATGGATTTTCACCAGGCTATTGGGTCATACACTTGTAACCCAAGCCACTTGGTTCCCATCAGATTTACAGTGTCTGCTCCAAATCATGAGGCACTTTCCTGTTTAAATTGATAAGGTTTTACTTTCAGCATTGCAATAATATGTTTGATTCAAGGGGACGTCATTTTCTTCACAGAAAAGATCTGCTACACCTTGAATCTCCTAACAAAAAAGAAAGGTGACCTTGACTGACAACAGGCGTGCACTATTTCAAAGTGAAAGGCAAATATTTGACAAGGTTATAATAGGCTCAAATAGACATCTCCGAATGAATACAGTATGCAGCCTTAATTGCAGCAGGACTCTGCTGCAATGAATATATCTACCCATTTCTTCAGGCCTCATGGGCACAGTGGGCCTGGGGTAGGGGTGCTGGTCTCAAGCTGAGGGCTCACCTGGGGCTGAGGTCTTATTTACAACCAAACATGAGCATTCATACACCCAACAGGTGTCCGTGACAAAGATAAGGGGGACTCTAACACAGACACAGGCACAGAATCTGACACTTCAACCTTACTTTTGTTACAATTTCTTAACAAAATAGATTATATGTGAGGACACTGCGCTGCTTTCTGCTGATCTCAACCGTACCAGTGCAATGAAAGATTCAGTCCCTCTCTGTTAACATGCTGTTAGACTGCACGGCCCTTGGTCTGTCTGGTTGCTGGCCTTAAAATGTGCTATTAGAAAATACTTCATTCATTTCCCATGGTTTACTCTATGACCACCTCACCAGCTGAGGCAAATTTAAGCTTTCATTTAAAAGAAATAAAGAGAAACAAAACAAAAAAAAAAAAAAAAAACCACACACAAAAAGGAAATGTCTACATTTTCTGCCTCTGGAGTGAAATTCTCTGAAGTGATTTGATGTTGTTGAGCTTCCTGGACAAAGAATGGGCTTTCTCTGAGCTATCCCTAGTGCCCATTCTGAGCACAAGAGCCACTATGGGGGAGAAGGAAGTTCTCTAAATAAATCTTTGCAGAAGCCCCAAGTGACCAGAACACAACTTGAAATGGTCATAGCCACTCTTCCTCAACATACCTTCTCATAAGGTCCCTCTCCAAAGTAAGGGGCAAAGAAGAAGGAGAATCCTCAGTCACCAGGAACTTCTTGGTGGAAAGCCCTTCTGGTTTTGCAGGCATGAGAGCAGCCAAAACCTGGGCCTTCTGAGGCCAATCATCATTTGAAAATTGCACTCCAAAGTCTTCACTGCTTTAAGAATTCACCTAGGTAAATCAAAAGTAAATAGGGAATGAGGGTGAATGGTGCACTTCACTGGCTGGGCAGTTTTGGAAGAGATTCCAAGCACTCCTTCATATACTTGAGGAAGCTGCTGGCACCAAAATCTTGTTTTATTCTGATGTTGCTTTGCACCTAGGAAGGTGAATGTTCAGCTTCAGGACAAATATCTGACTTGTGAGGTTCCTTGTCTTCCAAACAAAGCTTTAGATTTCTTTTCCTGAAGAATTTCAGCCTGATGGATATTGGCAGTGGAAGGCATGTTAAATAATGCATGAAGAGAGGGATGGACACAAGAAGTGTCAGTTCCCCTGCAGCCTTTGAAGCATATTTTATGCAGTTGCTTTATAATTCATACAAATATATAAAGGCTAATCCTGCACATTAGGCTCTGATGATTATACTGTGCAAATTCATATACAAAGCAGATGTAACCCTCAGGCCATTGGCACATTCCCAGCTGCAAAAGAGGTACCACAGTGTCATGCAGCATTTTGCCGTTTCTCACAATACCCCTGAATTTAAGTCAGGAATGAAACTAAGTGGAACAAACAAAGGCCATATATTTTACACTCCTTTACACCAAAACTACAAGCACAGGTCAGCATCTTCTCTCTAACCTTGTGGGGTTTTTAGCTCTCTCCAGGGTAAATTAAGCTGCTGTTGCTATTGTTCCTTCTCTTCAAAAATATCCACAGTTCTGTTAATGATTTGAAAGTAGTGGTATAGTAAATCGTTATCTCAAAAAACTGATTCCATATGTACAACAAAAACCCTTTATTTCGAACACATATACATTTGTATTGCTTGCTCAAAGCTACACTGCCTAAAACAAATGGATGATCACATTCAGGAAATCTTTCTAGTCATATACTTTGACAAAGACAATACCTTAGCTTACTAAGAACCTGCTGTAACACTAGTGTCAATACGGAACTGAAGAGAAGTATCTTAAAATATTTGCTCCGGCATGATCCAAAGCCAAGAGAAATAATTGGAAAGACTTTCACAGTCTTTCCTGAACTTAGTCCTTTAATCCCCTCTGGCAATCACAGTCTATCATGTATTGATACATCTACCAAAATAAAGTTGAAAAATTTGTGCATCAGAGAACAATTAGTCTGAGAAAAGCAAGAACAAAAAAAAACTTTCAAAGAACAGTTTCTACTAAAAATTTAATATTAATATTTTACCACTAGGCTAAAACACCAGAGAAAACAGCATATTATAACCCTGAATGGTGACATAAGAAATCCATTAAAATCCTAATTAAAGTGCATTCTGCATAACAGCAAGTCTTGGCAGTGCAAGTCATCTACCAGACACTATGAAACGCATTTGAGATTTGGAAAGAGCATATGCAATTCTTTTAAAAAAAATAGCATTTATCTCAAGAGACAAGAAAGTTTAATAGCATTTGACTTTCCCAGAATTTTAAGTTTGCCTGAAATTACACATTCATCATATAATCTGGTCTTTATAAATGTTATTATTTATCCCATCCGAAGCTATCAGGCTATCAAGCCTGGAATCCCAGTAAGCCAGTACTATACAGACATAGACAAGCCACAGCTTTTTCCAGAAGGGCTTAACACTTGTAGCTCTGATCCAACAAATGCTCTCCACCATAATCTCTTTGGCATTAATAATTTATTACACTTAATGAGACTTCTAACATGCAGAAAATTAGACAAGTCGTTATGTCTTCAAAAGATCATTTCCTGCCAGATGAAAGTAAGAAAGCAGCAGACACAAGGTAGAGGAATGATAGTTCTGGCTTAGACAAACAGCTGACTAATTCTTTTTTTAAGGGTATGAATTAATTGTCTCCAGTTACCTTTTACAAAGCCATTGTTACTTAGTTTTTAAGCATAACTGTACATCTCAAATCTTTTTGTCCAAGTGTTGCACATCTGTCAATTAGCATTACTGTGATTGCAGGCTCTGTTAAGGTCTATTTGTTTGATAGGCTTTTTAAAAGCTTGAAGTAGTTAAATTCCTCTCAGGTTGCTCCTCAGCACTGAGCCTAACTTCAAATCAGTAAAATCACTCTTCTCTCTCTTAAAACGTCCTTCATTCACCTCTTTGCCAGCAGCAGTTCCATTTCCTTTACACAAATATTGGTATTTCTTGACACTGTGACAGCCAGTTCCCACAGCAGTAAAAATATGGTCCTTCTCCTCTTCCACTGCTTCTTCCTTTCCTTCTGATCTCACGTGCACCAGGCTGAAACTAAACTTAAAGCATATTCACCAAAAAGACTACCCCAGACATCTTTCTTGGGTAAGGCTGACTGGTTCAGATTAAAACCTCAGATTCAGACACACCCAGAAAATTGCTCTTGAGTGAGCCAGCTCATCTTAGTCACACATAATCAGAAGAGGAAGTTGTCCCTGGCATGTAAGAAGGGTTATTTCACCCTTGTGAAGAAATTTTAAGAACAAAGAGATTGAAATATTCTACCAGAGTCGACACCTGTTCCTAAACCTTGAGCCTCTGTGGATATAAGCATGAACACAAATTTTCTTCTGGCTCCAAAAGCAGATGCTGCTAAAGGCTGGCAAAGCAGCAGTGTGCTGCAGAGTGCTCTCGCAACTTCAGATCTCTCTTCCTCTGAGAAACAGCGAACTGGAGACGTTCAAACTACTGACAAAGCTGAGGTGCAAAAGCTTCCAGAACATCTCTGAAAGCAGCAAATTACCCTTGCAGGACAGATCAGAAAAAGATGTCAGCAAAGGACACTGTGGGTGCTAACTTTGATGGTTTTGTGTATCTATTCCCATGTTCATCTGCACAAAGGCTAAATCAGCATGTGCACTCGTTATGTTGTCTGGGTTTGGGTTTAGTTTATTTTAGAGTGAAGCATGCTCAATAAACCAGATAAAAGGAAGCCATGAGGAAAACAGGAAGATGCTAAACCAAGGTTGAGGTCAGCAAAGTACAGATGCCAATGTAAGAGGGTAGGATGGTTTTGGAAAGAGGATATAGATTTAGACTGTGAAAACAGAGTATGGTAGGATTAAATAAAGCAGATGGGTATAGGACTCAAGTGCATGGATCTTAGATTTTTAGCCCTTTCTTATCTCCAAAAGAGATTAATTTTCAGGGTCTGATCTGCTTTCTACTTTTCCACTCAAACATCACAGATCCAGGTCTCACTTCTGCTTTACGCTGTGGAACCAGTCTATGCGGAAGGAGAAAAGTGGGAGGTGAAAATGGTCTTTACCCACAGATGAGACTAAGTACTGGCTCAGTGCAGGCCACTATTTCCTTAAGGGACGTTGGAGGAAGAGACTGCAACCAAGATACAGCATTCAGCTAGTTTGTTTCAGCATCTTACACTGCCCCAAGACAGCACAGTTTAAAGCATGTGCAGAATTAGGGCAGACCTAATCAGTCACCAACTTTTGCCATATTTTGTGACCAGCATGGACTCGGTGTTACATCTTTTTCTTTTTTTTCTTTTTTTTTTTGTGGGGGGGAGGGGCACGGGGGGAGGGATTTAGCATCTGGGATGTTTCTCTTGTATTATGATTTTTTTTAACTACTGCCTTTGCAATATGCCAGAAAGAATGCAAGTGTCAATGCTTCTTGTGGTCTCATCTGCATTTACCTTTTCTCATTAGAATTTATCTTAATAATCATACATTACTCTCGAGCAACAAAAAATGTGTCCTTGTTTCTGTCAGAAATATTGCATTTAGTATGCAAAGTTGTTTTTAATCTTCAGATTGGTCTGCATACGTATAGATAGCGCCTTACAGCATTGTTTTTGCAGCCTTAATGGGGAAAATGTACGCACTGGGGCAAAGTAATTGGATTTCAGCTGCGAAGCAGCATTTAAATGAAATCAATAAAGATTCTGTCATCTAATATTTTAAGTTTGGTACAATGTGTATACTGCAGGTCAGTGTAAATTCATTTAAAAGATCAATGCGATGGAATTTGTCTTAGGTGCCTTGAAATATCCTAGGGTGACTTGAGAGGAAGTTGCCAAGGAAACAAGAGATGCAACTCGGAGAAACATTTAGGTGTTTTTAAGTTGATGGCTGAATTCTACTGAGTTTATAAGGTATTAACATATAGGAAGTCGTCATGGAAACAAAATTCAGCAAATGGTTAATGAAGAGCCAAGCTGGGCAATTACTGCGGGTGGCTGTGTCAAAACAGTTCAAGTTATAACACCCTTAAAAATGTGAACTTTTCACAGGTTCTTAGTTGTTGGGTTTTTTACCTCAGATAAAAAGAGCAAATGGTGCTTAGGTATCAAAATGGCAGATGCATTAGCAAAACTACTAACAGATGAACGTCTTTACAGCTGGGTTAATTTTGGATATTATGAACAGTAACTCCTTAACTAGCAACTAGAAGCTCTGCTATAGGTAATAAACCTGCTTTGAATTTCAGATATACTTCAGTTGTATTATTGTTCATATTAAATGAAACATTTTAATTAGAAATACTTTAAAAACTCGATTTGTGTCTTGATTGGTGTCTTCTCTCTGCCAAAGGCTTTTTGCTTGCAGTGTTTTGGCTTTACTTTTTTTCTGGGTTTTAGTCCCACATCTACTTTTCTTCAATAATAAATCCTTGCTGAAGTTATTTTAATTTCTGAAACAGAGCATAACATTCATTTTCCAGCATCATGCAAGTATCAATGTTTTTCTTCCTTTATCATTCTGTTTCAACTTCTCAATTTCCTCTCTTATTAAGTATGATACATTTCTTAGCTTCTGTGCAGTGCTTTAGGGTCTCAACAATAATGTGAAAACTCTCATAACTTTCTAGCAAATTCAAAGAAAATATCCAAGAACATATACAGTAATATGCAATCCATTTTCTTTTTTAATGTATTAGAGGAAACCATGACACTGGCAGTCTCAGGGAGGTTAGCTGATACAGACACTAAAACTGAAGATGTAAAGGGTGTGCTTTCCTTCTCTTAGACACAGACAAACTACATCTAATGTATAGATAAGATAGAAAAGGTAACACTTCTGCACGGATATTCCTTTCCCAAAGCTACTCATAATTCAAAATAATGTTACTTTCCCAATGAAATCCCATTTTTAGCCCTCAAATACTCATTCCTGGGAAGTTTTTCCTATCTAACACTCATCCTAAGAACATCATGCTATTTAATTTGCTTAAAAGCTCCTGGCCATTATGTTCTAGATCAGCCTGTCACTTGTTAAAAACAACAGCTTTTTGAAATGTTTCACAAACATTTTTGTCTGCCCTAAATAGCAAGGAATTAAGACGTCAAATACCATATAACAACATTTGTAGCTACCTTATCACCTAAGTTATAGCTAAAGTTATAAATTTTACATTATGTCATTTTGCCCAGCTACACACACACACACACACACACACAAATTGTACATTTTGAAGTGTATCTGTGCTTGCACAGGAATGGGATTAAAGAAAGCTTGTGCCGTTCACTTGGCCAGTAGAAATGTTGTACATCTTTAATGAGGTTTAGATTTTTCCTGAAAATACAAAAACCTTCCCTTTGACCCTTTCAATCCCTCCTCACCATTGTACCCAAACAGTGGCATAGGTTGGTGGAGCATCCACACACCCTGCGGTCCTGTCTGTCCTCCACCTACTGCCCCAGGTTGCTCCACATTCAGTGCAGCATTGGCTGCAGCTGCACTGATGGCTGACAGGAGAAAACATGGGAAATCCAGTCCAAAAATGCAAAATTTTCTAACCCAGCAAGACCTCTCCAGTTTCACGTATTTGCCCTAAAGAAAGGGAATGTAAGATGGAGTGTTACTTTCACATTCATCTTCACATCAGTCTCACACAGTCCAGATGGATGCTTGAGAAGAAGAAAAAGGAGAATCTAGCTCTCATGATTTCATTAAAAGTCTGGAAATTTCAGCACTTCCCCAGACCTTTGAGTAATGCTTTCCAGGAGAATCTCAGCTTTTATATAAGTTTCTAGACTTCATGGTCATGGAGAAAAGTTGTTTAAAAGGTTTAGAAATAGAGGACAAAGAAACTAACCCCTGTATAGGATTTTTTGTATGCTTTTTTTAACATGTCCATATTTTTGAGAGACTTAAATCATAATACATGAATGGCTGGGACTGGTCAAGAATGAGGAATCTAAATGTGAACCATTTTTAGCATGAATGTATGCCCTTGGAAACCACAAACAATTTCTTTTATCGCCATTCCTCCTAGCAGAAAAACTAAATAGAACGAGGATTTCACTGAGCACCAGATGCTGTCCCTGAGATTTGAAGGGTACAGTAAGATAGAAACAAGCAAAAAATCTGATTGTCATTTGCAATTTATAGTTAAGTCTACCTTGCCCTTAAATGTATTTTGCAACCTGTATGATTTTGTAATTGTACAGCTTTGTGCTAAAGATAATAAAATAACCTTGAATTGTGCTTCACAGCAACACAGTCAATTAACTACTTACATATGGACAAATACTTGAATATATTGTATTGAGTCTGGAAGCTATGTTATACTTCTCTCGTATACTGCATTCAATTAACTCAAGGCTGTTGCTAGTTCTAAGCATGCTGCAGGATAAAGTCCTTTAGAGAAAGGGCATTTGCCTCTTGTGCATCAACATATTCAAACTTTCAACTTGAATTAATCTTTTGAAAGTTTAATTTCAACAGTATTAGTGCTAGAAACTCTATTTTTAAGGCCTGTTGCAGTTTAAGGCAGCTGAGGGAGCAGATCAGACCCTGGCTCATTGCTCATTGCCTAAGGATGGTGCAGTCAGCTGGATAAAGGCAAAAATGCTTTTTGTTTTCCATGTTTGCTATGAAGTTAAATGCCAGATGTTCTCTATTTTTTATAGAATTTATTAGAATTTATTAGCTTCTTGAGATCTTAATTAAAGGGGCATGGGAATAAGAAACATTAAAGTTATTTTTTTCTTTGTTTTCTCAACTATTTGCATTAAGTAACAAGAAAAAACCCAAACATCTCAGCTGTAACAGCAGTATTTGCCCAGCAACTGATTTTACTCGATGCTATGTATATACAAGCTGAAGAGATATTGAAGCCCTAGGAATCCTGGGACACACAAAGTTATGCTACTTTAATAATTGTCTGTCCTTCTTAAACGCTCATATGGGTTAGCACTTATGCAATAATTACTGGCATCATTGGGGCTTCTTGCATAGTTTGCAATCACCAGTGCTACTAGATTCACTCAGGGATAACAAATTGTGCTCTACCTAGCTAATATAACAAGCATTTCAGATTTTGACGATTCACAAAAGGCTATTTTCATCCCTCAAAAAATATTCATGGTGAAATACACACAGAAATATAATGCATGTACCTGTGAAATTTGCAGCAGGTCTATAAAGGAAAAGGCAAAACTCCTCAAACGATTCCTTGTGAATGATCTTTCCAACTGTAAATGTGAAAACTGAACCTTAAAAAAATCAAGTCCTTTTTCCAATAACGTAACTTTCAAAATCAACAGGTATGTGAGCTTTTTATTCTTGAAAAACATAGCTGAACCAACGAGAGAGGCCAGAGCTGTCTTCCCAGGAGAAGTCTGTTAAATATAAAAACCAATAACTTTCAGGCACTTCAAACCAGGCACAAAATACAGAATACTCACAGTAGTTAGTATATCAGAACCAGGAATTCAGACCATTTTTATTCACTTGTGCAACTCAGAGCAGTTTGTTTCTCACTGAAGTGCTGTTCACATAAAGCATCCACAGCAGAGAAACATGTTAAACATCTTGTGTATGGAACTTCCCATTAGGAAACACAGCTTGTGATATAGCAATTAAACAAAAAAGAAATTAAAGCTATACATGACCCTCTCAAAGGAGGAGCAAAGGAAAGTTTTGTCTTCCAGTGCTTTGGGGAAAATCCTTGCATTGGTTACATGTTCCTTCAGAAGTTTTCAACTCTCTTCTGATCTGTAGACCTCCCTGCATCTTTCCAGTACAGATTCATGGGCAAATTTTAGCCTATGGCCAAAAGACCTAGCAGGGATCAAGCAAGAAAAGGCCCATAAAGGGGTGCAGGTTGTGACAGAAAATCCAGTCAGTCCCTTGGTTAGCATCAAGACGATGGTCTTGCACTGCAGGACATGAGTGTGCACACGCGTGAGCTAAGTCTATAGCAAAGTTGCTATGGTCTGGCCTTGGCGAATGGCAGTGCGGAGGGAGCACAGAGGTGAGGGTGTTAAACACCCATTGTCACTTGCTAGGAAGCTGCAGCCTCCTGGGTGGACACCTCCAGCAGTGGCATCAGCTTCTCCTCTGGTTGAAAAACCAGAGCACCTGGTCTCAAACCCATCTGGTGCGGGGTCTGCCAACCCTGCTGCTGGCATCCTTCATCCCTCAGGGAGTAATCCCAACATCTTTCATTCTTTCAGCACTTTGCAGCCATTCCCTGCACCGGGCTGGGCACAGCAAGGCTGCATTGCCAAGTTGGGTGTTCAGAGACCACCTTTCAGCAATATCGTGGCTTTAGCCTGTGGCCCTCACTGGGCCAGCAGACATCCATTCACAGCTCAGATAAGCCCAGGTGAAAAGTTTAAGTGCATTGATGACAGAGAGATTTGTACTAAAATGTGGGTGGGAGCCTGGGTTAAGCCTGCAATGAAGACATGCTCTCATTCTAGATGATCTATCACAAGAGTGGCAGATCCAACATGCATCAATATGCATTTACTGTCCTAAATCACACTGTTGCTAGTGTCAGGAAAGAAAAACGAATAAAGCAGAGAGAAAAGACCAGGTAAGGACAAAACGCGACAAGTGAAAATACATATGTACATCCATAAGCCCAGACGCACACCCCACACATACACTGCATAACGTAATTGCATTTCCCCTGATAACACTCTCAGGGAGATGGTTCAGTTTCAGCCATAAAATAAAGCTCCAGCTTCTTGGGTATGTCATAGATTTCAAGGGCTGTAGTTTCTAACTACTGGCTGATAGTTTGGGACTGAAAGAACCACCTTCATTCATTTCACTGAGAGTAATCATGGTGTGCAAAGACACTAATTAAAATGATAACCTAAAACAGGGCCAGAAGTGAGAGACAACCTCTCCACTCCCTCCTGCCTCTACTCGCTTCCCACTCCTCGGCACTGGATTCCTTAACCTTTGCCACAGCTTGCTGGTAAATAGTCTAGGCTAAAATTAGATATATAGCAAAGGGTAGGTGTTACCATCTGCTGCACGTTGTTAATTCTTGATGGCCTGATAACATCTATTTTTTATGATCTTTTTTAGCTTTCTGGGGAGGAGAATAGAGGGATAGGCCTCTAGTGCCACCATCAGTCGTTTTCAGTATTTGCTGCTTTTCTTCAGTTGGCAGCCAGCTTTGCCACAACAGAGGGTTATTGGAAGAACATGCTAGGTAAGACAGGAACTATGGATACTTGTCTTGAGCACACAGTAAAAGAACTGGCAGTGACATCTGGATCTGCTTTCAGTTCATTTGGTAACCAGCACATCATCTTTCATGCAACCATGGACCGTTTTCTCTGCTGTGATCTTTTTGTTGTTGTTGTATGCAATAGTCAGATTATTACTGAGCAGTAATAGACTGTCCATCCATCTTGGTTGTCTGGCAAGACAAAACCTTTCCTGGATGCTGAGCACATTTTAAAACCTACACACACTGCAAATATAAGCTTAGACTAGCAATGAATGTACTGATGGCTATATTATCTGTTAAGCAAAACAAAGTTCTCAAGCAAAGTAAGTATTATTCTGCTCTATTAATTGGCTGAGGAAGTACCAACTGAACCTGCTAAGCATTTTTATTGTTTAGAGCTAAAGAAATACAATACTCTTGTCTCAGCTGGATTTTCAAGAGTCAGATGACCGTGTTTTGTGACATTCAAAATCACCTGAAAGCATAAATAAATCTCAAGCAAATCTAGGTCTAGCATGACATGAGACCAATTGCTGTGATCACCACAACGTACCACAACATTGTCTGATAGAACGCTGTCCCTTTAAATTATGCTATTTTACACATCCTTCATTGCAGTGTTTTGAAACCACCACTTCTGCTTTCTCTCATCTTGTTCTGGACCCTCTGTTTTCATTCTTCACCTACACTTACGGTCCCAAAGATGGAGTAAGTAAACCAGAAAAACGACTTGGTATATAGGGCTCTGAGCATCTTACTCGGTAATGAGCATGTGAAAGGTGGTTCTTTAAAAACAACAGCTGAAGGCTGGCATTGCCTTTCCAATCTTTTCCATTGTACATGGTTAAGCATTTTGTATCACGCATGGCTAAGCATACTGCCAACATAAACTGGGAGGAGAAAATAACTCAGAAATGAGCTCAGACCACACAAGCTAAATGGAATGTTTATCATAGTTAAATTTTCAAGAAATAAGTGAAAGGTTCATTAAATATTTTAAAGGTTAGTCGTGGAGATTTTTTTTTTAACACAAGCTCGGCATGCATTATCATTTTTCACTGGGAATCCTAACCTCTATAGTGACCCTTTATTTTGGAATTCAGACTTTGTGTAGACTTCTTACATTTCTCTTAGAGGTCCTCATAAAACCTCCTTCATTGCATGCAACCAGTCATCTCTTCCTAGACTCCTTGTTGGTCATATGCAACAATTCTCTTTCTTCTCCTGGGTGCTAGAGATTCAGTCTGACACCACCAATGACGGTTAAGTGCTTCTTCCCCTAATGAACCAGATGATGCAGAAGTCCAGCCTTTGCTCCCATTGAGTTGCTGTCCTGGCTGGGTGCCTGTGCCATTCTGACCTGTCTGCCCAAAAGCCCTTCCTGAGAAGGCTTACTTTTGTCCTTCCAACTGCATGAAATAGCCAACCAACCAAGCACCACTATCGGGACTGGCAAGTATATTTGTTTTCAGCATCTCTGTGGTGAGTCAGTGAGACAGATGTACTCTTCAGGGCTAGCAAAGTCACATTGCCTTCTTATGAATAGCTGAGGTATTCAAAACTGCAAAACAACTTCCCAGAGGAGACAAGTGAGCTTCAGCCTGAGACAGCTTAGGCCCTCATGAAAGACTCACTGCCTGGAAACATTAAAAGGTAAGAAATGGCAACAGCAACTGCAAATGTCAAAGAGGATACTTACTACTCACAAATGATACACTGAAGATCCCCATCCAGTGGGAGAACTGTATATAATATTAAGCTCTCCCCAGATATACAGCTGGCATATTTGTAACCAAAGTAGATAAATGCTTCAGCTGCTTTTAGAAAGCCTCCTCAAATATTTGGTCTTTTTCAGACTAAACAGATTTATATCTCAACATGAACAAGCTATGCTAGGACAAGTAGATAAAAAGGAAAGTCTGCAGGTGAAAGTGCTGCCATAGAAGAGAGAGCATTGCTCCAACGCACCGTGTGACCTAGAAGCAGGATTTGCTAGATACTTAGCCCAGTATTTCTAAAACGGTAGTCTGTGATGTTTCTAAGGGTCAAGAAAAGATATAAAAGATGTTAAAATGTTAGATAGCAAGAGCAGCTGTAGTTCATTTCTACAGGAGGTGGGATAAAAGTGCAGATTATAACACGAGGCTGCAGCGTCCACAAGACGGTGAATTCTAAACACCCTTAACTGCTAGCAGTAGCTCAGTTTCTTCAAGGCAAAGGATTAAACATAAACACATGTAGCCTGTAATTATGATTTGGTTTGATTCCCCTGCAAGGCATGGAAGGAGCTACTTCTGAGGCAGTGAGTAAAAAGGCTGGGATCACATGGAAAAAGATGAGTCAAAAAATAGTCACAGATGGTTTAAAAAATACTACGCCTGCCTTACAGGGAGCTGTCTGTTGTTTTCTACAGTCCGAATAAGCTGAGAAATTCAGAGAAGGGATCATCAGTGATGGGAAAAGTGGACACCAGGAACTGTCAGGCAAAGGGCTACGGCGGTGCAAACTAGCACAATTTCATGAACTTCAGCGAAATTTCCCAAGTTGATACCAGCTGAAGACTGGTCACATGTACCTCCAAGAACTGCTATGCAGAAAGGTAAGAAAGAATAAAGGTCTTGCAAAAATGAAGTCGTCACCTACAGTACCCCCGGGAGAAACAAAACTAAATACTCCCTTCTCTCAAAAACACACAAATACATAGAGTATGCAAAAGGGTAAGGACTGTTTGCTAATCCCTGGCTATTGCAAAGATAAGTAATCCTCTGTAATCAGATCTATACGAAGCTTTCATTTTTTCATGTTACAGATGCCCTCACAGATTTTACCATCTTGCCATTTTATTGATTCTTAAATAGGAAAGCTATCATACTTCTGACTGCTTCTCATGAGCAGACTAATTAGATTATTTCATCATCTGGTTCATCAAAGCAGGAAATACTTAAGTGTCACAGCTGGTCTCAGACTAAATATCTACTACCAAGATTTTAAATGAAAACTATTATATCTTCACTGGGTAAGCATTTCATAAATGGCTACACAGTAAAAAATGAAGACAACACATATCATCTCACATCTCTGGGCTGCAAAGGGAGTCTTAACTCTACCAGTGCATTTGGATTTATTTTCACTTGCTTTCGTGACTACTGTCATGCAAAGGTGCTTTGCATAATGATCAGATCTGGAAAACTCAGAGAGCTATTTAGATTTCCAGCAAAGATTTATGACTGAGAATTAAAAACTCAGAGGCAATGTCTTCATTTTAAGTGAATCCCCTTTTATTGATGCAACCTTTCCAAGCAGAGTACTCATCACTATGGAGCAATGAACTGCAAGGAAGTGCATCCCCCACGGAGAGGACCAATCCCTGCCTGATCACTATTCACTGCCCATCATTCCTCTCTGAATCTGTGGGATATCTTCTTCTTTTGCACACACTGCTTTGCACAATAATTAAATCCTCCTCTAAAGAAACACGTGTGAAAAGCCAGATATTCAATTTTATTGTGCTTCACCTTCTTATACTTGTATGCAGGGACAAGAATAGACAAGCAACTCAGTTTAAAGAAGAGTTTGCTCACCATAGTGATTTGGAGTGAAATTGCCAACTACCACCAGCAAAAGTTAGTTAGCAAAGGACCTAGGCCTTGGAGGTCTGTTTAAGACCTCAAAAAGAGCAGTGTGATAATGGGTAAATCATTTCCTTTAAATAGCATTCTCATGAAAATCATATGTAAAAGCAGAGTCTTAGTATTAGTATAATACCAAAACCTCAGTAACTTTGTTATGGAATAATATAATCCTGTTTCTCTTACAGACCTACAATGTTATTATGTAAATGGCTATACAAAGCCATGAGTAAATCAACCAAATGAAATTGTTGTGTAAGACAGTTCCCAGTCGCTGTAAATGAGGTTTTTCAGCACTATAAAAACAGAAAGTTTTCTCCTATAATGTTAGGATGAACATTAACATTGTTGATTCCTGTGGCATTTTTTACTTTGAGGGTTATCACAATTAACCTTGAAGAACACAGGACGTGTGTGTGTGTGTGTGTGTGTGTGTGTGTATGTGTGTGTGAGTTGCATCATGCAGTGAAAATGTAATAATATTTAGATTCCTCTTATGATCTGCACTTCCTTGACTTTATTAGAAATTTAAGAATCCTTGTAACTTTGCCTGCCTGTTAGTTGGCCAGAAATAGCTCTTTGTAATCTAAAACCTCTTGTCTTTTTTAATGAGTTAGGCTGTAGCCTCATAAAATTTTAGATAGAAGTTTTGATGGGGTCACTTTGATGTGGGAAAATGTAATTTTTATGTCTGAACTGTCTCTTTGAAGTTATATGAGCCAATAGATGAACCATGCACCTCAGAAAAGGACATATACTTCCTTTCTGAACTCAGCCTAACTTTTGGAGTACAAAAAGTAATGAAATATATAAAGGTCACATAGTTAAAACCACACATTGAACAGTTTGAGGGCAGTAAGAGTGTCATAAAAATATTTTCAAAAAGCCGTCTCCTGGATTAATAGCATGTAACTGTGTTGTGGTTTAATCTGGCTGGCAGCTAAACACCAAACAGCTGTTGGGGGAAAGAATCAGAAAAAAAGGTAAAACTCATGGCTTGAGATAAAGACAATTTAATAGGACAAAAAAGGAAGGGAAAATAATAATAATGATAAAAAAATATACAGAACAAGTGATGCACAATGCAATTGCTCACCACCTGCTGACCGATGCCCAGCCAGTTCCCGAGCAGCGGCTGCGCTCCCCCAGCCAACTCCCCCAGTTTTTTGTTCAGCATGATGTCATACGGTGTAGAAAATCCCTTTGGTCAGTTGGGGTCAGCTGTCCCAGCGGTGTACCCTCCCAGCTTCTTGTGCACCTCCAGCCTCCTCGCTGGCAGGGCAGTATGAGAAGCTGAACATTCCTTGACTATTGTAAGCACTGCTCAGCAACAACTAAAACATCAGTGTGTTATCAACATTATTCTCATACTAAATCCAAAGCCCAGCACTATACCAGCTACGAGGAAGAAAATTAACTCTGCCCCAGCCAAAACCAGGACAAACTGCTACAAGACAATACTGTTAAATAAAACAGTAAAATTTAGCTACAGAATTCAGTTAATGATCCTGTAAAATCATGACCCACGTTGCTGATATTTTAGCCTGTTACATTATTAGCAATTCTTTCAGTTTTAAACATATATAATAATTTCTGTGTCCTTTAGGTGGAGAAGAAAACTATAACATTTTTCTCTTGTTGACCTTCATCTTGCAATTTGCATGAATAATGCAATTGTTTACCTGATTCCTTCTTCAAGCAAAATAGTTTTTAAAAAAGGAAAAGATTATAAGGAAAAAAAGGTGAGGAATTAAATTCAGATTTTTATACTTTCTGCAGTTGACCTGTAACCAGCAGTATGCAATGTCCACTGTGCTAACGATGCTGGCCCGGGGAACTGCACTCACTCTTTCATGTTGAAAAATACCACCATTTCCAAAGAGGCTCAGGATGGATATTTACAGATCGTAAAGTTTCAAATGTCTTTATGAGCTAGTCCACAACGGTGGCTTAGAGAGCTATGAGCATTGCAGTGGCACTAGCTGTGGACTTGACTATGAAAGTGTACAATTCTCTTCTCATTATTCCACTGCATTTTGGGCATCGGTTTCCACTTTGTTATTTCCTCTTTACAGTCCCTCATTTTCTTACATATTAACTGTTAAAAAAAAGTTGTTCAAGGAAGAAAGAGGAGATTTAAGACAGCCCAAGGTGAGGAATATCCCACTGATTCCGGCTGCTTACAGGACTGTCAGCTCTACAGGGTTTAATCTGAGGCAAACAGGGGCAATGTTGCAGACAAAACAAGAATGTCTGACCTCCTTCTCCCTCAGCAGAAGATGTTGTTTGGTTTCTACAAAAGAAAAGGAAAACTGAATAAGGGTGCCCAATATTCCAGCTAGTGATAAGCAATACTGCTATTTTATTTTAAGACAATTTACTTACTGACAGGGACAAAAGAAGATATGCCACTGCATATTGAATGTCAGGGGAAAAAAATCTTACTCAGATATTTGCTTTCATAGCATTTTATTAGTAGCACATTAACCATGAATGCTATCTTCCCAGATCACCTGAAAAAAGTCACCTATATTCAGGGGCAGGGCCATCATTTCCATTAGGGACATCAAATGAGACCTCGTTTTATTCTTTTGTTGTCAAACAGGTAGCACCAGAAAACTGATAAATAAAATTCCAGTTGTGGAAAACAGTCCTGCTACAGTACTGTTGTTCTGTTTATCTTATTTACTGCTGATCTTTTCTGTCCTTATTGCTACAAATTAGGCAAAGGCAACACAAGGATTGAAGGAGAAATCACAGCTTCCTCTCACGTGGGTTGCATGCTTTTATGTCTTTGTGACAGCAGCCAATTTTCCTGTTGCCACAATTTCAAATCCTCAGCTCCAAGACTGTGGCCACGTGGTACATCAGATGCCTCAGGATGGCTGCAGTTGCACGTTCAATCATGCTGTTGCTTGCATTTACTAAGCAGCCCCTCTTTCTTCCCTAACCTCCAGCTACTTGTTTCCAACCCTGTGCTACACTCTGTTATGTACAGTGGTTTGTGTAAACAGGTGACAAATCAATTCAAATTGGGTTTTCCTAAACTGCACCATTTTATGGCCAAGACTTCTCAACAGTTACATGAAATCCAAGGCAATTCCAATAACACCAGTGAGACCGATGCAACAAAATAAAGTTACTGATGTGTAAATGGATGTTTGATTGAAGCAAATGAGTTGCGAAATTGAAGATGGAAAAGGAGAAAGGAAGAAGAACAAATAGCAATAACCAGAGCTTATGGAAAGTCAGACTTATTTTGTCTTAAGTGGCAAACTACTACCTAAAATGTGTAAATGTTCTGAAACAAGTAATAGAAATTTCAAATTTTCTTATCACAGGGAAAAGATCGAAAACGTCACATTTCTTAAGGAAACAACACTGGGCTTCCAGTGCCAAGACCCCACTGTCAAGAGTGCATGCCAGCCCTTCTTCTCATAGAACTGATAGGGAGCTAAAAAGCTAAGAAGCCAGAAGGGAGGACCACTGAAGAGGACCGCCTGCAGTTTGGCAGCCAGGGTGCTTCCAAGAGAGGATGCCTGGAAACCCCAAGCATTTTGGGTCTTAGCCCCACAGAGCAAGGCCCATAACTCTTTAATCGTGGGATTGCCCATGTGGCAGGCTCAGATCCAAAACTGAAAGCCCAGGCTCTGCACCACACCATTGGAGTTCAACAAGTTTAATAAAAAATGTTTGCAAGTGAAAACTAATTTCTTTTAGAAAATTTTCAGTCCATCCAAAGAACATCCCTAATGAGGTGTTGCCTCATCTCCATTATGCCAGCAATGAAAATTCTCATAGCTACGCCCAGCGAGGTGGCCCAGCCTAGTCAGAGCTGCTTTGATGGCATTTTAATAACGCTAAGGTGACTCGAAGCTGCCATAGGACCAGTGAAACCACCCATCTGCCCAACCCTCTGCATGCTTCTTGTGCTGTTAAGATGTGGCCGGGGCCATGGGAACCCAACTTGGCAGCTGCTCTGCTGTTCACTTATCAGTGTCAATGTTAGGCCTTTGAAAAAACACCAAGAAAAAATACACCTATCATGCAGTCCCCAGGCAAGCTTTTAAACTATGTGTTTTATCAGAGCATCTCTAACCAAATAAAAAGTACTTTTTCCCCATAAATTAGTAACATTAGGGCACTTACAAGTAAAAATGCAAAGGTATTAAATTTCTAGCAATGCACAACTCTTGGTTGTTATTCAAAGGACAGTATATCCCTGATTCACACTACTCCAGCAGACTGGCTTTGCATGTACACACACAACACACACGCAATTCTCTCTGTGAAATACTGGCAGACCAGTCACCCTCCCAGTGCTGTCCGATCACAGCCTTACAAACATTCTGCTCTCAAACCAGGCCGTAGACTTAGCATCTGTTGCCATGCCCTCCCACATCAGACCACTGGGCCACAAACAGGATTGTACCTGTTTTCTTCTCAGGTGACCACCATTTAATCTGGGTTACCCAAGATGCCTTCTCCAGCAGCAAAGAGCGCTTGTGGCTGAGCCATAGAAACAGGTTTCTGGGCGAGAAGATTTTCATCCTACTGTTCTGTACAAAACTCCTTTCTGTCCTTGGGAACAACATGTAAGACCCAATTTAGGAAGGCTGACTTTCAGGAGCATCCTCTCCCAGAGGTCTCTAGTTAGACTGGGCCATGCTAGTTGCTTCTGATAACCAAACTCCCCACATGCCCCTCCCAGCATGGTGATTTTTAACTGTTTAACAACTGCAGGCTCAGGCTTTAACAAAGCAGGTTTTGTCCATAAGCAAGACTCGTTACGGTTAGTGGCTTAGCCATGCCTCTGTTGTATGGGTAGCAGTTTATGTCACCCACTAGTTGCTCTTCCTGGTTGTTTTTCCTAACTTCCCACTATTCCTGAAATAACATCAGCTTTCAATTACCACTACTAATGGAAAATACCTCATCATTCTAGGGAAGGGATTTTTCCAGAGATGCCTCCTGTAACAGCAGAGCCCTTGATTCACCCTAGGTCACAGCATGCACCTCTTCTACCAATACCAGCCCTGACCAAAGTACACTGGGGCTCCTCCTGACCCTGGGAGTCCTTCCTTTGGAGTCAGGGTGTAACCAGGGCACACAGTTAGATCAGAGAAGCATTTCTGAGGTCTTACAGTTTAGACATTGGCTTTGTGAAACAGCAGCTCCTTTCCATGGCCATGTTCTCCGCAAAGAACAATCCCTGTCCAGGTAAGGGCTGAAGAGCATGGGGTAGCAATGTGCTGCTGACCAAGCAGACCGCTGGTCATTACAACCCAAACATGTTACTGTGGCAAAAGTGGTTAAGTCAAGCAAGCTCCACTAGACTGTCAGACCATTCAGATCATACCTGTCAGCTGGGACACCACAATACTTCTTTCAGCAACTTGAACAAACCTCATTCCTTGGCTACTCTCTAGCCATCTTCCATTCCCTTACTGTTGTGTTCAACCCAAAATAAGCAGTAGGTAAGTCTTAAAAGGTATGCTGAGGTTAATGAACACAATTCTCAAGGCATAGTAGCATTTTCCTGCTGTTATTTTGTCACTGTCTATATAATTTAGAAATGGATTTTCAAAGTCAGCTCTTTACTGCTGCTGACACCTCCCTGAGCTGAACCCTATGAAGTAAGAGCTGCTCGCTTACTTCACTTTTTTTAATAATGTTTAATCTTGCAAAAGAAACTTTCCTGTTTCCACAGAAGTGCACACCTAGCAATCACTATTCCAAAAACATATCTTACTGGTACCATTCTTTTTACTTTATAAAAGTTTAAAAATACAAGTAAAGGTCATATGCTAATTTGACATTTCAAAATCATATTCAAACCTGAAGCTTCATAAAAGTAAGTTTGATTATGACATTTGATGTACTCTACATATAGGAGCAGCTTAAAATCACTTCTTGCTTTATGAACTGAGATTTTTTTGCAATAAGACATAATTTTAAAAGGCCTTAAGTAGCAGAGAACACCTAGCCAAATAATTTTTTTATCATTGTCCTGTTAAAACAAGATGTACCAAATACTTTCTGAAAATTCTTGAGCAATCACAGTTTTCGCTTCACCAAACTGCCACACAAAGAATTTAAAACTAAAAAAAAAACCCTTCTCTTTTATCTATGTTGTTAATAAAATACATGCTTCACCTATTTTTCCTTGGAATGTGTGAATTTTAACACACCAAAACAGAAAAGCAGAAAACCTCTTTAAAAACAGGGGAGAAAAAACCCTATAATTTCTTGGAAACACTGAAGATGTGCATAATACCTAGGTTGCTACTACCATATTCACCTCAACATCTCATTGCTTTCCTGTATTCCTCCATCCTTATCTTCTCCCTTGTTCTTTCATTTCTTACCAAGTTTGTAAACTCTTCAGAGCAGGTTTCCTTTTTTATACAAGGCTTGACACAACAGAGGGCAACCTTCCACCACAAAAGTAATATAGAGCAATTGATATAGATAATATTATTCTTTATAAAAGGGAATTGGATCCTGTCCTTTTATATTAGCTGGCTTCACTCATCACCGATTTTTCAGTGCGCTTCAGATTCTGCCTCAGAGGAATCATCTGACTGACATGAAAGATCTGATGGCTGGTTGGGGACAGCTGGGATTTTGGACAGTTAGAAAAGTGTAAGAGGCTATTTAAATTACTAATTAAGCCAATAATTATGTTTTAAAGAAGACCCTGAAACTATCAACTGTTAACACCACCATGAGATTTCCAAGTTGGCAAGAAAGTGAGATACGTTGAACCTCCTCCTGAGAAAACCCCAGTTTCAGGTTGGCTGCAGTTGTAAAATACCACATCTGTCATATTCACAAGGTTTTCTTCATAGCCCAAGTACTGGAAAAGTAGCAGAGCAGACAGCTGTACAAGGCACAGTTTTGTAACTGTTTATGACAGGATCAGGTATTATTTACACTCCAATCTTCAACTTTTGATTTTCAGTCTGAGAAGCTTACAGCCTGCCTGCACATGCCCTCTACATACAAACCATACTCAGGAGGCTGGATTCCCAGCTGTTCGAATTCACTGCTCAGCTTCTGAACGCAGTAGCTCAGAAAACAGAGGAAGGGGCTACAAGGCTGCAACTTGCAAACTTGCACAGAAAAGACAGATTAAATAGGTCATCAATTCTTAAACAGCTTGAAGAAGGTAATTCCCTTAGAAGGGTTCTACTGCGTAGCTCAAAGGAGGAGAAAGGTGGTTTCCTGATCTCTAAGACTGTTCATCCCTTTCCTTGATTTGCAGTTAAAAGACAATCTGGAGCCATTCATAGCAGTGGACGTGGAACAGCCAATATCATCACTTCTTGTGCTGTTTTAGAGTACAAAGGGAAAACGAGATATGTGCAGCAGTTATGATTTATTCCATATTTGAGTCACACACACTCATTTAGTACTGGATGAGACAATCTTGGGAGGGCAGGGGAATTCTGCCTGGGAACTCAGAAGCTCCAGGCAGGCGATGTCTTGTAAAACTGAAAGCAAATAAAGAACCTTCTTCTCCCTTATAGTTACAGGTAAGGTTGCTTATGTACTGACAGTTTAAAATGTAGGCTAAATAAAATCATGCAGCAAGAAGTGTTTTGCCTCGTAACTACTTTCACTGTTACAGTACTCACTTAGTTTGAGTATATGTTTAACTGTTACTGAGGGGGGAAAAAAAAAAAAAGAAAAAAGAAAAATGCATTTTCCTTGTTAACTCCACTGCTCCAATAGGGAAAACAAAATTGAACAGTAATATAGAAACTGGGTCTGCAAATAAGACACTGACAAGCTTTTATTTTAATTTTTATTACAAAATTATTAAAAAATAATCTGCTAACATTCAAAGTTTAATTTAAAAACCTTCACCATTTTTAATTTAAAAACCTTCCCTTCCCCAAAAGGGAAATGAATGTAAAGAAGGTATGCAATGCATTTTGTTCCCCATCATACACAGTCAGAGCTCAGGAGCTTGCCATCAGGAAAATCAGCTTGTCCAGCAGCTCTGCCTCTACTGCTGCAAATGAATAAGTGGCAGAGCCTTCATTAAGTCTCCTTTTTTTATTTTTCAAAGCAAATCCAAGGGCAGCAAAGGACACACAAAGTGTACCATTCTAAGAAAAAAGAAAGATCATTTTTATGCTAGCTGAAAAATACAGCTCACTGGCATGGCTTTTTAATGTTCCAAGAACATAAGGAAAGAAAATTTTTAAAATGCTTACAGTCTGTTAAAATTTCAGTTAAATCTAACAGCTTCACATGCAGAATTTGTAAGATGTTGAGACTGATCATTTACAATGTGTTCAAAGAATTAATACCATATACAGAAAGATGGAATTGTTGACTGTTTTAAAAGTGTAATTTTACATAGAATGTGGTCAGTCAACAATTCATTTGCCAATTAACAAACACTGCTCCTTTTATTGCCTCTGAGGTAGACAGTCAGATACAAACATGTAGTAGCATACACTGCCTTCATAATTATTTTAGTTCAAAATCCACTGTTTTGCAAAAAACAATCTTCTTTAAGGAAACATGCCATTCAGAACTGTTTACTTCCATTGATACTATTTTTAAAGAGTGGCATTCTTTAAAAATAATACATTACAAGTGCAACAGTGTGGCACTTATGATGCTCAGATTTGATAGCTGCAGTGAGACTGATTTAAAATGTCTTTATTTTCTTGAGGTTTGAAAAAAGCAGGGGTGGACTTGCACTCCAACATCAGTATTTAAATATCTCAAGATCATCCAAATAAAGGACCAGTTGTACAAATGGAGATACCATTAAACAGATATCCTTTCACTTCACGGATTTCGACTGAAGTGCAATTGGTTTTATTTCTGTTACCTTCTGAGTGTACCATCAGTAATAAAGGCAAGTTCGAGAGTCTGCTGGGAAGGTGCAGAATTTCAGAATTAAGCTACAAGACCCAACTTAGTTTTCATTGTGCAGAAGAGTGAAATAATCAATGTGCTGAAACTTCAAAACCTCATTTCCCCAGCTGGTCCAGCCAGGCTGTAGGTTGCGAGCAAACAACTCCAAGCATTCCACATCTGGCTTGATAAACTCTGCCAGAACCACTGTGCAAGAGAAAAAAACAAGAAGATAACAGTGACAAACCTACAAATAACAATAGAAACAAAAATAAACAATATACAAATAAAACCTCCCCTGTGCTGCTAGTGGATGAAAAATTGAACGTTTCATTAAAAAAGGGAGAGACAGCAAATTAATTTCAGGGGTTTCATCAAACAGCTGGACTATTGATAGTGAGAAAGTAATTTTAAATAAGTGCCCTTGAGATTCTGAACAATACTGTCAAGGCCTTCAGTAGCCTTGATTTATTGGTTTTCATTTAGAGAAACGGAATGAGGATTTATTTCAGCCTCTACATAGAGGAGTTCTGAATTTTTCACTAATACCAACCAAACAGCTCTTAAAGACTCACTTAGCTCCTATAATACAGGGGCAATATTTCTAAAAATAAATAAAACCTTTCCTTAATTAAGATCACACTCTTTTCCTCCACATCTTAAAGGGGATAAAAGCATTTTTTTTGATGACAACTGCTAAAAGATAAAATAAGAAACACCAGTTAAATAAGCACAGCACTAAAACAGCTATAAAAATGCAGGGGCTTCTTTTTCCCCAATACCAGCTAGGCAACTGGAGAAATATTTACATAACTCTCTTCTTTCATTCAGTAACATAAATCTCAAATTTATTCTACAGTTGGGCATTTTTACGGCTTAAATCCAAATAAATAGATGCCTGTCATTAACATCCACCGATTACGACTGGTATTCTTGGAGCGATAGAAAAAGATCTTCCATTTCACCTGAAAAGTATTATTGCAAACAGTTTATTGTTAAACACGTTACTTGCCATACAAAGCATTTAGCTTGTGGCTGGGACGAATTCTTAACTAGGTTTCAGGAAATAGCTACAAAGATATTACGTATAAAAATGAGAAAAGCAAAGATTTAAGAAGTACCTGACAAAAAGGAGGCAGAAAGACTGAAAAGCATATGTATACTAAAAATTACATGCTAAGTTTTTGTTTTTGTTTTTGTTAGTGAGGGCAAAAGAAGAAAAACTATGAAACCATTTCCTTTTCCAAAGGACTAGAGCAGAGCAGATCTGAATTTCTGTAATTAAAAAATACAGCTCATAAATCCAACATTATGTTGCTTGACTCAGTCTCTTCAGATATGATCATTGCAGAAAGAAAAATACATCTAATCAGCATACATCAAAGTGTGAGAGGGAATGCTTTTTTTTTTGTGCGATCGAAGTTCTGACTTTTTGCATCAAGTTTGCTAGTCACAGACTCCCTGTGTGAGACCCCAGCTGATCTCATCAGGGATTGCTCCTGCTGCAGAAAGACGAGCGTCCACTTCAATTTCTGGTGAGCATTAACCAACCCCAGATGCATTTCTTATCTACATGATCACCCCTTCCACAGCTTGAATCTTCAAAACTTTTTGGTAAATGTTTTGTAACGCGTGTTTCTAGACTTTCTTGTATATCAGCATGGCATATAAATCTATTCTTTTTCCCCCAATCTTTAACAAATGTCAAATGAATGTCTCAGATGGGTTATCATCAAGGCAGCTTTTAATCTAAAAAACACTGCTACCAGCAGGGATCTTATTGTAAAAACCTGCTTCTTTTAGAGGCAAGATAAAATGTTTAAACAAATCTAACATTTGCAGAGAAGAGTCTGGGAGGCTTAGAAAAAAATGTACATTCTGACAGAAAACTTGCTGCACTGAACATTGTTGTTTGGTGTCACGGGAGTTCATCTAATTAGACACCACTTATGAGTAACTGCTTTTATACCATTTTGCAAACACACCATATTAAAAAAAAGTGGTAAAATTTATTGTTCTTTTTCCATGCTCTATTTAGTTAAGGATTTCTTGTGCACAATTTACTGCTGACAAGATCAGAGGGATGGAACTCCTCTCCTATGAGGAAAGGCTGAGAGCGTAGGAGTTGTTCAGCCTGGAGAAGAAAAGGCTCCAGGGAGACCTTATTGCAGCCTTTCAATGTTTTAAATACTTTAAATACTTAAAATCTTATAAGATAGGGACAGACTTCTTAGCAAGGCATGTTGTGATAGGACAAGGGGTAATGGTTTTAAACTAAAAGAGGGTAGATTCAGACTAGATATAAGGAAGTTTTTTACAATGAGGGTGGTGAAACACTGGAACAGGTAGCCCAGAGAGGTTGTAGATGCCCCATCCCTGGAAATATTCAAGGTCGGGTTGGATGGGGCTCTGAACAACCTGATCTAGTTGGGGATGTCCCTGCTCACTGCAGGGGGGTTGGACTAGGTGACCTTTAAAGGTCCCTTCCAACCCAAACTATTCTATGATTCCATGACTTTAACAAAGGTCTTCCAAAAACCTATTCTCTTGATCATCTAAGAAAGAGCCTGTTGCAGGAGGCTGCAGTTTTTCCACAGAAGAGAAGGGAGAGACTGTGGAAAGCAAAGGTCCAGAGCTTTCAATAAGCTCTCTGCGAGCAGATCCTGACATCTATAGGACATCTTTTTGACCCTAATGGGCATAAGATCATGCACAGCTTACTGCAGAGTCAGGCTTTATATGGCTTTTTCCCTCCCTCCATATAAAAACAAAATAGAACCATTTTATGCTTTATATACGCTTCTAAGTAGAGGAAACAATTATTTAGGTGACAAAATTTCATTAAGAGCACATTAGTACTGTTGACATTTGTTCTTAAAATGTATAGATTAAAAATATCATCACAGCACTAAGTCCAGTAATCAAAAGCAGTTTTACTAAGCACCAAAATCTTCCATGCCTAAAAGAACAAATTTTAAAAGCAGACTTAGGAAATTCAAGCAACCTCAAAGATTGGTTCAAAGGAAAGCAAAAAAGAGGTAGCCAAAAACCAGGTCTGTTCAGCAGAAGCCAATCTTTGAATTGATTTGGTTACAGAATTTAAAAAGGAAGTCCCAGGAATCTCCCCCTCTCCTGCTGCCAGAGAGAGGGTCTTTTCTAAAGTCAGAAGTTTTTTTAAGAACAGATTACATATATTTCCAGATCACATTATAGTATGATTTTTCATTGCTAGGTTGTAGGTATTTACATCATCACATCAGGCAGTAACTTGCACTGCAATGGAAATTACCATATCAAGAGGGCAATAATGTGGCTATATTTTGTTGGCATAAAATCTCATTACACTCGTTTCCTTAAAATAAGAAAAGTCACTGTTCAAGTTACAAACTATAGCTTCTTTGTTAGCTTTTTTATAGCTTTTATATCACCAGAAGGCTCTTTTAACACACATGGACCTGACTTGCAGCCCTTAAGCAAAACTCGGGATTTTTTTCCTCTGAAAACAGGTTAGAGAATCTACATCAGTAGAACAATTAAGTTTTTCTACCATAGGAATAGATTAAAAAACAAACAAACAAAAAACTTAAAAAACCACACAATTTCTTCTACCCACTTACAGATACCACTGACAATAAACAGCTTAAATAAACAATAAATAGACCATTCTTTATAGCTTGCAGGTGTCACGAATGCTACGACAGCAACTCAGGCACCTATCCTTGGGTGCCTAATGCCCTAGGACACACGAAGCTAGCACAAAGATGGCTGGTAGATGTAACACTGGTCTTCCAGAAAACCCACTTTCTTCTGAAGCGTGATCCGGCAGTCAGGCAGGATACCTGCCATACCTGCCTACTCTTAATCCCAAATATGTATTGAACATGCATGCTGCTAAAAATGTTTAAATAAGGAAAAGGAGGGATCATTTTCAAAACAAGCAACAGTTTCCCCTTATCATTTGAACTTCCATTACCTAAACAGCAAGTTCTGCATGGCAAACTGAATACAAAAAGTAAAAATGACTGTTGGCTTTTCACTGTCTGATTTGTGAGCCACACAAAGCACATGACTGAATTCATTTCATAGTAATCCTTCAAAAGAGTTTGCAATGTAGAGGTCCTTATTGCCCAGTTTGTCTAAACCCTGAACAGAGTAGTGCCAGAAAACAATCTGAAACTCAGCACAAAAATGGCTTTACATCTCTGCATCTTCCCTGAGCCTCAAGTTAAACCTAAATGTTGATGCACCTATCAATTAGTTTAACAGTAAGGGCTCACAAGGTACATAAGGAAACAGAAGGCATTTACTTCTTTTTACTTCCAAGAACACTTTTATAACATGGCCTAACAATCCAGGGTTGCCACAGGAGGAGGGAGCTCCCAGGATTACCCACTGCACTCTTCTGCTGGAGGTATGTAAAGCAGCAAGAACATAGCCAAGAATTAATTCCAACGTTTTTAGGCATACTCCAATGTGAAAATATTATTTTCTAACAATAAACGTACATACTTAAAAAATTGGAGGAGAAATGGCTATAACAAGAAGAATCTATAAAACAGGAAAAGGAAAAAAGGTGTTTTAAATTCTACATTACTTCACATCAATCACCTGTGTAACAGAATACCTTCTATGTCTTCTAAGAGCAACGGTGAATTGAATTAGGAAGAAACCCTGCTGTTATTTGAATCAAAACCAGAAGTAATAAAATTTCATTTTAACGCATTTGCATAAAGAAGCTTAAGTACATTTACAATGACGTATTAAAGCTCTAAGCATTGAACACAGCACATGCATCACCAAAAACCCCTACGGTCGCAATTTCATGTTTAAATGCACTGTAGGAACCCAGACATCTCTTTTTGATGGCCTACTTTAATTTACATCTTTCTCTTGCCCCAGAGAGATAAACCATTACAATCAGTCATTAAGTGGCTACGTATGTACCAACATACAGCCTTTATAATAGTAATAAGAAATAAAGTGGCAGACAGCATCAGTAAATACTCATATTTTTGGCTTTGTTACTACTTAAGCAAAGCATAAAGAATGCATGTGACTCATCAAGTGTCCTTCTCCCCCAATGCCAAATCTCTGCTTCTGTTCGAATTTCCTCTGAACCACTCTAGGATGTAGCTCAGCTGCTCTCTTATTGGACACTTGAGAATACTGTCCGGTCATGAAAGTGATACCCTTTTACAATACTGAAGTCAAAGCATCAGCAGTCAGCTTTTGTCTTATGATCTACCTTTTCATTCCATAACCATAGAGCTGAATGGAACTGCCGAAACTCTACGATACACATAGATTTTTATAAAAACCTTGTAAATCACTGATATTGCTCAAGAGAAATTCATTTTTCAAATAGAAACATAAATGCTGCACAATGGTACCAAATCCCAGCATTCAAGACTCAAGCATTCAAGCGTTCAAGACTCAGTATAAATTAGCATGGACAATTTCTCTCAAAACCCATTCAGGACCATCATTTATAAAGGATTCCCCAGTACTGTTTCTAGATTCTGCCCTACAAAAGGTCGAGTGCTTATGGGTAAGGATGAGGGGGAAGGCCAACAAGGCAGATATCCTGCTGGGAGTCTGTTACAGACCACCCAACCAGGATGAATACATAGATGAAGTGTTCTACAAGCAGCTGCTGAAAGTATCACAGTCAGTTACCCTTGTTCTAGTGGGGGACTTCAATTTACCAGACATCTGCTGGAAATAAAACACAGCAGAGAAGAAACAGTTTAGAGGTTCCTGGAGTGTGTGGAAGATAACTTCCTGACACAGCTGGTAAGTGAGCCTACCAGGGGAGGTGCCTCGCTTGACCTGCTGTTCACAAACAGAGAAGGACTGGTGGGAGACGTGGTGGTCAGAGGCCATCTTGGGCTTAGCAACCATGATATGATTGAGTTCTCAATTCTTGGTGAAGTAAGAAGTGGGGACAGCAGAACCACTACCATGGTCCTCCAGAAAGCAGACTTTGGCCTGTTCAGGGCACTGGTAGGGAGAGTCCCTTGGGAGGAAGTCCTGAAGGGCAAAGGGGTCCAGGAAGGCTGGGCATTCTTCAGGAAGGAAGTCTTGAAGGCACAGGAGCAGGCTGTCCAAGTGCCGCAAGACGAACTGGTGGGGAAGAAGACTGGCCTGGCTGAACAGGGAGCTTTTGCTGGCTCTCAGGAAAAAAAGGAGAGTCTACCACTTTTGGAGGAAGGGGCAGGCATCTCAAGAAGAGTACAGAGACCTCGTTAGGTCTTGCAGAGAGAAAATTAGACAAGCAAAAGCCCAGCTAGAACTCAACCTAGTCACTATTGTAAGGGATAACAAAAAATGTTTTTACAAATACATTAACAACAAAAAGAGAACCAAAGAGGTTCTCCATCCTCTATTGGATACAGAGGGGAACATTGCCACTGAGGATGAGGAAAAGGCTGAGGGACTAAATGCCTCCTTTGCCTCAGTCTTTAACAGTCAGACCAGTTATCCCTGGGGTATTCAGCCCCCTGAGCTGGAAGGGAAGGACACGGAGTGGAACAAACCCCCCATAATCCAGGAGGAAGCAGTTTACAACCTGCTGAGCCATCTGGACACACACACAAGTCTACGGGGCCAGATGGGATCCATTCAAGAGTTCTGAGGGAGCTGGCAGAGGAGCTTGCCAAAGCCACTCTCCATTTATCAGCAGATCTTGGTAACAGGGGAGGTCCCAGATGACTGGAGGCTTCCCAATGTGATCTACAAGAAGGGCTAAAATGAGGATCTGGGGAACTACAGGCCTGTTAGCCTGACCTCAGTACCAGGGAAGGTTATGGAGCGATACATCTTGAGTGAGCTCACCGAGCAAGCCCAGGACAGCCAGGGGATCAGGCCCAGTCAGCATGGCTTCATGAAAGGCAGGTCCTGCCTGACCAACCTGATCTCATTCTATGACCAGGTGACCCACCTACTGGATCAGGGAAAGGCTGTGGATGTTGTCTAGGTAGACTTTAGCAAGGCCTTTGACACAGTCTCCCACAGCATCCTCCTAGAGAAGCTGGTGGTTCATGGCTTAGACAGGTGTACTCTTCGCTGGGTAAAAAACTGGCTGGATGGCTGAGCCCAAAGAGCTGTGGTGAATAGAGTTAAATCCAGTTGGTGACTGGTCACAAGTGGTGTTCCCCAGGGCTCAGTGTTAGGGCCAGTTCTCTTTAATACCTTTATCAATGATCTGGATGAGGGGATTGAGTGCACCCTCAGTAAGTTTGCAGATGACACCAAGTCGGGTGGGAGTGTTGATCTGCTTGAGGGTAGGAAGGCTCTGCAGAGGGATCTGGACAGGCTGGATTGATTGGCAAAGGCCAATTCAATGAGGTTTAACAAGGCCAAGTGCTGGGTCCTGCACTTTGGTCACAACAACCTCATGCAATGCTACAGGCTTGAGGAAGAGTAGCTGGAGACCTGCCTGTCGGAAAAGGACCTGGGGGCACTGGCTGACAGCCAGCTGGACATGAGCCAGCAGTGTGCCCAGGTGGCCAA
The DNA here is from genome assembly GCA_013389905.1 of Sula dactylatra. Taxonomy (NCBI): domain Eukaryota; kingdom Metazoa; phylum Chordata; class Aves; order Suliformes; family Sulidae; genus Sula; species Sula dactylatra. Next base: position 37,952 of record WEKW01027403.1, on the reverse strand, counting down.
GAAGGCCAACAGCATCCTGGCTTGTATCAGGAAGAGTGTGGCCAGCAGGAGTAGGGAAGTGATCGTGCCCCTGTGCTCGGCACTGGTGAGGCTGCACCTCGAATACCGTGTTCAGTTTTGGGCCCCTCAGTACAAGAAGGACATTGAGGTGCTGGAGTGTGTCCGGAGAAGGGCAACAAAGCTGGTGAAGGGTCTGGCGAGCAGGTCTCCTGAGGAGCGGCTGAGGCAGCTGCGGTTGTTTAGCCTGGAGAAAAGGAGAGACCCTACCGCTCTCTGCAACTACCTGAAAGGAGATTGTGGTGAGGTGGGTGTTGGTCTCTTCTCCCAAGTTACTAGTGAAAAGATGCGACGAAATGGCCTCAAGCTGCATCAGAGGAGGTTTAGATTGGATATTAGGAAGAATTTCTTCACTGAAAGAATGGTCAGGCACTGGACCAGGCTGCCCAGAGAGGTGCTGGAGTCACCATCCCTGGAGTTGTTCAAAAACCACATGGACGTGGCACTTCAGAGCATGGTTTAGGAGACATGGTGATGTTGGGTTGACGGTTGGACTTGATCTTAGAGGTCTTTTCCAGCCTTAAGATTCTATGATTCTATGTTTCTTACCATGGCGTTGTAAGGCGCTCAGGTGCTATAATGATGGAACAAGTACAACTTTCTATTGATGAAATTAGTCAAAGAAAGAGTGCTCCAGAACAATGTGCAAAAGGTAACATACCACACAGAAAACCTCAAATCCTTTGGACTAAACTGAAAAGTTTATTTCATACCCATGCTAACTAGCTGGCTGGAGTTACTGCATGAATTTCAGCAAATTAAATACAGCTCCTCAGAAATAAGGAGGGCATGCCTTATTTGCTGCCTACTGTTAACAGCTTTAAAATCATTACATAAGACGTTTCTGCTTTTATTACCCAAGTAGAAGTTATCCTATTTTATATATTCCCAAAGTTCCCCACCACCACAAGGTACTTCTGGTCATTTGGGATAACTTCATACATACAGTATCTGTAAACCATTCCTGTAGCATTTAAAAAAGTTAAAAAATGCAACTACTTTTTTACATGTCTACCCAAAATATTCACACAATAATGCCTGAAGTTCTACTTTTCATATTCATTTTTAGAGTCCAAGTCTTAGGTGCCTGACAACATTTTTAGAAATGCTGAGGAACAAGTCCCGTTAAGCAAAATTGCTTGGCATGCGGGAAATCAAGGCACTTCATATATAAAGGCATCTCATTCTAGGCACATCATTTCACATATCCAAGTCCAATGCCCTACAGAAACATTATGCAACAAAATAAAACATACCAGTAAGAGGGGGTTTATGTGAGTGCAGACTGCAGGGTATGCTGACAATTAACTTATGTTCTGGAATTGGAAGTACATCTTCAGATTTCCTGTCGTATAAATCAGAACAAGAAAAGATGCATGAGAATTAATAACACCAAATGTGATGCTGCAGCTCTAAGAGCTCCTTCAGATGGAAGCTAACACAGAATGTTCATTCACAGTCAAGCATCAGTTAAGTCTGAGGGAAGTTAAATGTTGCTCAGCCATAATACATAAAAGGACAGTTTATGAAATCACTGAGGCTTTAGACAAAATGTGGTTAACAATAGCCATACAAAGCCATTGAAAACAAGCAACATATTCCTGTATGTTTTCATGTGTAGAAAACCACCAGCATCCCCAAAATGGAATCAGACTGTGCCAGGGATGCATGGTCCAAGAGAACCTCCCAGCAAAGGAAGCCCTGTCCACGAGGCTTTTATCTGAGCGAGTTCCCCAACACAGACAGATATAAGAAACAAAGATTTCCATCCTTGAATCTCACTAGAGCACTCCCTTATCCCAAAGCTAATAAAGCTATTTTTAGGTCCACAATCAACCAAAAGATGATGCCAAGAGAAGATTTTGGGACATTACGTTGTATTATGAACAAGTGATACGTACAAACAGAATCCTAGCAGCCTCAAAAGACATTTACCCTAAATACCTTGACATACCTTAAGGTTTCCTTTATGTCTCCTTGAAATCTCCCCAACACAAGAACTTCATAGGGCTTTTTATGTAAAGAATCCAAAGGCAATACAAATTCTCCAGCTCTAGTGATCTGACACAAAGGAGTTAAAAATACACAGTAGATTTTCATATCCAATTTTTTGAGACATTTTCTTTGATAATAAGATACTGTTGATACCATGCCTTTGAAATACAGAAGCACATGGTAGTAAATAGACAAATTACAAGAATATAAAGCGTCATAGTGCAAGCCCTCTCAGTCTCCGACAGAGCAACAGAACAAATTGAGAACTTACTTTTACCCAGTGCCACTCAGCAAGTGTTTTCACAGACCAACGAGGATAAAGTTCATCCTTAACAAACCGTAAGTGCTTCTGTCTATTAGTCACCCATGTGACTACAAGACAATTTGGAGCAGCTAGCGCTGGTACAGGAATCTGCTTGATTTGCCATGAAGACAAGTGGCTGTACCTATATGGCAATACAGTGAGAAAGCAAGTTAGCATGTACCAAATACAAAAATTGCAAAGCAAAACAAATGGATAAAGAAATTACACAGCCAAGACATTTCAAGAATTGTCTCCTGACAACACAAGTCATAAAAATGGATCAACACTGACATCCAGTGGCCAAATCTGATGGATTCTGATATAAAATCATTGGTTTATGTATTTAAGTTTTACTGAGCAGAAACTTCAACTATGTGTTTCTACTATTCCCCCAAATAAAGTATTATGAGTTGTGATTCTGAAAGTCTAAAAGCCCACGTTTAAGAGCTATCATATGTAATTCAATACTCTTACCTTTATGCCAGACAAAGCTATTTAGTGAAAAGTAGCTCTTTAGTCAATGTAACATTATTCATTTTTCATAATAAGCAATCTCTCTTCTGAATGAAAATGACAAGTGAGTAATTTACAAGTGCAAGGGCAACACTAATTTGATTGGCAAGTTAAAAGGTCATAAGAGAGTGATCACTTCTCCAATTATTTGCAGAAGTTATTCATTATTTTTAAATTACCATTCATGGTAAAAATTCTCTACATTATTCAGAACAGTTCTGTACATTTTTGAGCTGTTTGCCACATTGGTGAATACAGCATTCTTTACAGATTCTGTCCTGTTCTACCATTTTTCTCGTGGTGCTATTCTACACTATTAGTGAGTTGCAATTTGCGGAACCCACATGTTGCAGCATTAAAAACATTGGCACACTGCCTACTGGAATCGGCAGCCACTGTCTAGGTACCTGGGATCCCTATACAATGCAACAGTGAGAAGAACAGTGAGAAACAGGTAACAAGGATAAAATCCAAACTACCTGCTGGAATAGACTGCCCAGAGAAAACGAGATTCACAACCCAGATATGAAATGCTTAACAAGGACTAGCCGTCAACAAGGTAACTAACAGCAGTGATAGCTCTTCCACCTTTTGACTTAATTTTGTGCTGGCTAATTCATACTGGTGGATAACCACAAGTTTCTTTTGAGAAACTTACATAGTTAAGAAAGACACCTGAATGAGTTTAACTTTGGGTTTCTAGAGGTTTCTGTAGGGCTTTCAAAGTAAAACCTACTAATCAGTCTCTGCACCTTCAAATTATGTCTTCATAACAAGCTTCAAAAGCTACAGTAGACGTTATTCTAGAAAGTTGTAAGGCCATATATTCTGTCTGCCCTTCTTTCACATGGATACAATTCTATGGTAATCAAGAGAGCTCTGCTGGCATAAGCCTGATGTTACTCAGTGGAGAAGGAAGCCCATAAAATTTTAAGTTAATGACTTCATAAACTACAGTACTCAAAGTTCCTGTTGCACTTGAGGATTTTACTGCTGCGTTATCACTTTCTCTCTTCTACCCATCACACTGAAGCTCAAACTACAGCTTACGTTAAAAAAACAATTTAAAAAACTAAAACTTCTAAATTGGACCTCAGTCCTGGAAATACTTCCACATTTACCTAGCTTTATGCCCACTAAAGCAACCCTATTAATTTCAAATGAGTACCTGCATGATTTGGACCTTACAGAACAGGCTTTCCTTATAAATCTTAAGGACTAACATTCTCTCACCAGTTAGGTAATTTAAGATGCACTCTTGCAAATATTTTGTATGCGAAGTATCAAAGGCATTTCAGTGAAATCCCCAAGACTTTTCATAGACTTGAAAGTAAGCATGTGCCAAGATATTTGCTAGTTTAAACTACAGTCTCACAGTTATATTGGTCTTGGATTGCGCCAGTATATTAAAACATTAATTACTCTTCATAAGCCAAGACAAAGTTTGTTTGATTTTACTATAAAATTTACCTGTTACTCCTTTTAACAGACTTGTTTTGCCATGGCGGATCAATCACAATTACATCATACTTTTTCTTGTCTGGGAAGTGAAATTACAAAAAGAAAAAGCCAATAAATTCCTTTTAGAATAAATCTACTAGCTGAAACTGATAAAGGCTTAGCTACCCACATACAAACAACATTTAAAGAGCCCACTACACAGCAAAATAGCAACTTTCTTCTGTTCCTTCCAAATAAGTTAAAAGGCTTCTAGCATGCTTGTTTTAATTCAGATAATCATATACTTCAGAGATTCCTAGGCTGATTACCTAAGGAAAGGACATTTAGGTGATCTGTGTCAGATCCATGCAATAAATTTTAATTTTAAACAACAGCTTCGTAATTAATGTCCATTAAATGTGCTTTCTACATCTTATTCCTTCCTTTATTAACATTGGAGGTGTTATCCTGACAGTGGGATTTTCTCAAATATCTTGGACTGCTGACTTCCGGGAGAATTCAAACTTGCTATATGCACAGCTACGCTTAGTGATAGCACTGTAGCACAGTGATCTTATTTCTTTAATACAGCTGAAAGCAACTAACTGGTTAAATTCTAGACTTCAAATATAAAATTATTATTTGGATAATAAGATTCCACCTCTTGTATGTTTTCTTAATAAAAAATAAAATAAATCAGTGAAAGCATCTAAATTGCATATTAAAAGGAAGGAAACATATATAACTAACTAATCTAAAATTACCAATTAGAGGGTAGAACAGTAATCCCCAGCTCTTGCTCACAGGCAACTTTTTTCCTGTAAGAGTGTCTGATGAAGCTTAGATGATGCTGCTTATAATAGTAATAATAGTAATAATAATAGTAATAATGGTCAAACTGAAAGCTAATGGAATGGTGAAGTATAGTGAAGACTACCACGTTGTCAGCTTAAAGCTTTCTGCATGGCCTGTTAAGGCTGGGGATACTGGCTTGGGTAGCTTTTGATTTACTTGTACAGAGGAGCTATTAATTCTAAGATCCCACCACTCCCCTGTCACTGTTTTTGGCTTAAGGCAATACTCTCAGCTGTGAAATGTAGCAGCTGGGAAGTCAGCTCATGTTTGCTACTCATGGTCTTGCTGAAGTGGTGTTCACCTCCAGCTGGGTGCAGCAGCCTCTCAAACTTATCTTCTCTGGAGGACACTGGGGTTGGTTTCACAATCAGTTTATGCCAATCTAAATAGACCCTGCTGCTGAACAGGATGTATCTGTAAGGGAACCCTTGCTTTAAGGTACATAATCCCATCCCTCTCCCACAACCTAATCTAGCTAAAAACCAAGACAGCAAGACCACCACCCCAGCAGCAGCACGGACTGACTTATCTATGTTAAAGCCTCATCCTGTAAAATAGGGACCCAGCGGCATAGTCCCAATTTAATGCATATATACAACTTCTATGCTGACAGCAGCTCAGGACATGCTCACAAACTGTCATGTAAAATGTAAAATGTGTAAAATGTGTAAAATGCTGTGACTGAGATTTTTAAAGGAGCCTCCTGCAGACAGATAATCCCCCCATGACATGAGCTCCTAATCACTCAAGACTCCTTTGAAAACCCTCACCTATTTGCACAAAGTCGGAAATACCACTTTGAAGGCTTGCAGCAGCATTTGCTATCCGTGTGACGCTGTATATTAAAATCTATTCATTGAATCCTTAGTCATCCTAACATTAACTGGCCTTCTCAGGCAGGAGAGGAGTGGTAAATTCTAACGCCTAAAGATACTTACAGTTCAGCAGAGGCTGTAAACATGAAATATCAGATAAAAGGAAACTGCTTTTTGGTGGCACCAAGTACTTCTGCCCCATTAACACAACTATCTTTGCACAGTCTGAGCTGTTTTCTGTAACACACGAAAGCAGATCCTGCTCTGGAATGGAGGTTTCATCATCTAGCACGTGTACAGCTTGATGGTCGCTTTCATTCACAGCTGGAAACTGCTTTGCCATTTCACATAATTCAACCAACCCACAGCCAATGTTTCCAGAAACAACATCCTTCCTGCAACTGAGTTCTACAGTAGTGCGGTGAAGAAAACCACTTTTGAGGCCTTCTTGAACTAAATGCAAAGTGCCTTCCCAAATGAGCTTCCTGACCTGCATGGTCATAAAGAAACAAAGGAAAAAGAAATGATCTCTCAAGTATCTACTTGATCACGGAATGCAACAGAAATCAAAGTGTTTTCAATCTGCAGAGTAGGAAAAGGATCCTCGCCAAACACTGAGATCACTTCCTCAAAAGCTACAAGGGTGTGATAATGAGGCCATGCTAACTTTTGTTGTTGGTTTTTTTTTTGGTAAAGTGACAATAATTAGAAGCCTAGAGAAAGAAAGAGTGAGAGACTACTGAATAAAACAATTCACAGACAACAGACATGGAATATTATTGTTCCAAACAAACATAAATTTCAAAGCAATAATTTTAAGTGTAAGTTAAAATTCTAATCTGATTTCAAGTTACTGCATCCATAAACATATTTTTGAGATATATACTGGGATCTAAAAATCAGTATTTTTCCACATTTGAATTCACTTTGAAAAACAATAGTTTACGCATTAAAAGTAATATGGAAGTATAATAAGGAAATAAAATTACATTATTAGAATTTGGTTTTGCATCTTTTCTAAGTGACACTACTCTCAAGTAATCTGCCAGTGAGCCCAGGAAGACAAGATTCTTCAATCTATATACACTCTCATTCACTTCAGCACCCTCCCTCTGCAAAATTTAGAGACCTAGTTTATTCCCAAGTCACTGAGCCTGTATGAGTTTTAATTATCCATGAGGCATTTCTGTTCATTTAGAACAGCAATATTGCCAGTTACAGTGGCTTTATCAAAGGTTTCAAATACTTATTATGGTTTCCAAAGCTCCTGATTAGGGAATCCTCAACTTTACAAAATATTTTTACAAAATACTCTTTATTACAATTTCCAAATTAAGGGGGGGGGGTGAGTGTTAATAATTTGTCTAACAGTGCCACCATCTAGACATCTGAGGGGACAGAGTCATCA
>WEKW01027403.1:0-26870 GCA_013389905.1 Sula dactylatra | reverse complement strand
GCCCCCCGGGGGAAAGCCGGGGCTGCAAGGCGGCCGGGCCCGGCGGCGGGGCGGGGTGACGGGCTGCGGGTACTGGCGCGTAAACGCCGCTGGGTTGTCTCTGGCACGGTGTAAACGCGCTGTTCGTGTAAGTGGGTGTAGAGTTGTGGCCGGTTCTGCCCCGCTCCTGCCTTTCTTTTTTCCTGCCGCCGTGCTGGCTCTAGCACGCTTTCCTCTTAAACTAGTTACTTGGTATGTTTGTGAAAACAATTCACTCCGTCTGCCGTGGATCCCTAGAGAAGTAATGGAAGAAGGCAGCTTCTTCCTGAGAGAAAATGAAGTGGGCCGAAGCTAAACTTATGTCACGGGCTGGGAGAAGTGCAGCTGGAAGTGTGATCATGAAACACAATTTATATCGATAATGTGTTTTGGTAATGTTTGTAACAAAGGATACAAGTGATACAGAATGATTATATTTTCGAGGAGTTAGAATTCAGTCATTTGTGCCCACCCCACAAATAAAATAGATTCTCTGTAGAAGGCAAAAGTTGGCATTCTTTGCAGAGTTAATTCTATTTACCGCAAAATCCCACTTAATACCGGTGTGGAGACAGGTCAATATTTTCAGCTGGGTTTACATTTGTGTGTGTAGTCTGAAGATAGCCATAATATTATTTCAGAATAGGCTTTCCAGTTTTTCTGTTGTGATACTGTGAGATAAACTGCAAAATCAGTAAGTAGGCTCAGCATTAGTGGCTAAGGAACAGATGGATAGCTGAAGTGCTAGAAACAGTAGTCATGTTAGTGTGGCCTTCCTCCCAGCTGATTGGACTGAAAGACTTCGTAAGCTCTTTTGCTTTTGGAACCAGTAGGATAGAAATGACCAGATATAAATAATAGGTTTGGAACAAGCACTGGCACTTATGTCAATAAGATAGTTAATTCAAAAGGCTGTGGCTGCTGCTATGTAGTTCTGGAGTCTGACATACACCATTTTTTTTCTATTAATTTTTGGGGTTTTTTTAAGATAACCAATATTTCCGTAAACTGTCTGCTGCACTGGTTGGTCCAAAGTACAGTTCTACTTGCTTATTCTGACCCCTCAGACAGTCATTGTGGTCTTTAAAAAAGCAAATGCTCTTAGATCTTCAATTTTCCACAGTTTAGTCACAATGAGGCGAAGCTCGAGTATTGCCGGAAGCAGCGGTCGGCAATCCATGATGGCACTGAGAGTGCAGGACAACAACAAAATGGGTCTTCAAACACCTCAGACGTAAGTGTTGCTGATCACCTTGCTAAGAATAGGTGTATATAAAACTAACTCTGAAGAGATTTACTGTAGTGTGTTTGAGCATTTGAGTAGCAACTGAAAAAAAAATGGAAGCAGTGAGAAGAAAACTCCCTGCAGCCAAGGATATTTGCACAAGTGCTCCAGTTCTGAAAAAAACTTTCTTTAATCTATTTGTTTACTCATGGTACATTTCAATTTGTAACACTTTTTCTCCCATATTTCTTAGGAGGTGGCTGAGTGTGTGTGTGTATAAAATGTATGCTTAGAAATCTTCCTTCAGGAGTAGTTTTGATAACGGACAAATAATGCATTAATAACAGTTGACTTTTCTAAGATGGTGCTATGCTGAAGTTGCGTAGGCTTATATACATGTGTTTATAGTTTTCTTACGTGAGCAAAAGATGAAATGGTAGAAGTAGTCACTTAAATACTTCTCCCTATCCTTCAGGAAAGACAGAGGTACGTTTGGGAAGCTGAGCATGAGCAAACCTACACCTGGAACTTCAGAAAGAAAAGTCAGCTTTTTTGGGAAGAGGTATTGATAGTTTTAGATCTCTGTACTGTAAATTAAAACAATAACAGTCCCATGTCATTTTTCTCCCTGGGCAGATTTGCATTATAGGGAATAACAGATCTGAGGCCAGCAGACCTTCAGGTCTGCTTTCCTCCACTCTTTGATCGCTGAACAATAATGCTATGGAGTACGAACTGCTTTGGGAGTTGTTCTTTCTTTTGGGAATGATATGCACTGCAGACCTTAAGAGCTCCTCAATATATTTGCCTATTTAAGGAAGAACAATACCTCCAGTACGCTCTGCCTTAGTTTCTTCTTCTAAGATGCAAACCTTCCAAAATTTTATAATCTTTCAGCTTAGTTAATGATTTTCTGTGTTCTGATGTCTTGCAGGTATCTTCTTTCATAGGACCCCTCTGTTGCAGGGATCTATGCCTTTTAAATATTTCTTAAGTATTTTAGTCTTTATTTTCAATCACTTACATCATTTTGTTTCTTCATCTTTGGTGTGTTTTTCTGCTCTGTAAAACTTTATTTCTTTCAACAAACTGAAGGAAATATGCATTTAGGATGCCTCTGTTGTATGTGTGCATCATGGCTTCCAGGTTGATGTTGTTTTTCCAGTCATCCTAGATAAAGAGAAACCTTCAGGCATCCTTTGGCATAATGAATGCAAAAGAAACATAAAATAAGCAATTGTACTAGCTTAAACGTTAAGAGAGTTCTTCTTTAGATGTATTGTCACAAGAACTGTATTTATTTTTTGTTCTTAGAACTAGTGGGGCTGGAGGGTCACGCAACAGTCAGTATGGTGTGTTCGGTACAGAAAAGATCAAGGATCCCAGGCCACTTCATGACAAGGCATTCATCCAACAATGTATCAAGCAGCTTTGTGAGGTAACTTATTGACTTATTCTAAATGTACATTCTTAAGCATAAAAGACACTAATAAAAATATTTATTTTTCACTGTTTCAACTTTAGATTTTTTTTGGTGATTAATATGCCATGCTTTTTTCTCAGTTTCTTGTTGAGAATGGTTACGCCCATAATGTTTCCATGAAATCACTACAGTCTCCATCAGTTAAGGACTTTTTGAAAATCTTCACTTTTATCTATGGATTTCTCTGCCCTTCTTATGAACTGCCTGACTCAAAATTTGAAGAGGAAATTCCCAGAGTTTTTAAAGAGCTTGGGTAAGATCACTATTGTTAGTCTGTTGTGCTAAATATATATGATACAGCTAGAAATTTATAAGCTAAGAATTCTCTATGATAGCTGTGGAGGACAGATAGGCTTCTTTACTCAGATGAGACTAAAACTACAATGTTGTAATTACTTTGTTTCACTTTTGTTTAGCTCTAAGTTTACTGTGATTCTCAGACACTACTATACATTTTATATTTGACCTTGGAGACCTATAGGCTCTTGGAAGCTTACTTCGTAATGTAAAATTTAATTAATTATCTTTTTGTATTAAACTTTGAAAGACAGACACAGTGTTTTTTGACAGACTCTTCTGGTTCATTCTGTTAAAATCCAAGAATGAAAAAACAATTTCAGAATTTTGGATCCAGTTAATTTAGTTAAAAATAACTTTTCCTGCAATTTTCTCACTCTGCTTTCAAAGCAGGGAGTGGAAATAACAAAAATGACTGCTGAGATGAAAAAAACCACCAAGTAGCTCGGTGTTTTATTTTTATCTTGTTCAGTAAGTGTTTGAAATCATTAATGCACCAACGCTTTCCAAGAACAAAAATCCTCTGCCTGTTGATAACAGTGAATATTCAGTCTCATTAAAAAAAAAGGCAAAGTGTATTTTACTTTTGTAGATTGGAGCCCATGATGGTGTCAAAGCACCAGGTCTCCTTAAGTGTAGGTAAAAGTCCGTTCTGTTCACTTCTCAATATTTTAATAAAATTTTGTTTAAACCTATGACATTTGAAACTGCTGACCTAGATGAAATGTTGAAAAGGCAGTTGCTCTCAAGAGGCTTTACTCCCTTGCACCAAGAGCGTAATCCTGGATAAAAAGACTTATTATGAGAACTCACTTTAAGTTGTCTTTTGAGAGTTAGAAAATGGACCTAAATAATTAATTTTTAAAAATTCTCAGGCTGAATGGCTCATGAGCGCTTATTTAGAACTGTCAGTTTATCAGTAGCTTCTTGTCCTATTTTCCTAAAATAACTTTGGGCAGCTGAAAGTCTAAAGATGGAATAAAATCTGCACTTCTGTGTTCCTTGTCTTGTAGAAGATTTTGAGAGGATGTCTGTAATCAGCAGTACAGGTTTTGTGTGTTCCATATTTATAGGTAATATTAATACTTTGACATGCCACTGTTCTGAAATTCTTTTCTGTAATGGCATGACATTACCCATGCTCATAGGGCACCCACTAGTTTTTCCTAAATACTGCAGTGCCCATCCCTCCTCCCATAGCAGTTTCAGAAGGAGGAAGACAGATCTGGCAGCTGCTAAGAAAAGACAACATACTAAGCTCAATAGGAAGGGGCTAAGGAGTGTATGAAGGAATAGTCTATGCTTTTTTGTATGAGGCCTTAATAGTTCCTAATCTTTGGGTATGCAAAAAAAGCCCACTTCAGTCATTTCTTCATTAGCTAGCCATTCGAGGGAGGTGATTGTCCCACTCTACACTGTACCGGTGCAGCCTCACCTCAAGTACTGTGTGTAGTTTTGGGCACCTCAAAATAAGGACATCAGATTATTAGAGTGTGCCCAGAGGATGGTAACCAAGATGGTGAAAGGCCTCAAGGGCAAGACTTACGAGGAGCAGCTGAGGTNGGGGGGGGCAGCGGAGGGGGAGATGCTGATCTCCGCTCTCTGGTGACCAGCGATAGGACACGAGGAAATGGAATGAAGCTGCGTCAGGGGAAGCTCAGATTAGACAGGAGGAAAAGGTTCTTCACTGAGAGGGTGGTTGGTTGCTGGAACAGGCTCCCCAGGGAAGTGGTCCTGCCACCAAGCCTGTCAGTTCAAGGAGTGTCTTGAAGATGCTTTTAGTCATATGGTTTAATTTTAGGTAGTCCTGTGAGGAGCAGGGAGTTGGATGTGATGATCCTTATGGGTCCCTTCCAACTTGAGATATTCTATGATTCTATGAATCACAAAATTAGAAACTCATGATAATTGAATAAAATAGTGCTGTAAGAAATCAGCTTATCTCCTTTTGATGTACAGTATATAGTACAATTGAGTTTGTTCTTCCTTCTGTGCCTTCATATATGTGTAAAAATGTGCTGTTTTGTTTTCATCACTGTCTGCCACAACCATTAAAAATGTTTGGGTTTTTTTTGTCTTGTAGGTACCCCTTTCCTTTGTCAAAAAGCTCCATGTACACAGTGGGAGCACCACACACGTGGCCTCAGATTGTGACAGCTTTGGTTTGGTTAATTGATTGCGTCAAGGTAGCATTTCTCTTCTTTAAGCTTAATATTTCCACTTTTCAGGCTGGAATGTTAGCTTCAATACAGACCTCTTAAATGCTTTCTGAAAATCTTTCTTTGATATTTATGTGATGGAAAAGGTAGGTGTTATTACCTGCCATCTGGGAGCTAGCCCTTAGCCTTACCTTTAGTAACTGTTAAACTGAGTTTTTAATGTGGGTTTTTTTGTTGTTGGTTTTTTTTACTGTGTGAACTGGATAAATTTGTGTATGAGAAGTGGGGGGAAATGACTTATACATACATAAAAATGTGAAAAGTTATTATAATCATGTATCTTCAGTGCAGATCTTGTGACATCTGCCGTCTTGTCCTAAATTTGAAGTCTAAGGATGGAATTTTCAATAGCAATTATTCAAGTGTCCTGTGATTGTTTTATAGGGTGGGGTTTTTTTGTTTGGGGATTGGTTTTTTTTAATAGTGGCAACTCTCTGTTGCTGCCAGCTCAGGTCTGAGCAAAATCTGGAATCTGTGACAAAAGTTCACCACTGCTGAATTGGACATATATGAAAATCCTAACCTTTATGCTGAGAAGACACATTTGGCTTAGCAAGGCAATTTGGCAGTGTTGAATGTTCAGTTAATGTCTCTTCATTTGTGCTTTTAGTCAACTAAACACAGGCTCATTACCCTCATGTGCTGCTTCAGAATGTGACCAATCACCATTACACCCTGCTTGCTGAAATCCTAATCCAATGTTACTCTACTTCTTATTGTGAACATCAAACTAATATGAAAACTAATGGGGATCTTCACACTTGCTCTTTGTATGTACACCTGTGCCTTTCAGTTATATGCTGCCATGAGGGAAAACACACCATTATTTGATGATGGACAGAGCTGGGGAGGAGAGACGGATGATGGGATTGTACATAATAAGGTACCATAAAAAGTAAATGATCATCAGGATTGTTCAACTGAATATTACTGAATATGCTGTAACAACACAATTTAAATATGACACAGCAATTTTAACTGTATTTATACGTTCTGTTCAGTTGTATATTCAGAGTTCTTTAGGAAGTATAGTAGCATTATATAAAAAGCCTGATCAACTAGTTTCCTGAGCAGACATCATGGCCAGTCTGTTGGTGAAGACTGGGTTTTAAATTGAAATGCCTTATTTTCTGAGTAGCTACTGTTTCTGTTCTCCTTTGTGGAGAAAGGGAATCATTATGCTGTTTGTTTATTGTCTTAGTAGGGTCTCAGGTATATTTCTCTTTTGCACTTTAGTCTTCTAAGCTTAACAGCAGTACAGTGTAAAGACAGTGTCTTAATTATAAATGTGGTGGCTCCTGCTGATATCTACTTAGTTTAGCATTTAAAAATTGGGTTGTAATGTTTAATTTCCAAGCCACAAAATAGGGTGGCAATGTAATTCAGGCACTTAAAAATCCAGCAACATGCTTTCCTTCTTATTTATCATAAATTAGTAGTATTATTCAGACTTAACTCAGTGTTAACACACAGCAGGTGTTTGGAAGGGGTTGTATGATGTGCCAGAGCATTTAATTAGAAAATTGCAAATATCAAATTAAATCAGAATTTTGGACTAAGGTTACAAACCTGACAGTTGACAGGTAAAAATTGTTTTAAGCTAAATGTGTGCTTATACGCTAATGCATATGCATATATGTTGAAACAAAATTTACAGTACTGGTATAATTGCTTTTGAAAGATCTGTAATTTAAAGTTTCCAGTAAATTCTTTTTGGGTAACCTCTCTTTAATGCTAGATCCCTTCTCTGAAATCTGCATATCTGATGTATAGTAGTCATATTTACTGAAAAGATCTGTTAATCAGACCTACAGTTTCCACAAACTAGCCTGAGAGGATCATATTACTCTACAGGCTTGGGGAAGGGTGGCTGGAAAGCTGCCTGGCAGAAAAGGACCTGGGGGTGCTGTTTGACAGCTGCTGAATATGGGCCAGCAGTGTGCCCATGTGGCCAAGAAGGCCAACAGCGTCCTGGCTTGTATCACGAGTAGTGTGGTCAGCAGGAGTAGGGAAGTGATCGTGCCCCTGTGCTCAGCACTGGTGAGGCTGCACCTCGAATCCTGTGTTCAGTTTTGGGCCCCTCAGTACAAGAAGGACATTGAGGTGCTGGAGTGTGTCCAGAGAAGGGCAATGAAGCTGGTGAAGGATCTGGAGAACAAGTCTTATGAGGAGCGGCTGAGGGAACTGGGGTTGTTTAGTCTGGAGAAGAGGAGGCTGAGGGGAGACCTTATCGCTCTCTACAACTGCCTTGAAAGGAGGTTGTAGCGAGGTGGGGATCGGTCTCTTCTCCCAAGTAACAAGCAATAGGACGTGAGGAAATTACCTCAAGTTGCACCGGGGAGGTTTAGATTGGATATTACGAAAAATTTCTTCCTTGAATGGGCTGTCAAGCCTTGGAACAGCTGCCCAGGGAAGTAGCTGAATCACCATCCCTGGAGGTATTTAAAAGACGTGTAGATATGATGCTTAGGGACATGGTTTAGTGGTGGACTTGGCAGTGCTAGGTTAATGGTTGGACTTGATGATCTTGAAGGTCTTTTCCAACCTAAATGACTCCAAATACCTCGAGATAATAAATTCTTAAATATTGTATCTACTATCCTTGTTAGGTATCCCAGAAAAATGTATCAAGTAGTTCTAGACTTTCTTAATATGAATTCTAGATGCCTCCTTCTGCCTGGATATAATCTGTTGGCATTCAATGTTTAAAAGGAGCAAAAAAAATTGATTTTTACAAAGTGCAGTCAAACCAGTGAAAGATATTTTTGGTGTCTGTTTAATTCCATTGTTTGAGTAAATTTAGACTATCTAGATATTTTACAGCCCTTGAAGTCATTTAAATGAAAAGTTTTTTAAATTGTTTTCAGCTTTTCCTGGACTACTCTGTGAAGTGCTATGAGCAATTCATGAAAGGGAGAGATACTTTTGAAGAATTGGATGCAGAAGTGCAGTCAAAATTGAGTAAGTTCTCATGTTTTAATGAAGTATTTAATTGTGCTACTGGTTTCTTTTCTCCTAGCATCAATTTTGCTCAGCTTACAAGTGAAAGTGATCTGAGGTAGGGGAACCTGAAATTCCCAAGTACCTCTCAGTTACTTTGACTGAATTCTCTTCTTGTGTGTTGTTACTAGTACAAACAGATGGGCCGTGCTCTTCTGTCAGCTGTACCTGTGTAACCCTATTGTTTTCAATGGCTTTGTGAGAGAAAAGCAGCATACCATTCTTCAGATGCAAATTCCATCTACGTTGATGACTCTTGTTTCTGTCTGACAAAGTTAACAATTAAAAAAAGAAAAGTATTAGAGATGAACATCTGATGAGTAAGAAAGTTCAGCTTCGAATTGCTCTGGAAACAGTCTTCAAGAGTTCCAAACTCTGTTGTGAAGGTTTCATATGTGATTCAGCATGCACCTGTGTTTGTCTTCAAGGAGATGGAAAAGTATTAATTTTTTTTTACTCTTTCATCACCTACAGAAATACAAACAGAATATGAGAATAAGGAGGAAAAATAGTTCTTGCTTTCTGTGCCCTCCAATGAAAAGCCAGACTAAGGACACTTCTGTTGCAGGCTACAGCTGTCAGTTGGAGAGGAAACATAAACTACCAGACTTACTAGATATTAGTAGGAAAAAGTAGTCATGACATTGGCAAAGACTGAGGGAAGTAGGGGAAAAGATGTCTCAAGAGACAAGGAAGTATGTGCATGAGAAAGAAGTATATGGACCAGACTACCTTGTGAAGCTGGAACAGATGAAACTTGTCTAACAACCACTATCTTATAATGTGGGTTGTATGAGAGTTTGGAAACTCTGATCTCCCAAGAGTGACTTTTGAGCTCTTTTATGACATGGGGATGGAAAAACTAATTTCTCTTCCTATTTTGGGGTTTTTGCCTATTTGCTTTGTAATGAGAGGTTTTCTTGATGGGTTTGTCGGATATTTTGCGGGTTGTTTTTTTTTTGGTTTAAAATAATTGTCTAGATAATGGATACTTACTGTGCTGAAGCTAAAGTACAGATATTCAGATTAGGTGATGCTATTCAGTGAGATTAATTTGTAACCACCCCTGCTCCTTTCTTTTTCCCCCAGAGGATTTATTTAATATAGATGAATTCCAGATAGAAGGTTTAGTAGCTGACAACAAAAGACTTCAGGAAGAGATTGCAAGACTAGAAAAAGAAAAGGAAAGTGAGCCGGTTAGTAAACTGTTTCTATGCTTGTTTATATGGTGGAGTTGAATTTTCTATTATTGACCATTATTATCATTATTAAACAAAGATGCTGATGATACATTACAAGAAATGGAAAACTATTTTCAGTGCTCTGTGGGATTTTAATAGGCCAGGTTATTACAGACTATGCCATTATAGTACGAGTCATTTACTGTGAAGTCTTCAGTTGCTATTTGTTTGATATTGTGCTGATATTTTCAGGTAATGAGATCTTGCATTGGCTGAAATAATAATAAAATACTCGAACCACTTTTTTTTTTTCTGAACTTCAACATTATCTTTTCCAAAAGCATACGTATGAGGAGTTCTTAGGGGATGAGAGCATGGGATTCAGTGGTAACAATAGGGAAAATATTTTGTTTGAAAAGATGGATTCTGCTTTTAATACATCATAAGTTTAAAAATGGTTTAGTGGCTGTGCAGCTGGCAAATTGAGACTCCTTTCTACTGTGCAAAATGTGCTGCTTGTATTCCCTGCTATCCTTGCCCTTAGTTTTATCTGCCCTTTGTGTATTATTATACTTAAGTTGTGAATTACCTGTAGGAAGAACTTTCTTAATGCAATGCCTAATGTAAATCAAAGACTAAATGCTGAAATACAAGAAGTAAAGTACAAACTATTTTTTCAGTCTTTCTTGCTGTTATTTTAAAGATGCTCAACTTGATTCAGCTGAACCATAAAGATAAATTTATTGAAGTTCTTTAATTTTATATTTATACTATTGAATTTGACCAATTACTCTTGTCTTGTCTGGCAAGTAAGATTAACGTAATAACAGTTGTTCTTTCCATCCATTCACTAGGATCGTAGAATAACACTTCGAAACCTGAAATCATCTCTTCAAGCAGATGTCCAGAAATACCAGGCTTATTTGGCTAATCTGGAATCTCATATAGCCATTCTTGATCAAAAACTGGAAGGTGTTAATGAGGAAGTTGAGACAGTGGGTAAGAAGGCCTTAATCACAAATGGGATAGTGAAGCTAGAAATAGGCTTAAAATAATTGTAGTTCTCAGCTTCAGGACAGAGAAAGATATTTAATGTTTGATGCTACAAATAATTTTCAAAAATTGATTGCTAATAGAGATTTTTTGGCCGATAGCTGCTTGTACACTGGAGTAATGAAATACAGATATTATTTACTTATAAAATACAGAGAGATTAGGTTTAACTATAAAGGCTGGTATTTTACATCAATTTCACAAATGTTTTGTGGACTTAGAAATGGAAGTGGAAGCAATGAAGCAGGAGAATGCCCGGCTTCAGCATATCTTTGATAACCAAAAATACTCAGTTGCGGACATTGAGAGAATAAATCATGAGAGAAATGAGTTGCAGCAAACCATTAACAAGCTGACTAAGGAAGTGGAAGCAGAAGAACATCAGCTGTGGAATGAAGAGCTAAAATATGCTAGGAATAAAGAGGCGGTATGTGAAAACCCTACTACACTGAGGGGTGGCTATCAGTTTTCATCATGCAAGCTTAAACTTCGGACTTTGACTATTGTTAACTTCTTTCATAAATAATCTAACAACAGCATATGTATGACTTAACAGGCTAAAGTGATAAGAATGGCTTCTGTTTATAATATCTCTGAAAAATGTTTCTTGGGTTTTTTCTCCTTTTCTGTTTTGACCATAATGGAAATGTATTTTTTCACTTTTTTTTCTACATCATAAGGGACATAGCTAGAATATGCACCACTGTCGGCTCTCACTGTTACAGCCTCAAGAGCTTTGATAACATTAGCTTGAAATTGTTTTGATAACACAAGCAATTTAA
The DNA here is from genome assembly GCA_013389905.1 of Sula dactylatra. Taxonomy (NCBI): domain Eukaryota; kingdom Metazoa; phylum Chordata; class Aves; order Suliformes; family Sulidae; genus Sula; species Sula dactylatra. Next base: position 15,612 of record WEKW01027403.1, on the reverse strand, counting down.
GCTAGTGTTAAGATTCCATAGCAAGGAAGTGATGCAAAACTAGTGCTTTGAATCAATATCTCTGCATGCATTTAGAGCCAGATTGGTCCCTTATGTGGAAGTTCTAATAGGTTTTAAGGGCCAAATTCAGTTCCCTCAAATAGAATGAAAACATGTGGTCCTGTAAGTGGTGGGATTTAAAAGCTTCTGCTTTGCTAGATGAAGAACTAAAAAAAAAATTCAAATATGTTTTGCATTTGGCAGGGTTATGCTTTATCAAGCACTTGGTGTTAACTTAAATGCCTCATATTGTGCAAATATGAAGCACATAAAACTGGAAAAAATACTTCAGTTGTTTAGTGTTTGCATGTAAATGACACTCATTAATCAGAACATACAGTATTTAATAAGCTTTGTCTAGAGGAATGCTCAAGTTAAAGTTTATTATTAGGATGTATGGCTACATGTCATTTCCTGTAAAAACCAATGAGAGAAGGCATATCAACTTGACAGTGATCATTGTTTTAGTTATTTGTATTTCCAAGCATGTTTTTTTTCTCCCCTATCAACTAATCCTCAAAAAGTTGGAGCAGGAAAAAACATGGGAAATGAGTAGGGAAAACTACAGGTGAAAACCATTCAGTCTTACCCATACACACTGAGAAACCTTGCAGAGCAAACTCTGAAAGAATCAGAAAGCAGCACTTGATCCAGACAATGCAAACTGTTGGACTGTCAATACATAGAGCTGTTGCATACTGTGGCATGACATGGAGTCATGTTTACACAGAGCAACTCAGAAACCTGTTTAAAGTACTATATGAATACTTTTTGCAATGCTTCCACTTGTATTTCTTTAACTTTTGCCCTTTTCTCCTCTGAACAGATCGAAATGCAACTGGCAGAGTATCATAAACTGGCTCGAAAGCTGAAATTAATTCCAGTAAGTGCTGAGAATTCCAAAGGCCACGACTTTGAGATTCAGTTTAATCCTGAGGCAGGACCAAATTGCCTAGTCAAATACAGAACTCAGATCAAGGTAAGTAGAGTCAACACTGAATGTTTCTGTCACCACTTAAAAAAAAAATGTGCTTCTTTGGAAATGTTAGAAAGGTCTCTCTTAACCTCTCCATGAAACTTCAGTGAAAAGCTTGTGTGATGCATTGTCATAACTTCATCATAGTATATGAAGGAAATTTGGTATTGGAGAGTACAGCAGCCTAAATAAAAACGGGAGAGGGAAAAGATATACTGGGATACATCTTAGTTCAAACTAACAAATTGCATTAGCCAGATCTTCTGTATGTGTATTACAGGCTCCCCTTATGGAGATCATAAACCAGACTGAGGAAGAAATTAGGAAAGCCACTCAAAGGAAAATGACTTTGGAAGATACTTTGGAACAGGTGTGGTTAATGAAGATTAGGACTAAGATACTGTAATGTTATCTGCTGGTCTCGTTTGACCTTTTGCATGGATGAAGTGTGGAGCGAGCGGTTGGTTGGTTTGGTTGGGTTTTTTGTTGGGTTGGTTTTTTGGGGGGGCAAGGAGGAAAGCTGTGAGAAGATTGCTTTAATTATGATGGAACCTAAAGGTTTTTGCGATAATTAGGGTCTCCTTCTGTTGGTTGAAATAATGTGTATTCCCTGCACTGAAGATTATACAGCTTACATATATTTGACCGTAAATATTGGAAAGATTTGTTTTTAATAAGTTGCCCATTCCAGTCTGTTGTGTGGCTTACCATCACTGACAAGTGGTCATCAGGAAGATTTTTAGCAATATTGGGTTCAAGATGGATGGGAAGAAGGAGAATTTTATTTCCACATTCTTCCTCTACCTCACTTTTTATTGCTGAGCATGATAGTACACAGTATGGAATATCCTTTGGCCAGTTTTGGTCAGCTGTCCTAGCTATCTGCCTTCCCAACCTCTTGCCTGCCCCTACCCTAATCACTGAGGGGCTGTGGGAGGGAGAGAAGGCCTTGATGCTGTGCAAGTGCTATTCAGCAGTAGCCAACATATTGGTGTGTTGCCAACACTGTTTTAACCACTCGTCCAAAACAAAGCACCGTACAGGCTGATATGAAGAAAGTTAATGCCACCCAGCCTGGCCCAGTTGAAATATTCCTGGGCTACCATGTGTTGTTTGTGATGGCATGGATTTATATGTTGGAATTCTTTTTGAATTATATTTTCTTGGTCATGTTTTCATTCTAGGTGAATGTGATGGTAGTGGACAAGAAAAGCAGCGTGAAAATGCTGAAAGAAGAAGCTGAAAAGCTAGATGATCTTTACCATCAGAAGCTTAAGGTAGAACTCTGTATAGGTTGATGACAATTTATCCTTAATGATATCCTTATCCTTAATCTTTGTATTTATACATAAGTTTTGGTTTGCATTTTTGCTTGGACCTCTTCCCTTGCCTCCTTCCATTCCCCTTGCAGGATTCTCTCATTCTTTTCAGACATATTTGAGTGCTACCTTAAGTTGAGTCAGTTTTCACTTTCTCGTAAGACAATCTGGCATCATACTTTGGCAGATCCTGTAAATCATAAGCTACTACATCCAGTAATAAAAGCAGCGGCAATCATCTCCTGACCTCAGGATGCCTCAAAGCATGTGCTTGAAGGAGATTTTAGAGTTAACAGAATCTGCCTAGTCTATTCAGTTTGTGTATAATAAATGCACTTACAGTTTTTAGTAAACACGTTTAATCACATTAAAAACTAAGGAAAACATTATTTGTTTAAAAGCACATTAAATGTTTTAATGTTATAAAATCGTTGCTTTCTTTGTTTTTCTTCCCTAGTGGGAGAGCAGTCCCTATCTTCTTCCTCACTTATAGCTGAACAAAACAGCCCACTCAGTTAACAACTAAGTGGCTGCCTCCATACCTCCCAACTTCTCTAACAGCATGGCTTTGGTGGGGCTGTGGTGCCCAGGAGAAAAATGCTTTTTCAACTAAGCTAGTGTTTAACATATCTGTTCTTTCAAATCCAAACTGCTGTGCTATAACCACAAAACAGGGTTATTTTCTTGCTAATACTTGTTTAGGTGGCTGAAGGCAATTCATTTAGTGTATTGCTTTCAAAAATGCCTGAAATTTTAGCTTTTGGTCTATGCTGTTGCATATGCTTTTCTCTTAAGGTGAGCTCATAAAATACTCAGTTGCAACTGGATAGTTATAATAAGTCATAGTCATGTGATTCCTTGTGTAATTTTTAAAATGCTATCCATAAGACTTCAGTATTAAAATTATTTTTTTTAAGGATGATGTTTCAGTAGTTTACCAGAATTGCAGGTTTAGTTGATGGCAAAATTTAGTTTGGTTTTGTGCTTTTAATTGTGCAAAGTATAATGTCGACAGTGTCATTCTCCTTGGAGAGATTATTCCTTACATTTTTGTACTCATATTTCAGACACAAAAAAGAAAAGCAATTTTCTTACTCAAATGTGATTTTATTTTTTTAACCTAGAAACAGTTGTAAATGATGTTCCATTTCAAAGCTATTTGAAATATTTAAATAACACTTTTTGAGATGAACTTTGAAGAGAAAATAGCTGCAACACAGACCTTGAAATATTAAAGAAATTAAGGGAAGGTTAGGCTGGTTTTGGGTGGAAGATGATACAGAAAATACTTGAAACTTACGTTTGGGGGGGATGTCCTTGGGGTTTTGAGTTCTGAGTTTGGAGTTATTTGTGTGAATTCTGAATTCAAGTATCAGGATGTAATAGGGTAATATAAAAGAGAAAAAAAAAATCCTAATTATTCCTGAGTTATGCTTTTTTGTTTCCCCTCATGTTTACAGGAGGCAGAAAAGGAAGAGCAAAAATGTGCAAATGAACTGGAATTGTTAGAGAAGCATAAACAATTACTTGAGAGTGGTGTCAATGAAGGTCTCAGTGAAGCCACAAATGAATTGCATGATCTTCAACGACAGTAAGGCTTATAACTTCAAGTTGTTTGTGTAGTTTATTTCGGGTTTTATGTGTTTTAAGGTAAAGGCATTTTCTTGAATCCTAACATAAAATTCTTTGGTGAGCAGGTATCCATCTAGTATATTAATTTCACAGCTTCACAGTTCAAAGATTTTTCTCTTCAACACTTAATAATTTGTTAGAACATTTGACTGCTGTATCAGAACTCCTGTTTTCCATGTAATTTTTACATGTATATGGTTGTAGTAAGAAAATTAGTTTGTTTCCAAACTTATGTGACAACTACATTTGACAGCCTAAAGCCTAGAAAGACTATTCTGACTCTGTTCTGACTCTAAGGTGCTTTTGTTTCATACCGGTTAGCAAAATATGGTCCTTTTTTTCTAAGTTGAGTAGTAATATACAAATCTAACTTGGTTTGAGTTAATACTAATTGAAAGAATTATGCCTGAACATGACAATATCAGACTTGGTGAAGTAATTGTTTTAGATGTCAGGAATTTTATAATTACAGATGTGACTTTGAGTGTCTTTTCTTTTTAGATATCAAGTTGTTATGCAAACAACTACAGAAGAGAGCAGGAAAGCTGGTGATAACCTGAATCGTCTTTTAGAAGTGATTGCTACTCATGTAGTATCTGTAGAGGTAAGCTAAAATATGATATTCAGAATTAAATCTTTCTAGAGACATTTGCAACTGCAGTTCAACACCTGGAAATGAAAACTCACTCTTTCCAATAAAGTGTCAGTTATTTAGGGCTGCTGCACTGAGTCTGTGGATTGTAGTATAAAAAAATGTGTTGACTAAACCTTTGGTATAAGTAATCAGAATTGATCATTAAATTTCAGAAGTAACATCCTGTTAGGTTTAATCTGCTTCTGGTAGATGGCTTTCAGAGAAGTGTTTAACTGAAGTCACTTAACCTGTGCAATGACTGCTTAAAATGCATTAGCAGAACCAGTACAATAGAGACCATGATAGTTCTAATAAACTTTCTGTAACTCTTTTTCTAGAAATACCTTGATGAACAGAACGCAAAAATTGACAGAGACTATGAAGAATTCATGTCTGAGGATCTATTGTCATTCTTGACCAGTATTCTAGACAGTTACAAAAAGAAGGCTGAAAGTCTGTAATTACTAAAAAAGTGAAGATGAAAATTTTGTTTGTGAAGCTCTGGTATGGTGCCTTCTAAAAGAATGGGTACTTCCTGTGTTTAGCAGTGAAACTGGTTTTAGGTGTAAGGAAGTGTTTATGAAATTCCTGTTTCATTAACACAAATACATTCAAGAATTAAGCAATATATTTGCATTTTCTTAAAGGCTTTGCTTACAGTTCCTCCTTGCAGTTTATTATACATGATTACAGACATCTGACAAGACAACTGTGGAACTTAATTTTTTCTTTATAATCAAATCATTTGTGTTCCTCATGTTTTCATCAAATCATGTGCTCTTCTAGGAACATTAGTAAGACAAGAGGGCAGTTAACCTGTTTAAGTCCACTCTGGCTTGTTATTTTAGGATGGAACTGCAAGCAACAGGACAGATGCAGAGGGTACTGGCAACTTGAAATACTGCTACTTAAAAATAACTAGTGTTTTTTGTAAGCTTGTAAGACTGCTAGCTGAGAAGAGTTACACTTTCCTTTCTGGAGTATAGTTTGTGCATTTTGTAATATATGTATGTATTCAGTGCGCAAGCATGACAGTGCACATCCTTCCCCAAGCCTTTCTTTTAGTAGCGCAACCAAATGTAAATGTCTTTCAGTCTCTTGCTTGTTCAGTTATCTATGAAACTGCCCAGAAGACCCCTCTTACATGAGTAAGGTTTTCTTTTTTAACAAAAATCTCTTTGAAAAGATCCAGTAGTCTTGTAAATAGTCTAGACAAAGATAGTCAGTTTGAAAAAAAAAGTTCTGTCTCTAACTGCTCATAGTGCCAGATGAAACCTCACTGTACTACTTGAATATGAATACCAGAGACAGCTCTAAGTAGGCCAACATATAAATTCTAGCAATATAGCTAATCAGTTGTAGAGTTGGCTAATGTTGGATACATCAAAATGGTCTAAAAGGAATCTGCATTCTTCTTAGATCAGTAGGACAGACTTTATTTGATTTTTCTTCGTCAGGAAAGTAGCAGTAAAATTAGTGTATGGGGAGCTCCAGTCCGAATACACTGAAGAAAATATAACCCTATCTCTTGAACATGTACGTCTTTGTTCAGTGCTACGTGGAAATAGCATCTTATCTACTTTGTATATAGACCTTTGTGTTTAAAAAGAAAAATCACCATTTATCTTGAATAATTTAGTTTATGATGGTATTTCCTAATAAAAGTATTGAAGTATTTGAGTGTTTTCAAGAGTTCAGTAATAAATATCACTGATTCAAGTATACAATGATAAAAACAACTTTGCAGTGTGATTAAAAGTTTTTAGCAGCTGATAGCTAAATGAAATTGCTCCTTAATTCTGTAATTAGACACAATATTTGAATGAAATGCAGATCCCTAGGTTATACAACAAAACTTAAGTGGGACCATCTGAACACAGACTGCAAATAAAAATGGAGTTGTCTTTAATTTTATGCTATTTTTGCAGAGCATATGTAAAACTCAGTTGTCCTTAACATAGTGTCATGGTTTAACCCCAGCTGGCTGCTAAGCACCCCACAGCCACTCGCTCACTCTCTGCTGGTGGGATCGGGGAGAGAATTGGAAGGGTAAAAGTGAGAAAACTTGTGGGTTGAGATAAAGACAGTTTAATAGGCTAAGCAGAACAAGGAATTCATTCACTACTTCTCATCGGCAGGCAGGTGTTCAGCCAGCTCCAGGAAAGCAGGGCTCCATCATATGTAACTGTTACTTGGGAAGACAAAACGCCATCACCCTGAACATCCCCCTCTTCCTTCTTCCCCCAGCTTTATGTGCTGAGCATGATGTCATATGGCATGGGAGATATCCCTTTGGTCATTTGGGGTCAGCTGTCCCGGCTGTGTCCCCTCCCAGCTTCTTGTGCAGCCCCAGCCTACTCGCTGGTGGGGTGGGGTGAGAAGCAGAAAAGGCCTTGACTCTTGTGAGTGTGTAAGCACTGCTCAGTAGTAACTGCAACATCCCTGTGTTACCAACACTTTCCAGTACAAATCCAAAACATAGCCCTATACTAGCTACTAGGAAGAAAATTAATTCTATCCCAGCCAACATAGCATGTGAATCTTCTGGCTCTGGTATGAATATTTTGTTTCAGATATTTTGATAATGGTGGTATTTTTTAGGCTTCTAACTTTCTGTTCTTTTGTTGTACTCCAGAAGTTTAACTTGACAGCTATAAAAGTTTTCTGACAGGTGGGTAGTATTTCTGCTTGTCCTTTTTCATTTTACCTTTACAAACTCTTACTACTTTTTTCTGTAACAGCCTAATCCTTGCCAAATCTCAGTTCCTTCTCTTTAGAAGCTTTTTTCTTTTGTGATCTTTCTAACATTTTTATCTAATGCAATATTCTTCTAATTAAGCAAAACTCTGAACCATACTGAATAATCATGTTCCTTTATGTGCTTATTTAGGGGTTATGGTCTCTCTTGGCTGCCTGATACTTGTTTGTGTCTGCTTCTATAACTGTTCTTGTGTTTATTAGTATATGTAGGTTCTTTGCCATGTGGCGTAGTGAGTTGACTGAGTAAATAAAAGCAAAATAAATGTCATTTCCAAGGACTAATACTAATCCAATGGTAATGGGTTAAAAGAATCAAGGTCACAATGACCTTCCTTCCTGTACTGGCAAATGTAATATTCTGAAATTAAAGTAGTTTGAGTAATAAAAAGTCCACATTTGTAATGTTGGCAACATGTTTTTGTTATTGGGCTGAACTATTGGTCTGTATGTCAGTTAAACTGAATTGACTTTAGAACAGGCTCAGGCTTTGGCCTGGATTCTGTAAAATACTATGGGGATTTTTATGTTGTAATATAACACAGGTTAACATCGGCCAATGTTTTACTAATACGTCTTCACATTTTAAAATGGAGGTAATTTTTTAATGCTTCCTGAACATGGCTCCTGTGTGATATTTGAAGTAAAGCAGTCGGTTATTTTTGATTTGTATTCTGGAATATGGCTTTTAAATTTAGACACTAGACACTAGAACGTAATTACTGCTCTTGATTTTGGTTTTGTTTCTTTTTTTTTACCAGAATGTAAAGTCTTAATCGGAATGTACCACTGGCACCTGCATTTTTCAGTAGGTCAAGTAATATGTAAATTTTTTGGCTTTTGTATGGATACAGTTCCCTCATTTACTGCTAGTGTATCTTTTGTACAGTTTCCTTAATATGCCTTATGAATTTTTACACTCAATAAAATTTCTTAAACCTGTTTCTCTGAAGGATAGATTCCTACTGCAAGTATAGAAACATGACATAAAAGGCACAATTAATTTGATTTTCCTGGAGGAACTAGGTAATTATCTTAGCAGCTGATACTAATTGCCTGACTTATCCTTGCTGTTAAACACACTTTTTGTAGAGGAAAAATAAATATAGAAACATTTGTTTCCTGTAAATTGCAAAGGAATAAAAATTGTCTTAACCTTTTAAAAAATAGATGGCTTTTTAAAACCTCCAAGGAACAGAGGTCCGAACTACTTTGACCACTGATTTATGTGTGTAAGTATCCCTTTGGCGGTAATCTCCCCATCCAACTTTTTGCTATCTTCAGCATTAAAGAACTACTTCCTTTACCTGACCACTCTTCCATCTGACTTTTTTTTCTACCTAGTTATAAAAAAATAACACTTGATGCTGTAGAAGCATGGTAGAACTCTGTATATAGCTTTTTTCTCTTCCCTGGAGTATGTAATTTTTCAAATTTTGTTGTCAGAAATTCGTATCGCTGTCAAGAACCGGGTAGTTCTTTTTGGATTACTCTGAGCGCATCATATGAACCTGATAAGGCTTATTTATCTTTGTAGTGTCCATTCAGCTCACGTGTACGAGGCTACTCGGATCCTTCTCATTGGTTTTGCCAATGTACAGTACTGCAATGTCTATGCAAGTCTTTAGTTCCAAGCTGGATAACAATATGTTGTTCTCTGTTGGTTCTGTAACACATCTAGTATTTTGTGTGCTTGGCCTTTAATGGGAGTTCTTATCCCTGCTCCACCTTTTGTGGTGGAAGCGAAAACCATGTATATACTTTTATCTTATTTCTGTAAAGAGTACAAAAGAAGAAAAGGCCAACAGCTGAAGACATTCCCTTTTCAGTAAGAAGTGGGGAAACTCCCTGCAGCAGTGCTCTGTAGTAAAAAGGAAGTCCATGACCTTTCATGGCAAAAGACTCCGCAAAGCAACAGAGATTGACGGGTACTGACTATTACGTGCGTATGTCTACTCTATAAATTATTTGGTATGTAAGTATTCTGAGCACTGCAAAGAATCTAAGGAGACTATTATCTTTCTGCTCTTCTCTGGGGAGCACTGTTTTTTTTTGATACTGGAAACCTTAATGTCTCCTTTCAAGTCAGTTAACCCTCTCTTGGCAGCACTGTAGAACAGGGAATTAACCTGTTTTTGCAACACTTGCTCTCCAGATTTTTGGCTGTGAAAGGGTCCTGGCACAATGAAATAATGTATTGTTGAGGTCTCTCTCCTTGCAAAGATCTTCACTATATAAGACTACCGGAGTTTTACTCTTCATTGGAGTTTTCCGTTTTAGGTGCTTGTTGACAGTTCTTGATGGGATCCACTCCATTTTAAGGAACGGAAGGAGCATGGAAGACTCATACAGCCCTCAGTGTCCTCACTGGATGAGGGACTATTGATGCCTTAGCCAGCGTCATATCTCAGGGAAGTGCACTGGCATCTTCAATCCTATATCAGAAGATTGTCAGTGACTGCTCAATCAGCCTGAGAAAACTCTTAATTTTGCAGGCTTTTCCTGTAGAACTTGATTTGTTTACAGGATTTTTCTAGCAGATATCAGTTTGCATCAGTACAACAGCAAGATCTGGTAGAATAGTAGCTGCATGCGGTTTTGATGTGCATTTTTCATATTTGCAGATTAAAAATTTACTAGAGGAATAAAAGCAATTGCTACTTATCACAGGTCAGGCAACAGTACTGATTGCCAAGCAGAGAAAATGCACTAGATTATTGCCCGTGCTTGAGACTGTCCGTGGTACTGGTCTGACCTTAGGGTACTTTATAAAACATTACGGACACCAGGTCTGCTGTGCTCAACTCCCCTCTGGAGAGTGGACCTTTTGTGAACCCTAGTTCAAAGTGTCTACTAGTCCCAGTATTTGCCCAAAGTAGATACGATCACATAGTTGTCTACAGGATGATTGACTGTCTTGTCCCTCCATTCCAGAAGCCCTTATCAACAGTTTCGTGTTAACAAGGAGTCTTTGTGATGTGTGGTCTGTATGGTGTTTTCCCTAGCACCTCATGCATAAGATCACAATTTTAATTGGCAGTGTCTTATCTGATCAGCATTGTAGTCTTAAGAACCCTTCGCACAGGGCTAAGATTTGAGAGACACATGAATTTGTCTGTTACTCCAATTTCACCTCCACTGAAATATTTACCAGTTTGGCAAGACTCCAAAGCAGAAGGAAAGACAGGTGGTGATGGAATGCATGTAAATATTTTGATCCAAGCAAGATGTATGGAATTTTTTTTCACTTGTCATACCAGGATTCAGAATAGTGAATGCCTTTGTATCAGCAGAAATCACATGGCCTTTCTGAGAACACTGAACAGTAGCACAGTCATGGATGACTGCTGGTGCACCCAGCCGAAAGGAAAGTCCTTCACTATTCCGCCTGAAAAAAAGCATCTGGAGTTACCAGTTTTAATTATCTGGCAGATCAAAATTAGCAAGGGTTGTTACATTACATTTGTTACATTGAGAGGTGTCCTGGTTTCAGTTGGGATGGAGTTAATTTTCTTCCTAGTAGCTGGTATAGTGCTGTGATTTGGATTTAGGACAGGAATAGTGTGATAACACACTGATGTTTCAGTTGTTGCTGAGCAGTGTTTATACTAAGTCAAGGACTTTTCAGTTTCCCATACTCTGCCAGCGAGAAGGTGCACAAGAAGCTGGGAGGGAGCACAGCCGGGACAGCTGACCCAAACTGGCCAAAAGGATGTTCCATATCATGTGATGTTATGCTCAGTATATAAACCAGGGGGAGTTGTCCAGGCACGGGTTACCACTGCTTGGGAACTGGCTGGCCATCAGTCAGCAGGTGGTGAGCAATTGCATTGTGCATCACTTATTTTGTATGTTCTTTTATTATCATTAGTATTATTTTCCCTTCCTTTTCTGTCCTATTAAACTCTTTATGTCAACCCATGAGTTTTCCTTTTTTTCCCCCCCAATTCTCTTCCCCTATCTTGCTGTGGAGGGGAGTGAGTGAACAGCTGTGTAGTGTTTAGCTGCCTGCCAGGTTAAGCCACCACAGGCCTTTTTGGCGTCCAGCATGGGGCACGAAGGGTTGACATAATGACAGATCTGACCAGAGCATGTTACAGCAAATTTGTTATAAACATTCATTATATTTGTTTAGTAGCTGCTTGTCACAATGTTGATTTATTTGCGAAGTTGTTGTGCTTGCTCTCAAAGCTGTGTTGTGCAACACCTTGCATATGTTCCGTTGTGTTGTTTATCACTGCTGGGAGCTGGGTCAAGGTTACCATTTTGCTGCACAGTGTAACACTGGCTTATGATATGATAAAATTATTGGTCGCGAGACTAATCTGGTATCTGTACTCGGCATTGCTGTTATCTCTGCACCTTGGGAGCCACCTCTTGGAAACTACTAATAATTACACTCTTTACCTTTTCTCCTTGGAGAACCAATCTATGGGGGAGGTGGGGACACTTGCCCCTGCTCCTACGTTTTCCCTCTCTCCTTCAGGGTAGTTACAGCAGCTCTTGAGAATTTTGAATATCCTTGGGATGTTCAAACCAGCATGGTCCTATCTATGTCTCTTGAATGTGTGTTGGGTCTTGCTTAGGGTTAAACAACTATTTAAGAACACCACCCCGAGATCTACCCTCACGAGGGTACTGCAGCCACTCCAACCCCAGCGACAGGCACTGCAGCTGAACCAGAGAACCAACCTGTGCCAGGATCAGTTGCCCCTATACACAAAACAAATACACAAGGAAATCAGCTCCTTTAGGNAATATCCTTGGGATGTTCAAACCAGCATGGTCCTATCTATGTCTCTTGAATGTGTGTTGGGTCTTGCTTAGGGTTAAACAACTATTTAAGAACACCACCCCGAGATCTACCCTCACGAGGGTACTGCAGCCACTCCAACCCCAGCGACAGGCACTGCAGCTGAACCAGAGAACCAACCTGTGCCAGGATCAGTTGCCCCTATACACAAAACAAATACACAAGGAAATCAGCTCCTTTAGGAAGGGATGAAGATGAACCAGGGCCATCACAAGAACAGAAGGAGGAAGAGGCAGAACCCATAAATGAGACAGTAACCACCCAATCCCTATCCCTGAGTGAGATGTGAGATGAGCGAAAAGATTTCAGTCATCGCCCAGGCGAGCACATTGTCACCTGGCTGCTCCAATGCTGGGATAACAGGCCCAGTAGCCTGGAATTAGAGGGTAGGGAAGCAAGCAGCTGGGATCCCTTTCTAGAGAAGGGGGTATTGACAAAACAGTTGGAAAAGAGGCGCAAGCTCTCAGCCTCTGGAGGCGACTCCTGTCAGGTGTGAAGGAAAGGTATCCCTTCAAGGAAGATGTTATATGTCATCCAGGCAAGTGGACCACCATGGAAGAGGCATGCAGTACCTGAGGGAATTAGCTGTGCTTGAGGTGATTTATGGTGACCTGAACAATGAGCAGCTATCCAAAGATTCAGATGAAGTCAGATGCACGCGACCCATGTGGCGGAAGTTTGTACAGAGTGCATCATCATCGTATGCCAACTCACTGGCAATAATGACCTGGAAAGATGGAGAGGGACAAACAGTGGATGAGTTGGCTGGCCAACTCCAGCAATACGAAGAAAGTCTCTCCACCTCCCTTGTCTCAGCTGTGGAGAAACTGGTCCAGCAACTCAAAGAGGATAGATCCTACTCCCCACCTGTACGGACCAGTATCTCAATTAGGAGTAAGCATCCCTCTGCACAAGAGGGAGGATGTAGGGGGTACACACCATGGGCCACNGACCTGGAAAGATGGAGAGGGACAAACAGTGGATGAGTTGGCTGGCCAACTCCAGCAATACGAAGAAAGTCTCTCCACCTCCCTTGTCTCAGCTGTGGAGAAACTGGTCCAGCAACTCAAAGAGGATAGATCCTACTCCCCACCTGTACGGACCAGTATCTCAATTAGGAGTAAGCATCCCTCTGCACAAGAGGGAGGATGTAGGGGGTACACACCATGGGCCACCTTTTACCTGTGTGACCATGGAGAGGACATGAGGAAGTGGGATGGAAAATCTGCCTCAACCCTAGAGGCACAGGTACATGAATTGCAAGGAAATACAATCACAAAACAGGGTTCTTCCAGGAAAATTGCTGCTCCAGTCTCCTGTGGGCAGTTCCCCAGAGTAGAAAGGTTTATTTTACATCTGATCTTAATGAAAGGACTTCTGATTCATATTTACAAGAAGTGATTAACAAATACGATGACCAGGAATTAGAGGGGCCCTGCTTCCAGCCAGGTGGAGGAAAGGGACAACTGGGTTTACTGGACTGTGTGGATCTGATGGCCTGACACATCAGCCCCACAGGAGTATAAGGCTCTAGTGGACACCAGTGCACAGTGCACCTTAACGCCATCAAGCTATATAGGGGCAGAACCCATCTGTATATCTGGAGTGACAGGGGGATCCCAACAGTATTGGAGGCTGAAGTGAGCCTAACTGGGAATTAGTGCCATTGTGACTGGCCCAGAGGCTCCATGCATCCTTGGCATAGACTACCTCAGGAGAGGGTATTTCAAGGACCCAAAAGGGTACAGGTGGGCTTTTGGGCCTTGGAGACAGAGGAGGTTAAACAGCTGTCTACGTTGCCCAGTCTTTCAAAGGACCCTTCTGTTGTGGGGTTGCTGAAGGTCAAAGGACAACAGGTTCCAATTGCCACCACAACAGTGCACCGGCAGTAATATCGCACCAACCGAGACTCCCTGATTCCCATCCATGACCTCATTCGACAACTGGAGAGCCAAGGAGTGATCAGTAAGACCCGCTCACCCTTTAACAGTCCTATATGGCCAGTGCGGAAGTCTAATGGAGAGTGGAGACTAACAGTAGACTATCATGGCCTGAACGAAGTCACTCCGCCACTGAGTGCTGCCGTGCCAGACATGCTGGAACTTCAATACAAACTGGAGTCAAAGGCAGCCAAGTGGTATGCCACTATTGATATTGCTAATGCATTCTTCTGAAGCCCTCTGGCAGCAGAGTGCAGGCCATAGTTTGCTTTCACTTGGAGGGGCATCCAGTCCACCTGGAATGGATTGCCCCAAGGGTGGAAACACAGCCCTACCATTTGCCATGGACTGATCCAGACTGGAACAGGGTGGAGCTCCAGAACACCTTCAGTACATTGATGACATCATTGTGTGGGGCAACACAGCAGAAGATGTTTTTGAGAAAGAAAATAAAATAGTCCAAATCCTTCTGAAGACCGCTTTTGCCGTAAAACAAAGTAAGGTCAAGGGACCCGCACAGGAGATCCAATTTTTAGGAAAAAAATGGCAAGACAGATGTTGTCAGATTCCAATGGATGTGATCAACAAAATAACAGCCATGTTTCGACCAGCTAGCAAAAAGGAAACACAAGCTTTTTTAGGTGTGGGTTTTTGGAGAACGCACATTCCAAATTACAGTCTGATTGTAAGCCCTCTCTATCAAGTGACCCAGAAGAAGAACGATTTCAAGTGGGCACTGAGCAACAGCAAGCTTTTGCACAAATTAAACAGCACATAGTTCATGCAGTAGCCCTTGGGCCAGTCCAGGCAGGGCAGGATGTAAAAAATGTGCTCTACACCGCAGCTGGGAAGAATGGAGCCTCTAGAAGAAAGCACCAGGGAGACCTGAGGTCGACCCCTAGGGTTTTGGAGTCAGGGAAACAGAGGGTCAGAGGTCCACTATATTCCAACTGAAAAAGAGATATTGTCAGCATATGAAGGGGTTCAAGCTACTTTGGAAGTGTAGTACTGAAGCACAGCTCCTCTTGGCACCTCGACTGCCGGTGCTGGGCTGGATGTTCAAAGGGAGGGTCCCATCTACACATCATGCAACTGATTTACATGGAGTAAATGTGTCACACTGATCACCTGATGGGCTCGAATAGGAAACCCCAGTCGCCCATGAATCTTGGAAGTGATCATGGACTGGCCAGAAGGCAAAGATTTTGGAATATCGCCAGAGGAGGAGATGATACGTGCTGAAGAGGCCCCACTACATAATAAACTACCAGAAAATGAAAAGCAATAGGCCCTGTTCACTGATGGGTCATGTTGCGTTGTGGGAAAGCATCGGGAAAACTGCTGTATGGAGTCCTATACAAGTCGCAGAAACTGCTGAAGGAGAAGGTGAATCGAGTTGGTTTGCAGAGGTGAAAGCCATCCAGCTGGCTTTAGATATTGCTGACCAAGAAAGTGGCCAGTACTTTATCTGACTCATGGATGGTGGCAAATGCCCTGTGGGG
>WEKW01027402.1:307587-342700 GCA_013389905.1 Sula dactylatra | reverse complement strand
CCCTTGTGCAACCAAAATAGCTTTAAGAACCAGCTCACCATGACAGGTTACTCCTGTCCTTAAGCCATGCATGAATCCTTGGGAAATGACAGTAATTGGCCTGATCTGGAGTGGAGAAGAGCTGTAGATCAGACCCTGCAGCCCTGGCTGCAGAAACATGGAATGAACAGTGAACCCACCAGTGTCCTCTAAAGAAAAAAAATATGCATGAATATGAATGCTGTGTTTGATTTTTTTATAGGTACTGTTGTCCTTACTGTTGTGACTTTCCAGTATTGTTAAAAATAATATGGTGATTAGCAAAGGAAGAAGGAATAGCAGTAACACTGTGAGTTTAAGTTAATCTGTTACTTCTCAGCTTTTCAGTTTGCAGTTTCAAGTTTAACAAAAGTTAACTTAAACTAAGACTTCTTGGGTAGTATAAGATATTGGTGCATCCATCAACATAATGTAGAAATTTTAGGGAGGTGCAAGCTGTAAGGAATGCTATTCAAATCACTAGTTAAATACAGGATGAAGTGCTCCAGCACAGTATAACTACGAGGAAGAAGCTGAATATGCAACTAGAATACATCAAAACTCCTGTGCCAATACTAATTAGTAATGATGGCCTTTGCAAAGGCTAATCAAAAAATGATAACCAGATAGTGGCCCAGGAAACCCAGATAAAAAGTAGGAAAAGACTGCAAGTTGAAGAAAGTAATAATATCTTTAATTGGACACCCCCCCCAACCTACTATAAACCAAAAGGTACAAGGGATGGCTGTCCAGATCATGAAAACGAACGAAGACACTGACAGAGTTCATACATCAGGAATAGATGGTCTTAAAAAGTGATTCCATAAATCTCCATCAACTGCTAGGAAAATGCTCCAAAACCAAGCACCTTCATGGCCTTGGTGGAGCTCTCTGGTACAGGGTAATTCAGGGTAATTACAGGGTAATATCTTGTACAGGGTAATCAAGACAACAGACAACACAATACAATACAAGACAACAGCTTAAAGAAGAAGCTGAACCTATTGATTTCAGTCATGTTCTTTCAAGCAAGTGTGTGTAAGTATAGCAGAAATCTTAGAGGGGAGAATAATGAGTAGTGAAATGTTGATTTTTCCAGAGTAGAAGGAACACTGAAGGAAAATGGTTGTTGTGGCTTAAGCCTGGCCAGCAGCTCAGCCCCACACAGCTGCTTGCTCAGAACTGGACGGATAAAAGTGTGAAAACTCATGCATTGTGATAAAGACAGTTTAATAGGTAAAGCACAAGCTGTGCATGCAAGCAAACCAAAATAAGGAAATAATTCACTACTTCCCATTGGCAGGCAGGTGTTCATTCACTCCCTGGGAGAGCAGGGCTACATGACGCATAAGGGTTCCTTGGCATAACAAATGCTGAAGTCCTGCCTTCCTTCTTCTTCCCCAGCTCTTTATATGCTGAACAACATGTCATATGGTATGGAATATCCCTTCAGTCAGTTGGGGTCAGCTGTCCCTCCTATCTTCTTATGCACCCGCAGACTGCTCACTGGTAAGGTGGTGTGAGAAGCAGAAAAGGCCTTCAGAGAATCATAGAATCATTAAGATTGGAAAAGACCACTAAGATCATCAAGTCCAACCATCAACCCAACACCACTATGCCTCCTAAACCACGTCCCAAAGTGCCACATCTACACGCTTTTTTGTACACCTCCAGGGATGGTGACTCCACCACCTCTCTGGGCAGCCTGTTCCAATGCCTGAACACTCTTTCAGTAAACAAATTTTTCCTAATATCCAATCTAAACCTCCCCTGATGCAACTTGAGGCCATTTCCTCTCATCCTATTGCTAGTGACTTGGGAGAAGAGACCTACCTCACTACAACCTCCTTTCAGGTAGTTGTAAAGAACGATGAGGTCCCAACCCTCAGGCTACTCTTCTCCAGGCTAAACAACCCCAGCTCCCTTGACCTCTCCTCATAAGACCTGCTCTCCAGACCCTTCAGCAGCTTCCTTGCCCTTCTCTGGACACGCTCCAGCACCTCAATGTCCTTCTTGTAGTGAGGGGCCCAAAAGTGAACACAGTATTTGAGGTGCAGCCTCACCAGTGCCAAGTACAGGGGCACGATCACTTCCCTACTCCTGCTGGCCACACTATTCTTGATACAAGCCAGGATGCTGTTGGCCTTCTTGGCCACCTGGGCACACTGCTGGCTCATGTTCAGCTGACTACCAACCAACATCCCCAGGTCTTTTTCCACCAGGCAGCTTTCCAGCCACTCTGCCCCAAGCCTGTAACCTTGAATGGGGTTGTTGTGACCCAAGTGCAGGACCCAGCACTGAGCCTTGTTAAACCTCATAAAATTAACCTTGATCCAGCCTGTCCAGATCCCTCTGCAGAGCCTTCCTACCCTTGAGCAGATCCACAGTCCCGCTCAATTTGGTGTCATCTACAAACTTAGTGAGGGCACACTCAATCCCCTCATCCAGATCATTGATAAAGATATTAAACAAGACCAGCCCCAACACTGAGCCCTGGGGAACACCTCTCGTGACTGGCCGCCAACTGGATTTAGCTCTGTTCACCACAACTCTCAGGGCTCAGCCATCCAGCCAGTTTTTTACCCAGCGAAGGATACACCTAAGCCATGAGCCGCCAGCTTCTCTCGGAGGATGCTGTGGGAGACACTGTCAAAGGCTTAACTAAAATCCAGGTAGACAACATCCACAGCCTTTCCCTCACCCACTAGGCGGGTCACCTGGTCATAGAAGGAGATCAGGTCGATCAGGCAGGACCTGCCTTTCATGAAGGCATGCTGGCTGGGCCTGATCCCCTGGTTGTCCTGCAGTTGTCTGGTGAGCTCACTCAGGATGAACCGCTCCATAATATTCCCTCGTACCGAAGTCAGACTGACTGGTCTGTAGTTTCCCAGATCCTCCTTCCGGCCCTTCTTGTAGATGGGCCTCACATTGGCAACCCTGCAGTCATCTGGGACCTCCCCTGTTAACCAGGACTGCTGATAAATGGTGGTGAGTGGCTTGACTCTGTGTTAGCACTGCTCAGCGGTAACTGAAACGTCCTTTTGTTATCAACACTGTTTTAAACACAAATCCAAAATACCGCCCCATACAAGTTACTGTGAACAAAATTAACTTTATTCTGGCCAAAACTTATAAAACAGTAGAGGATAATCATATCTGTCTATAACTAAGCCTTAACTGTTGCATTTCACCTTTCCTGAAATTGACTCTATGGCACATGATTATAAGTCATGGTTTAAAATCTTTCCTGTAAAGGAAAAAACATGGTAAAATCTATGCCTAGTTGTAGCAACTGCAACTTTAAAGTATAAACTTTATCTCTTTGTTATAGGCAAGAGATATTCTTGGTTCTTGTTAGAACCCAGAAATAACAATCTGGTGAACAGCTGTTTAAGAATAATAGCTAATAAACTGAATAGAAAAAGAAAAATATCTACTGACTAGACCTCTGACTCCTATGGAGGAAGATATTCTAGCCTGGGTAACTAAGGTAATTATTAACACCAGTTTTACGTTATTTTAAAATGTCTTACATACATATCACAGAATACCAAGTAGTTCATTCCACCCCATAGATATTGATAGTGTACTTGCTGCCTAACTTTACTTATTTTCCATTAAAATGTATTTATATGAGAAGGAAAAGATGGAACACTTAGCTTGTGACCATGACTGAATTATAGGAAAGAAGAAAATAAGGAGCCCAAGCAGTGCAAATTCAAGGGTGTCTGAGTCCAAGCAAGAGAATCTCTGTTTCCCTCCTACTGTAAAACATGATCAGAATGACCTGGTCATGAATATTTTTATGTACAAATTGTGAAGTGTGTATATAAGTCTGTGTAGATATAATTATATGTATTTGCAAATAATATTTGAGTTGGAAGAAACAAATGATTCGATTAAGTCCAAATGTTTCCCACATGCAATCTGGTAAAGTATAATTTTTTACCATAAAGCTATCTCTGCAACTTCAGAAGAGAGAACTATACTTTCATGTCTTTCAGAAAACCATTACAGAAATTAATGGTTCTTGAATAGGTAAAAAAGAGTAGGTAAAAATAAGTTAAAAGTAGTACTTGGCAGATTGAAGATCTTCCTCAATTAGAGATGTCAAAAAACTAAATCTGTAGTATGTAGGCATGTAACTTCATGCAAAAGTGTTATCAAATGACTAATCAAGTAATTGTAAAAAATCTAAAGTTACTATATTCCTTTTCTGAAAGCAAGCTGCTATTGTCCCATTAAAATCCTTTGAGCAAGATAGTCAGTAAAACATGTAGTCTGTAATCTTTGCAGTAAGACCACAGTTTGAAGTTGCCACCTGCACAGTACCTGTAGAAGAGACTCCACCAGCGACTGAGCCTGTGGGAAACTGTGGACACAAGGGGAGCAGCCAGCACTGTGCTCTCAGTGATAAAACTGTTTCTGGCAAGTTACCCTGGGTTATCCACAATGCCAGAATATTAGCCTCTACAGTCTGTCAGTTACAAGACATAGCAAGCTCCCAAAAGTGTAACTTGTTCAGGCCTCAGCTCCAGGAGTGTTGCATTTGGCCTTGTACCATGTTCTAAACTGTCACTAACATCTGCCATAGTGTGAACCATATGTTGATGCTTGTGTTACTGCATCCTGGCTACTGCATATGTACAACGTGAGCTTTCATCCTAGCAGCGGGCAGGAACAGGTTAGTGGGTGGGCGTAATGGTGGGTGTCATCAGAGCTGTGTCCAGGGCCAGCATGCTGTGCTAGGGTCATTCCCACTGGAGAGCTGTGCAGGGTTTTGACCTGTGCCATGTGCTGTGCCTCTCCCCTTGCAGTCTCATCACCTTGTGCTCACAGATCCTGAAGGCTGCGTGCCTACTAGTATTGTCCTTAATGTATGAATTGTCCTTTTTTCCCCAGTCTGGGCTGGTATTATTAATTTAGACCCTTGTGCTAGGGAGCAAGTAGAGCTTAGAAGATACACTAGTAGCTAATAGTCACTTAGATAGCCAATAAGTACTTCCCAACAATACACCTGCACAAAGCTTAATAGGCAATTATTGTTGCAACTTCTATGCTGATCAAGCATGCTCCCTCCTGTCAGCTCCATTAGCCTTGTAGGTGAGAGAAACTGATAGGGAGATTGAACAGGGCCTGATGAAAAGGGTGCTTTTCAAAAGCCTAAGTACTTGATTTTCAGCTTACAAAGATCTCTTTAACAGCATGTGTTCAGGTCTGTTTTGTGTGTACATGCTCCTCTTTTGTAAGAAGTCTGAAGTCAGAATGATATGGTTGGAGGAACCTGAGTATGGCTGGCACAGGTTAGAAAACACGGAATCAAAACCTTTCCCCTAGAACATAGCAAGATACATTGAGTCCCCAGCAGCCCAGAAATTCAAATATGAAGACCCTGATAAACCTGACCAAAAATACCACATAAATCAAGCTTTCTCATGCCACGGCCAAACTTCCAGGATTAGCAGGTAGTACCTGATGAACGTGAACTGAAGCAGGACTTGCTCCTGTCTGGGACTGAAGGAGTTTCCTTTTAGAGTGCAGATGAACTCTAAATAAACTGCAACAAAAAACAATGGAAACAAACCAGAAAGTCTTCACCTGCATAATGTCTATTTGGACATAATAAAAGCACTAAAAATGAGAATTTCTATAGACTGCTTTCTTAGGAGCTCCCTCCAGCTTTCTGCATACAAAGAACAATCTTCAAACTCTCAGGGTCAGGAAAACCTCCTAAAGATTTTGCACATAAAAATGTTTCTCCAATTAATTTGAGAAGCAAGTACTTCAAAAATACTTTGAAATCAAAAATCAGAAGTCAAAAGTATTTCAAAGCAGACTGTTGGTTATGAGAGCAATTGCCAATACTTTTTAATTCCATTTTTGTTTTGCAGCCCAGTGAGTGCTACTGTGCCAGGTTTTTATCTTGGAAAAACAAAACCATCCACTGGAGTCCAAAGATGAACATCAGCTTCCTAGGAAGGTTAAGCAGATGGAGTGGGGGACATAAGCACATCCTGTCAGACTGCAGATGAGAAGCTTATGCCCCCATACTTTGCTTTGAGGACCTCAGACAACTAATACTTGAGGCCAGGGAAAATTTTATGGAGGAGAAAGAATAACATTTTTAGGTGAAAGGCACAGATATTACTCACCAAATGGACTTCTCAGTTCTCCTGTCATTTGGGCTGTAGTCAGTCAGACCCTGCCTTCTTTCAAATATTTAGGATCCGTATTTTAACTCTAAAAAGCAGTTGACATAGTCATTCTGTCAAACACATCTATCACCCTGTCTTCATAGCAACTGTTTGTGGGCCAAACCAATTCCAGAAGGATTTCTTTTCTTATTTTTACTACCTTAAAATAATACCCGCAAAGGAAAATTCAGGGCGCTAGTCAGAGTCTTGTTTCTTAAATGTTTATTGGTATTAGGCTTAGTTATTCCCTCCAAATATCCCAGTAGCTATCTTGCCATAACAAAAGACGTGCAAAGTTACTGATGTCATTCTTCAAAACCTAGGAAACCTGAACATCTCTTCCTGCCTGCTTTGCATTTCACTCAGTAGTTGATTAGTTGATCTACTGCACACAGTTTGTATGTGCAGAAGCAGCAGGTAGCTATTGTCACTAGCTGGCATACGATTCCTTCCCTTTCACAGAGGACTTCCTTGGTGCCTCTAGCACTGCTGAAGGAGGTAAATATCTTTGCAAAACTGTGTCCAACCAAAATACTCTAGGAAGTAGCAGTGAGACAAGAGGCTGGTGACGATCTGCCAATTACATCCCAACAAGCAGCTAACTGCTTTCACTGGGAGCTCCCCAAATGGAAAGCCACAGAATAAGCATCGTGGCAGCCAAGAGGAAAGGAAGGAGTATTTTGCCTGGGTGCTACATCTACCACAAGCTGACTGGAGCTTCAAGGACAATCCAGGAAAAGTAATACTGACTCCTTTCTCTGAAGAGGTTCACAAGAAGGAGAAATGGGACCTCTGTCTGCTACTGCAATGCTACTGGCAAAGACAGCAAAAATATATAATCCACAAGCCTTTACTGACAGACCTGTTCAGGGCCTCCCCTGAACAGAGGAGGATGGGGCAGAAAGAAGTGAAGATGTGGCCCTAAACCTGAAAGCTGAAACATACCTATTGGGAAGTCTGCCAAGGCTGGAAAGCTGTTCTGCAGTGAGGTGCCTACCACAATGAAAAAACAATTGCATCAAATTAACTAGCCAGACAAAGGAGAAGATTCACCCCACGCACAATAGAAGTGAAGACCTGGCTCACAGCAGAGTTAGGTTTGGTGCACACCTCGCATTGCCACAACACTCTCTCTGAGCTAAATGGGGACCATGTAATTACAGGTGCTGATAAACACTTTCCACCAAGGAACTGGGTAGTCAGACTGGCTGGCAAGCGAAGAATACATCTTATCCTTAAATGTGAGGAGGATCAGCCAGCTTCCAGCACCTTCCCCTCAGTACTTCTCCATACACCTGGAGTCAGCTCAGGAGTCACCTGAGCTACCTAGGACTACTGGTACTGCTATTTGTAACAACACGCAGCCCTTCAGAGAAAAATCTGTTCAGAGGGTCTAGACATGGGCAGTAAGGGGATGCTAAAGTGATAAAAGAGGAAATTAAAAAAACAGTGGGGGTGATGGTAGAGACACAAACAGCGTCTTAGTACAATTTCTGGTGCTGCTGGAATAAGGTCCCTTAGCACTTGGCCACCCAGGGCACAGCCTCCTGTCCTTGCCTGCATATGCAGTATCAGGCAGTCACCATACCAGGAGAAGAGGAGGAAACTGCTAACAACTTGTAACCCCTATAGAAAGTAATGCTGCAACTGCATCTGTAAGCAAAAACTGTGGAGTTTTAGGATTGATAATGTAATTCATTTATCTGTATAACAAACTTGTATTCAAAATACCTCAGTCAGAAGATTCCAGACTGCAGTGTGGTAGCACCAGAAGGGGCTCACTGATCAAACCTGAGAGCCTTCATAGGGAGGGCAATGCAAAATGAATTAAAACTGATCAAAACATCCCTGTGCACTAAATTAGATTAATGCCACCATACATCATCCTCTGCCAATACAATGTGGCAGCGTCACTTCCCAATGTTACTTTATTAAAGAAACTTTATGAACATAGATCTGCAATGCTGCCTTTAGTTTTGATTCATAAAGCATCAATTTGCACCACAGCAAATGAACTTCCAGGCTTTAACTTGTATTACATTTAGCATTATTAAAAATCTGATAGTGTGTACCAGGAACAAGCAAATCACAGGAGATGAGGTGATATGAATGCTACAAATCTGCCTGAAATAAAGTATTATGAGTGGTTTTGATCAGTAAAGCCCATGACACAGAAAAATCATTAAGAGGAATGAATAATATGACTGAAGAACAGATAAGATAACACTGTTTAAGTGTGTATCGGTCACAACAAATACTGGTCAAGTGTGGTAAACAAACACACCAAGTTTTGCAGGGATTTCAGTTCTCCATAGGCAAGTCACAGTTGTGAGATCATTGTAACCAAGAGGAAATGAGTGGTTCCTGCACTTACTTTGTGGGCACTACGTTTCGGGGACCTCAGTGTTGCCTCACAGATGGCTTTGGGAATAGTATCAATGTGGTTCAACTTCCCTTCCTGCATTTCATAAAAACCTGGCTAAGTCCAATTTTACATTTTAGCCTGATTCTTGACTGATGAACTCAGTATTTTAAGGACTCAAAATGAGGCTGTTCCATGCCTGCTTTGTGGAGTGAACTGTCTCAGGGACTTAGTAATGGGAACAGGCTGCACTGTGGGGAAAAGAACACACTGCAAATATCAATGCTCAATAGCCAAATTGTACCTCCATCAGTAACTTTATGTTATATATTGTTTTTATATATGTCATCTTTTCATCACTAAGTCTGAAAAAAGAAGAGGGGAAAAAAAACCCTTCAGGCCAAGCACGTACTACAAATACAGGAGAAATACCAAATATCTGATGATGTTTTCCCCCACCTCTTCCCCCTAAGGTAAATATGTGACAGTAAAAGAAGATCCTGAGCTACTGGAAAAGGAATCCCAACAGCATGCATCCATCATGTGCCACATAAGGAAGAGTAACGATGGGGATGCACAGGTAAAGGATGTTATCATAATGCTTTATGTAAATGTTGCAGTCCGTGATGTGGTGAGACGTTCCAACTAAGCCCTTAGGCAGACTGTGGACAGAAGGCAGAAATGTCTCACCTGTCCTGTACCGAGCCAAGCAGTGGGTAGAAAATGTTTTCTCCAGAAAAACATTTGTCTCCTGCAGGATGTATTTCCCATATGCCATCCCTGTGACAGTAGGCATCCAGGTTTAGGCAAAATGAATGTCTAAACTATTTCTAGGTGCAGCCTTAGTGCAGGGCACATACAGAATTATGAGGCAACGCATTTGCAGTTGCCTGACTGTGCAGTTTACCCTTCTCATGCAAAAACCAACCAACTATGCTCTCCTGTTGAAGAATCCAAGTCAGGATCTGTATTTAACTCCTTTCCCTTGTGTAGATACAAAGGCATTACCTGTTTACTGTGTAATTAGGTAGGTCATCTAACTAGTCTATGTCAATTATTTTTGCTTCTGTCTTTGTGCACCACTTTAAAACTCTTTCTTGATTTTGCTGTATGAGATGTGACATAGAAGAAATTTGTCACACTTTGCTCTTTCTAGAGGGATGCCTGTGAGGTTTCTGGTTTACATAGGCAACTGTTTTCTGGTGTGTGGGACCTGAATAAGATGTTGAGCTTTGATGACAGGTTGCTGCAAAAGGTGTATGACTTGTAGGGTGTCATGGTAGTTTAATTCTGGAAGTTGAGGGGATTTTCTTGTTAGCAAAACCTGCTTTGCTGTCTGACATGCAGGCTCTACGGACTTGCTGCCAAAGACATGAAGTTGTGCTCTCAAAAGGGCTTATGCATTGCTGGTATGATTTTTTTTCTCCTACTGATTTAAGTGCCTAAATTCTGTTTTTGAAGTGACTTGGGCCAGAGTCAGGGAAGTATTTTGGAACCCAGAGTTATACAGTAGTTCAGTAGAGGGATTATCAAAACAGCTCATAAATGCTTCCAAATCTGCACCATGGGACCATTTTGGAGAAATGCACTTGCCAACACCCTTGAGTTCTCTTGAGTTTTCAAAAATTCAAGAGTTCCTGAGACAGAAGAGGGTTATTTGAATATAAAGTTAATTTTAAAGCACTGAAAAATGAAAAAATGTAAACTTCCCCTAGAAGCAGCAGAATATGGTTGTGATTTCAAAAGGGGGTAGGGGAAGGAGTTTTTTTTATCAGAAATATGAAAAATTTCATGCAAAATATAAATGAATTTTTGAAATAGATAATCCAGTCTGTTCCTCACTTGTTTTCCCATGGACTCTTGGGGGAAAAAAATGACTGACACAGCTAGGCAGGGAGGAATCGCCCCTGAGGCCTGGGTAGTCAAGGAGGCAGGATGGCCTCCAAAACCAGGCAGCGTGCGTCCTGGCATGTTATTGCCCAGACCAGACCCACAGCAAACAACATCCCTGCAGCTTCTAGACCTGTGATACACCCCACTACCCCATGAGAGTGAAACAGCCTGGCCAGGCACTGACCAGCTGTCTTAACCAGGGGTCATGTGGTGGCATGACCCTCCTGTGCCATTTAATGTTCCTTGCACCGAATGCTTCACCAGCACCATCACACACAAACATTTGGGCTTTGCATTTGGACATGACTTCTGTTCTCTGCTTCAGGGTTGTGACACTTGAAAGTCCTAGACTGCTCTGCTAGCAGCAACTCTTTTTTTATTGCTTCTGCATGCATTAATGGAAACATTCATCAGTTATGACTGGAAAAAGTGCTGTGCTAAGTCGCAGAAGAACCAGCAAAAACATGCCCACATATTTTTAGTCACCCTGGGATTACTTCCCAGGCAGATCTTTGTTTACAGTGCTACATTTACATGGAGCAGCCATGTGGAATAGGGATATTCCTCCTGACAGCTGCTCTGCTTTCCTCAAAGCAACAGAAGGAGAGACTGCTTCAAAATAACACCTGCAGCATTTCTGTCTCCCTCCAAACACCATCACAAGTGTAAAGGAGACAGCTACCCCAGTGCCACCTCTCTGCTTCTCACAGCTCACAGGGATTGGCTGGGGGCATGTGTTACCATCTCCTGCCAGGAACACCCCAGGCATGGACCTCAACTCCCATCCCTGGGGAGGCACAGCTGAGATCTCAGCTCATCATTCACCTCTCAGTAAACAACGCACATGTTTGTTCTTCCGTTCATCTGAGAGAAGCCACTTGTTTTAAGGTGCCTTCATTGGTCTGCCCATCCTCTCCACTATGTTCAGTTAGCACATTGTCCTTTCCTAGGACAGAAGACAAAAATACATCAAGTGTATCAGTGATAACCACGACATCTTCTGAAACTGCTGGTCTGCATCTTACATATCTGAATTTTTAAAAAACAGACAATATTTACTCCTTCCCCAACTCCAGTTAAGTTCTGATTTCTGAGCCCACTTTGATCTCATTTGCAGGCTTGGTGTGCAGGAAGGGTTTCTTTCATTCTTTCCTGACCACACATACAAAGTCAGAGACTCTTCTAGCCATCTCATTACTAGAGAGGCAAAAACACTCAAGAGCAGACTTTTGGAAGACCACCATCAATATTTTAGTCCTATACTGAGGAGTCCAGCTCTTCAAGAGAGTCTGGCACCTGCAGCTTCTCTTAAGGTGGTGAAGAAGAACCAGTCGCCATGCCAGCAACTTTTACCAAATGCTTGCTAAAATACAGCCATTCATTCCTGTGCAGTGATTGCCTGGGTGACTCACCATGGGTATCATGGTAACTGCTGAGGAACAGATGAACTTAACATGTGCCATGTGGATATTGAGTTTTCCCATTGCATTTTTCTGTGCAGGACTGAGGTGCTGTTAGTAAGCAAGGGTGAGGGCAGTTGGGCAGCTCTGGATTCTTCTCATTAAAGTGAGATGAGAAGCAAAGCCTCGCTCTAACCTATCCCTTTGTCATAGTGCCAGGAAAGCAAGCAGACTGGACTGCCTTGTTCCTGCAGAGAAACCCATGAAGCAGCACCATGAGAGAAGTGCATGCAGTTGCCTGAAAGGCTGCGGGTAGACCAGAAAGCTGGCTGATTCCCTTCTGCTGTTGTCACCCTGCCTTTACGTTATGCTGGTGATAGAATGCAGAGACATATCACCCACAACCACAGGCCATATCGTACACTTTTTTAAAAACCATCCTCACAAAGAAATTTTCCCCCTACTTTGTTAAGATGAGCATTGCAAGCCAAATCTTCATTCTCATTCTAAAAAGCCTGACATCTGACCCTGTTGAAAATTTAACAGTTCTTTTTTTCCAAGTTATGCTGAACTGCATAATAGAGGCGACATTGTCAGAAGTTGCCATAGAAATGGGGAAAGAAGGTGAAAATGATTATAAAGAAAGAGGACAGATGCCACAAGGGGCCTGAGAGGTTATAAAACCCTGTGCCCTATCATGCTGAGCAGGATGAAGTGACCTTAGCCCTCAGAGGATTCAGGCAACTTAGAAAAATGCAGAACAAACATCTGAAAATCCCTGAAGTGCAAGAAGTGAGTTTGTGTCTTCAGCAAACAGATCAACACAACCAATATTCCCAGATCCAGCTGCCCTTAGTTAGGCTTCCCAGTCCAGAATGGGGTTCCCTTAAGGAACATTTGCCCTGATTTACCTGCCTGAACCACAGTCACTTCCCTTGGTTTAAATGGGCTTCAAAGGAATTTTTACTGCCCAGATGAGTAGACCAAATTTCTGTGACCTGGCTACACATGGAGGTTGGCAAGACTCTTCTCTAGTCAGTGAAGCCTAATATTACGTTGACCATAAAATTTCTGAAATGGTTCCTCCCAAGCAATTGCTACAAGCTAAACATTTAACATAGGAAATTATTTCTAAGCTGTTCTGCTTAGAAATCTTGCAGATGATTTAAGTGATTCCAACATAGATTTACAATATTCCTTAGCACTGGGATCTTCACCTTGCTTCAAGTCACCAAATCAGCAAGACAAAGTTCTTGCTTCCTTTTTGTGCTGTGCTGGGACCATTGCAGCCCACCAGCCTGTAGGTGCCTTTCTTTAAAACTCCCAAGAACTGTCTTAATCTCCTAGAGAAATGAAGGGAAAGAAGGCATTTTCTGGGATTAAATGTGGCTTATAGGCAAGCCTTTGACCTGTTGGATTTTTTGGGTTGTGGAAGGAGGAGTGGGGAAGGCGTATTGCAAAAGGAGGAGCAGTCTGTAGAAGCTCTGAGATTCATCACAGCATTTCCTTAATATCTGTAGAGGTAACGTGGCACATCAGTGGGACTTGTTAAGGTCATGTTTTCAGTGTCAGGTTATAAAAGAGAAGCACTCTGTCAAATCAATGGCAACAGACACTAGAAACGAAGTCAAGAGAAGTGACTGAGTTTGGGCCTTTTGTGTGCAGAAATGTCTGGGTCTGCACTTAAGCCAGCATGGGGATGAGGTGGCAGAGGACTAACCTGCTGAACCACAGTGGACACTGTGGGTCCTAAGAGGGGGTAATACCAGCAGAAAACATGAAACAGTAATGTGATTAGATAGCCTGGCTCATCTGCTACTGCAGGGACAGGCCAACTAGCTCAGATTTCAATATAATCATCCAGTACTGCCCAACCAGCTCAGATTTCAATATAATCATCCAGCACTGCCAAATGATGGATCAAAATAAATTTCCCCTTACTTGGGATAAAAAAAAATAGGAGCACCCTTAGCACTTTCCACTTCCGCTGCCATTAAGAGGAAATAAGCATATATGATGTCAGCATTAGGTGCCTGGCTTTCAGGTAAGCCATGGACAGAAGAAGGCTTCAACAGTCACTTGTATATGCTTCTTACCTCCATTTCTAGGTTTCTTGTCATTCTCCAGATGTTAGATTCTGTGCACTACCTTATTTCAGAAAAAGCATTAAGCTATTCCAAATCTAACTCAAAATTAAAGCAAAGTAAAATGATGCTAAGAAAGAGTAAGTACTTTTTCTCCCAAATGTATTTGCCACAATCAGATTTTACTGACTTAAGTACTGTATGCATGAATTCCGGCTATGTGATTTAATTAATGCCCCACAGATTGGTTTCAGTTTGCTTGTTTTTCTCCTAAAGGTCTGTGCTGCCACTGCCTTCAGTTGGAGAGGATTTCAGCAATTCCAATGCAGAGCTAATTCTAAATCTGTTTTTCACTGATAGCAGAAGATCTGTAGTCCTCCTTGTGCTCATCTGCAACTTCACATGGATGTTACATACTCCTAGATAAGTACCAAGCAGAGCATTTTTTTTCCTATTAAAGAATGCATTTGGGGGGAAAAGGGTGATCTGGTAATACTACAGTATATTTTGGAAGAAGAACCGTTCAGTTTACCTCTACTAAAAGGTAGAGCCAGAGTTCATGCCAGCAAGGGGCTAGGGAGGGAATAAGATAAGGATGAGAATGATTTAGACATCTCAAGTTGGCATGTTGGGTTTGGTTTTGGGATATTTTTGTTGTTTTGGTTTTTTTGTAAACAAGTATTTCTGCCATTCAATTCCAAGTGACTGTTCCTTTCCAAAAGTTCTTTTCCATCTTACTTTAAAATGTCTTAAAAGCTCAGTCAAAACCCAAACAAATAATAAAAAAAAGGAAAAGTTTGCTCTAAAAGATTTTAGTTGACTAAAACTTTGTATTTTGTGTTTATTTTGCATTAACCAGAAACAATTTTTCTTACTTTTTAATCCTAAGTAGCATGGAGAGGGTACATAGGGATGGATCGTTCAATCTCTCTTCCAATATGAGAGTTAAGGGAGCACCATGTAAAACCAAAAGAAAGCAGATTCAAAAAACAAACCAAAGAAAATGGTTTTGGTTCAGGAAGCCTCCAAGTCTCAGAGGGTACAACTATTTGAGGAAACTACATATGTGTTATATTCTTCCCCATGCATTGACTGCATCTGGTCTAAAATGGGGGTTACTGGGTGAAGCAGACTACCCAAAAGTGTTATTAGTCCAATACATTATTGCCATTTTTATTCTCTGTTCTTTTTACATTAGTATATATATTCACTGTATGCACAAGTTTTGTGAAATGAAGCCCTTATTTCACTTGGTACCTCCAGCAAGCTAGACAGAAATTTAATTTTAGTTTAAAATAGCTAGTGGGTAACAGGTCCTTCTACTTACTGTTGGCAGCTTTCTTTCTAGTCCCAGTACTAGCTGCTGTGTCTTCACTCTTTTCCAAGGAGAATTGGTTAAACAACCCACAGGATCACATCTGAATTAACAGGCTCTGTCAAAGGATTAGGAGATTCATTACCCCACTGGCATAGTTGTGTACATTTTTTCACCTCCTCTGTTTACTGTAAGAACAAGACAGGTGTTGCAGAAGAGATAGTGAAAGCACACTTCACTCGTAAGAGAGAGAAGCAAAAGTATATATTTTATTAATACATTACAATGAGTTAACAAAATTTGTCAGTAAATGTGACAGTGGTTTAACAAGATTTGATGGCAAGGTTCACTTGATTATTTACTGCACAGAGGACAGGGACAGACAAACTGTCAGGGAGACCCTCCTGTTGAGTCACGAGGTCCAGAAAGGACCCCCTTGCTTTCTAAACTCCTTCTCAGAGAGGAGTCTAGGGGCAGCTGGATCCAATCCTAGTCCCAGACTTGTTCAACAGTTTATATCTAAAGGATTTTGTGCACACAACCAATTCTTTATATCACTTAGCTAAGATTTCAAAGTTTAGCATGCTGTTAGCCACTTACCGAGCATCTGTTGTGGCAAGGAATCTCTCAACCTCGAGGAGTAACCTTGAGAGGCATCCCTACTCAAGGGGAGATCTTGTCATGCAGCCTGCTGCTATGCAGGAGAGCTCAAAGGGCTCTTGGGCAGCTCACTATTTATGGGGGTAGGATGTTTGGCTCATAGTCATACCTCCATACCAGCTGCAGATACTAGTTTCTCTCAAGTGTGGTCTGAGTCGGATATTAATTAACGCTCTGGTTAGGTGGACAAGGACACACATCCATAAAATAGCTCTCAGCTATTGTGTGGTTATCTGTTTCCTGGGACTCCACTTTGAACTGGATGCAGCTGTTATGACCAGATGCATCTTATCACAACTGTCACATACTTATCACTTGAGCAAAAGATTAGGTGAGGGAGAGCACACCACCACAACAGGACATGTGTCATACATCTCTCTAAGCTGGACCCCTCACAATAAATGCCCAAAGTAGCATGCAAAAGAAATCTTAGGAACAAAACATGTTGTTTGGAGTCACTGAGAAATCCTACTAACAGACAGTTATCATGCCAGTTCTTTTAAGCTGAATCTGACATCCTGACATCTCTCTCTTGGCTAAATGACTGAGATGTTCAGACACATAAAATTGATGGGCAATCAAGAATAAAAATACAGAAGCACAAGGTTCAGTAGTACTTTCATAATCATACAGCAAGACTGAGCCTTAAAAGGCCAAAACCTGTCAGCAGAGAATAACAAACAATGCTGTCTGAATTTTCAGGGAAACCTAATGAGAGTGAGAAAGATCTTGCCCTCAGGAAAGAGAGCACATGAGTGTTCAGCAAGAAGAGATTGAGCCAGTCTTAGCTGAGCAGAAAACATTTCACTGCCTGCATTTGGCACTGGCACTTTGGTAACATTTGACAGGTCATTTTCACCAGATTTCCTCAAATCAGTGTCAAACTAGCTTAATTTCTGTTTTGTGAAGACAAAAGCACAAGTGCACACAACTGTTTCCGTGTGTTGCATTCAAGGTACACTTACCAGAGGTTTTTAAAAACATCGTGGAAAACAGTACTGAAAAGCAAAAATATCTGCTCAGGAAACAAACAGATTTAATTTCGGAGGGCAAGGCTACAGTCATGCTCTACCGAAATGAAAAGGCCCATCCCACTTACCCAAAAAGCAGAGTGAGGCAAGACAAAACTGTCTACAATACCTGAATAATGGATTCAACACCATTTCCAGGATTAGAGAGAGCAACTCTTCATGGTGCCGAATTCTGTTGAGAGAGCAAGCGTGCTGCAGGGAGCCTTATAACAAAAATTACAGAAAATTAGAACTTAATAAAAACAAGATCAAGAATTTTGGTATCTGATAGCCCAACATCAGTTAAATTGAAGAAGGTACTTTTTGATGCTTTGTATCAAGAAAATAAACAAATGTTCAGTAATTATAATGGATAACAGGCAAGGCTCAACTCTCTAAACACTTTCCAAACTGTGAAATAAGCTACCCTCTAACCTTTGTCTCTATTTTATATGCTTTACAGCTATAATTTGTAGCAGAGATACAGTAGATGAAGCTATACTAGTTGATACTTGAAACATGGTATTATCACTAGATAAAATACATTTGAAAGGAGTCAATTAAGATTTTTAGAAACCATGCCCCAAAATTAAAGCTATTTAAACATCTTCTGTTATAGACCCCTCCAATTTGAGGAATTTTGTTGCCTAGACAACCTGGTCACAGCATATCTCAGACAGTTCAGACCATGCTAGCTGTTTTAAATAGAAATGCCATCCATTTAACGCACAGCTGATTTTTAGCAAAAGATATATATGTGTAACACATACCAGCAGACCATGTATTTGTTTTGCATTAAGAAGCCAATACGCTCGTGTACTACTTGCAGATGCTAAAGTGAAGTGTAAATCTAAGGAAGAGTGAACAAAAATGTAACGGCGCCAAAATAGCAGTAAAGCGTGATTAGCTGGATGGGAGTGGCAGCTGCATAGAGGGCACTGCATGTATGAAACAGTCCTTCTGATCTTATCACAGAGAAGTAAGAAATAATCAAGCAGTGGTAGAGGGTGTATATACAGCTATTTTGCATTGCTTCATAATATCCAATTAGAAACTGGCCAAGAAAGTGAATCAAATAACTTTATGTTGCTACCTGAAGAGCTACCAGCTAAAGACAGAACCATGCAGGTGCGTGAAAAGACTTCACCCTTAAAAACAGTCCTTCAGTTCCAGACCTAATGTTTTCTTCAGGAATCAAAGCGCTAGCAAACGGTGTAGGGTTACACATTGCTGGATCCCTTGGCAAAGGCATTGCTAGAAAATATCCTGGCAGTGGTCAAGCACAGAACAACTAGGAGGTGTTCAGTGCAAGGCTCAGTACCTTCTGTATAGGTGGGTATGGCAGGTTAAGATATTAAAATTTCCTGGACAAAACTGCCCAAAAGATGTAGAGCAGCTACAATCTTTTGCTACAGGATTGTGGGAAGCTATACAACATTCAATTCTAGCTAAACATTTTGAATCTTGGCTTGAAACAAGAGGCATTCCTGCCTGATCCATAATGGCCTTGCCAGAAAGGGGAACAAATCTCAACAAAATGTGTATATGATGCCTCATATTGCTCAGTCATCTGGATGGTATATTTGGTGTTGCATTACGAGACAAAAAAAACCCCACTTGCTGCTTGATTGCAGTCTTGTCATTGCTAAATATCAGCTAGTTCACCTTCTGAAGAAGCTGGAGCAGAAGGACTACAAGACCTCTGAGAAGAGGTTGGGCTGCAAGTAACCACAATGACTAGTGGGAATTGTATTGATAGGCACTGCCTATGTTGAAAAACTGGAACAGTCAAGCTGACAAGGGAGAAACAAATTTTGTGTGAGTTTTCACTTTTCAAAGTAGACACATGATCTTTACAAATGTATCGCTTAGCCAAGTGATGCCAACCTAAATGCTTCTTAGAAGGCATGTACCTGTTTAGCCCTTTGAATCACTACCAAATCCCATGTACTGCCTTTGCATGTGGAGGCTTTCTACATGAGGACAGGAAGAAATGTATAGTGCTGAGGCAGGAGAAAATCCTTAACCTAACTCTGCCTGGCATGGTTTTTAAATGGCAAACTCTGCTTTCATACGGCCTAATTAGTTGTGTGAAGCCTTGTGTACCTTAAAGGATGTCCAGAGATTCAAGGCTATTGTAGGCAGAATGAGGGAGAAACTTCAGAGATTGTACCCCTGTGTGAGCATCAGTTAAATGCAGTGTAAGACCTCATGAGTGGTGACATTCTAGAAATACTTAAATTATTTTCCATTTACATTTATATACTGTTATATATATTATGCCTGATACTTGGATAATGTACAGTAGTCACACAAGTTTAAGTGGTCGGGCTTAGCTGCAAGCACCATTCCAGCAATTAAGCCATTTCCCCAAATCTATAAATTCTACTTCAGAGTTGTTTGGGTGACAGGGCACCATCGATTCTCCCTTCTACAGAAAGCTTGCAAAGCAAATCAATAGGAATGTACATTTGGAGGTCCCTGACACAACAACAACAACAACAACAACCACCACCAAAAAAAAAAAAAATAATCACCTGCCATAAATACTACTGTGCTAAGATAAAAGTTTGCTTTGGAACAAGATTATGCTAAGACACTGAATTAATTGAACTGATTTATTACCACTTAAAAAAGGTAGTAAATGATGTTGAGCTCAGCTTTTGTGCCCACAAATACCATTATCTAACCATCTTTATTTTCCTCCTTGTAATTTTTTATTTGTTTAAAAGCCTTATTTGCTAATAAAACTCATACATTTATAGTAATACTCCCATCCTGCACTGCAGGTAAGGAGCACAGACACAGGGAATATTGAGAAATTTAGTAGAGGTGACGAATTATGACATACACATTGGTCAAATAATTTATGATCCTCAGAGTACAAATAAGCAAACTGTTCATTTCAAATAAAGAAGATTTAACTTTCATTCCTCCTTTGATCTGAACTGAATCCTTCCAGAGATAATTTATCAGTTGACTGAATCTTGTAGGGAGATGGGGGTTCTGACCTCTGCTTATTTATTCCATTTTGCTATTTAACTTCAGTTTGCTAGAAAAAACAAGGACAAGGCTGTGACAGTTCACAGAGATGCAATTTGTCTATTGAACTTAGCTTGGCATCTGTTAGACACACGAAGAAACAAACGAAACTGCATAAATATTCATCAGCAAAGAAGTCAACCACAATGCTGGATTTGAAGCATTATATGTTATTTTTGTAATGATAATAGTGATTCATCAGCCCTAATGATATCTCAGTACATTGCCTGACTGATCTTCTACTCGTGTGAGTATAATTTATTTTTCCATTTTATGTCCTGCCTATCATTTGTTCCCAAAATATGGAAGTAGATTTACATAATAGAATTCTGCTCGGTGGTACTGGACAGGTTGGAAGTTTTTGTTTCAGGTAGTGACAGTGGTATCAGCTCATTCTTCCCTTTGCATCTCATTTGAATAAAGCCTATAATGTGACAAGTGGAAGATGGCATTGCCTTACAACTGGCTAATTGGGGAAGGAATTATGGTGGAGGCATTAGGTAGCACAGACTCAGCTTTGAAACCTATCATCACCTCTTGAGAAAAAATACTTTTTCAGCCTAGTTTCAAAAGCTAGCTTTATTTGTCAACTCTGTTTATCCATATAAATGAATCTTTTAATGACTTGTTTTTCTGGATTGTAAATCTGCCAGAACACAGAGAAAAACTATCCTGTTTTACAAAAAGGCACAGTGCAACTTAATGCCTTATCACAACAGCTATGCCAGCTGGGATTTTTAACACATTGAGGGAAGTTACATTTTTAAAAACACAATAAGGTCCTCTGCCCGACTGACTTTCAGTAGGTACCTAAATAACTCAGGGTCTTTTGCATATATGCCTGAAAACCCCTGAAAGCTGATGGGGGAAGGATATCTAATTCTTTTAGAATAAGGAAAATTCCAACATGGGCTAATAAACCTACAAATATTCTACAATGTGTAACAAAAATGGCTACAAATCATCTGGGTTCCATTTAAAATATGAACTGAGGGCTTGCTTGATTTGTTGGAAGAAGGCAAAGGGAGGAACACAAAAATGCTTTGTTGTAGCTTCCCTCTAGTCAAAGCATTGCAAAAAGACTGGGACAGATTTTATTCAAAAGAAAGGTGCCCTTCCTTCTCCTTCCAAAAGGAAGTGGAGATATTACTTGAAACCATCAAATATGCAAGAAAAGCCTCCTCAAGACAAGCTGCAAGGGGTGAGTGAAGGTAACAACTGGAGCACCAAAAGGTCTGCAAAGAGCTGAGCTACAGCTATGTTCTCGCCCTGCCAGGCTTGGCAAACCTCTGGCAACCCCAGTCCTGAAAGCAGATAATGTATCTGCCCAACTGAGGACTGGCCTTTTACAATTCCCTTCCTTTTAGGATTGAATTGCGCTCACCGTGAGGACAGCAGAGCACAGGAACAAGGGCTCAGAAGGGCTGTAGGATCTCAGGCCTCAGGGGTTTTCAAGTCTCGACTGGTCAAAGCCCCAAGCAAACCTGCCCGGATGCAGTGCGGGTCTTGCTCTGAGTGGGAGCTCGACCTGTCTGTCCCCCCTCATGCTCTCTAAAGGATCACAGCACACAAGTCAGCAACAGAGAAATCCAGTTAGTTTCTGCCACTGTGATTCAAATCCCCAGTATTTACAGTACGGATTGAGTGATTTTGGTATCACTGTAAAATGCCACTTCTTGCTGAAAAGAAATGAGATTTTCATGAGCCGCATTGGCAAGGTCTGCTTGTTTTAGCCTCCAGTCTCTTGGGAGACACTTTCCCTAGCAGTCTTCTCCTGCCCAAACTCACTCTCTCAAAACTCATTCTTTACAGTCTTGTGATTTGTCCTCAGGGTACATCCAGCAACACCAGGGGTTGCAGGGGTCCCTAGCAAACACCATCCTTGTGGCTACTTTCACCTGCCCTTTGCTGAACTCTGACTGGTGCCAGCTATATTGCTTTGAACTGGATGGAGCATCTTGCATAATTAATACACATACCTTTCCCTCTGCTCGTTTCAGAGAACATTTCTGCTTATTGCTTGCTTGGCTAGGAACCATGAAACCAAACAAAGTAGGTCTGGAAGAGACCCCATGGGATCATCTCATCCATTACCCCTTCCCTAAGGCCTACAGAGTTAATAATGGAATGACAAGCTTGCAAACTCCAGCTGCCAGGCTTTGAAATTTTAGCTTCTCCTAAAGAAGTATGTTGCTCTTGTCAACATGGGAGAGTCTGCATGTGCTTGCTGATCTGTGCAGAGATTAATTTTAAAGCATACATTGTGCTCAGGCGGCCCACTGCTACCATTATATGCATCAGTAAATTTCATATTATGCAACTACCAGCACTTATGTTCAAAGAAAACAGTTTTTACTCATGACAAAAGGTAGGTGCTGTGCTCTCATTAAAAGACAAAAGCAATAAAAGATTGGTCCTTGTGCAGTATCATCTTCTGCTATTCTGTTAAAAAATATTTATTATATTGAGGAATGCTTCGTTAATTTTCTGCACTTCTTTCATGTAGTACAGCTGATTTCTAACGCATGTCTTCATTGGATTTGACTGCTCAGTGAGTTTTAGCCATTATCAAATACTCCTTTCACTACAGTTACTCTATAAGTCATTCCTCTGAAGACACATCCATACATGAAAAATGCTGTTGTCTTTTCTCTCTTCATTGTTTCATTTAGTATTAATTTTCTGGTCATTCCCACCCCCATAAAGCTGAATTTAGAGATATTAATGTAATGAGGAGCTCAGATATCTGAACACAAACAGGAAAACAGGTATCTGTTCCCTCCCAGGAAGGTTATGCATGTTAAGTCCAGTCCCAGGAGAGTCAGAGCAGTCACAAAATTGTTCTGAATAGGAATGTGGACACCAATGTCCTACAGAATATCAGCAGCTAAAGCAGCCTGACAAAGATGACAGGCAATCTGCAATACCACAGAGTTCCTGAGGTAGCTAATTTGGATACATCTATACAGGGTCATGTATCAGCTGTGAGACGGATCAGCAATGTAGCCTCAGGCTTTAGCCAGTACAGCCTAAAATGGGACTGGAGTAGATGTGAGCTGTGTGGGCCCCAGGAAATGGTTGCCTGTTACTTGTAGCTCACTGTATTCCAGAAGTTATAGAAGTACTTGACACTGAGGGTAGGCAGAGGCATAGTCATCATTTCAGCTAACTGGAGAGCACTGTTAGCGATTGAGGAGGCATTTGGCACAACAGCATTTCTGTAGCCACAGTGCCAGCTGCAATGTTCTTTAGGACATTTCCAGCTATATCTGCCCCTAAAAAGCTAAGATTTCTTACAAGTAAAAGCAAGGGTGAATTTTGCATGGTCAGGAGTGAATTCCTTGTGAGGGCTCCGCAATAGTGGGAACCTCGAAAATCCTGAAATCCTCCAGTTGCATTTTGTGCTCTTGCCTATTCAGCTGCAGCAGCAATGTATAACGTCAGCCTATACAGCACAATGCTTACACACTGGTGTGAATGCATGGACAACCCCCACTACCTGCCTGCACACACACACTTCAAAAAGACAGCACAGAAAAGCTGGACCACAGACAAAAATGCTTTGACTTCAGCAGCAAAACCCACCAACTTGTAGCTGTCTCTGGAATGCCAGCAAATATCATATGAATAACCCTCTATGTTGTAAACGTGGTATGGATGCAGCTTTCATGTCTGGTGTCTCCATTCAGGCAGCAGGGAAGGACACAGAACAGGCTGTTGACATGGCTGATTGATCCTCTGTCCCTCATTTCCAGCACATATCATTGATTACTTATTCCATGATTCTTAAAGTGTGCAAAATTTTTGTGTGATCCCCCTCACTTGTTTTGAATTCTGGGGAAAACAGTATTTTCTCTCTTTTGCTTATTACAAATTATGATTTTTGCTGCCTCATAAAATGCTGAAAACTTTTTATTACAGGTGAAAGTTTGCTTTGAAAGCTTCCATCCAAATAAAAATGTCAGCACTTAAAACACACTATACCATTCCACAATTTTAAATGACCAGTCTCAGGCCCCGATTTCTAGAGTAATGAAGGATCACTAGAAAAATTCTTGCAGGACTGTTCTACTGTCACCCCCAGACTGCAGCCCCAGGCAGCAACTAAGTACCACACAGCCGCTTGCTCACCCTCCCCAGCCCTGGTGGGATGGGGGAGAGAAACTGAAGAGCAAAAGTAAAAAACTCATTCATTGAGGTAAGAACAGTTTAATGTTATAATAACAATAACAGAAGAAGAAAGAAGAAGAAAGAAGAAAGAAGAAAGAAGAAAGAAGAAAGAAGAAAGAAGAAAGAAGAAAGAAGAAAGAAGAAAGAAGAAAGAAGAAAGAGAAAACAAGAAGAGAGAGAGAGAGAACCAAAACCCAGGAAAAACAAGTGATATCAACTGCTCACTACCCACCAAACAATGCCCAGCCAGTTCCCCAGCTGCCATTGCTGTCCCCCAACCAAATTCTCCCAGTTTATATACGCTGAGCATGACGCCATGTGGTGTGGGATATCCCTCTGGTCAGTTGGGGTCAGCTGTCCCAGCCGTGTCCCCTCCCAGCTCCTTGTGCACCCCCAGCCCACTCGCTGGTGGGGTGGGGTGAGCGGCAGAAGAGGCCTTGGCTCTGTATAAACACTGTTCAGCGGTAACGAAAACATCCCTGTGTTATCAACACTGTTTGCAACATAAAATCAAAATGTAGCCCCATACTACTACTTTGAAGAAAATTAACTCTACCCCAGCAAAACCAGCACATCTACAAAAATAGAGGGGTAGGGGAAAGTGTGGAGAAATAAGTGGAGTGCAAGAAGAAAACCACTGATAATACAGTATAGACTGCATATACTTAGAATCATAAAATCAATACAGTTGGAAAAGACCTCTAAGATCACCAAGTCCAACCATCAACCCAACACCACTATGCCTCCTAAACCACGTCCCAAAGTGCCACATCTACACGCTTTTTTGTACACCTCCAGGGATGGTGACTCCACCACCTCTCTGGGCAGCCTGTTCCAATGCCTGAACACTCTTTCAGTAAACAAATTTTTCCTAATATTCAATCTAAACCTCCCCTGATGCAACTTGAGGCCATTTCCTCTCATCCTATTGCTAGTGACTTGGGAGAAGAGACCAACACCCACCTCACTACAACCTCCTTTCAGGTAGTTGTAGAGAACAATGAGGTCTCAACCCTCAGGCTCCTCTTCTCCAGGCTAAACAACCCCAGCTCCCTTGACCTCTCCTCATAAGACCTGCTCTCCAGACCCTTCAGCAGCTTCCTTGCCCTTCTCTGGACACGCTCCAGCACCTCAATGTCCTTCTTGTAGTGAGGGGCCCAAAAGTGAACACAGTATTTGAGGTGCAGCCTCACCAGTGCCAAGTACAGGGGCACGATCACTTCCCTACTCCTGCTGGCCACACTATTCTTGATACAAGCCAGGATGCTGTTGGCCGCCTTGGCCACCTGGGCACACTGCTGGCTCATGTTCAGCTGACTACCAACCAACATCCCCAGGTCTTTTTCCACCAGGCAGCTTTCCAGCCACTCTGCCCCAAGCCTGTAACCTTGAATGGGGTTGTTGTGACCCAAGTGCAGGACCCAGCACTGAGCCTTGTTAAACCTCATAAAATTAACCTTGATCCAGCCTGTCCAGATCCCTCTGCAGAGCCTTCCTACCCTTGAGCAGATCCACAGTCCCGCTCAATTTGGTGTCATCTACAAACTTAGTGAGGGCACACTCAATCCCCTCATCCAGATCATTGATAAAGATATTAAACAAGACCAGCCCCAACACTGAGCCCTGGGGAACACCTCTCGTGACTGGCCGCCAACTGGATTTAGCTCTGTTCACCACAACTCTCAGGGCTCAGCCATCCAGCCAGTTTTTTACCCAGCGAAGGATACACCAATCTAAGTCATGAGCCGCCAGCTTCTCTCGGAGGATGCTGTGGGAGACACTGTCAAAGGCTTAACTAAAATCCAGGTAGACAACATCCACAGCCTTTCCCTCACCCACTAGGCGGGTCACCTGGTCATAGAAGGAGATCAGGTCGATCAGGCAGGACCTGCCTTTCATGAAGGCATGCTGGCTGGGCCTGATCCCCTGGTTGTCCTGCAGTTGTCTGGTGAGCTCACTCAGGATGAACCGCTCCATAATATTCCCTCGTACCGAAGTCAGACTGACTGGTCTGTAGTTTCCCAGATCCTCCTTCCGGCCCTTCTTGTAGATGGGCCTCACATTGGCAATCCTGCAGTCATCTGGGACCTCCCCTGTTAACCAGGACTGCTGATAAATGGTGGTGAGTGGCTTGGCAAGCCTCTCCACCAGCTACCTCAGTACTCTCAGGTGGATCCTATCCAATCCATAGACTTGTGAGTGTCCAGGCGGTGCAGAAGGTCGTAAACTTCTTCCTTCTGGATTATGGGCAGTTTATTCTGCTCTCCATCCTTTCTTCATCTTATGGGCTCAATACTCTGCGGATAACTGATTTGACTATTAAAGACTGAGGGAAAGGAGACATTAAGTACCTCAGTATTCTCCTCATCCTTGGTAGCAGTTTCCCCCCCTGCATCCAATACAGAATGGAAATTCTCCTTGGCCCTCTTTTTGCTGTTAATGTATTTGTAAATACGTTATTTGCTTTACAACTAAACAAATTATGTCTCTTACAACAGTGTCCAGACTGAGTTCTAGCTGGGCTTTTAGCTTTGTGATTTTCTCTCTGCATGACCTAACAGGATCCCTGTAGTCTTCTTGAATTGTCTGCTCCTTCTTCCAAAGGTGGTCAACTCTCCTTTTATTCCTGAGTCCCAGCAAAAGCTCCCTGTTCAGCAAGGCTGATCACCTTCCCAGCCGGTTCGTCTTATGGTGCATGGGGACAGCCTGCTCCTGTGCGTTTAAGAATTCCTTCTTGAAGAAAGCCCAGCCCAGCCTTCCTGGATGCCTTCACCCTTCAGGACTGTGTCCCAGGGAACTCTCTCAACCAGTGCCCCGAACAGGCCAAAGTCTGCCCTCTGGAAGTCCATGGTAGTGGTTTTGCTGACCCTTCTTCCTTACTTTACCAAGAATTGGGAACTCTAGCATTTCATGGTCACTAAGCCCAAGATGGCCTCCAACCACTACATCTCCCACCAGTCCTTCTCTGTTTGTAAACAGCAGGTCAAGTGAGGCACCTGCCCTGGTAGGCTCACTCACCAGCTGTGTCAGGAAGTTATCTTCCACATGCTCCAGGAACCTCCTAGACTGTTCCCTATCTGCTGTGTTGCATTTCCAGCAGACATCTGGTAAGTTGAAGTCCCTCATGAGAACAAGGGCTAGCGATTGCGAGACTTCTCCCAGCTGCTTATAGAATGCTTCATCCAACTCTTCATCCTGGTTGGGTGGTCTATAACAGAACCCCAGCAGGATGACTGCCTTGTTGACCTTCCCTCTCATCCTTACCCATAAGCACTCAACCTTATTGTCACAATCATTAAGCTCTATACAATGGAAACACTCCCTAACATACAGAGCCACCCCACCGGCTCTCCTTCCTTGCCTATCCCTTCTGAAGAGCTTATAGCCATCCATTGCAGCACTCCATAAGAGTCCTCCCACCATATCTCTGTGATGGTGACTAAGTCATAGCTACCCTGCTGCACAGCGGCTTCCAGCTCCTCCTGTTTGTTGCCCATGCTGCGTGCATTGGTGTAGGTGCACTTGAGCTGGGCTGTCAATTTCATCCCTAACCTCAGCGTGCTACCCCTAGGCTCCTCTCTAGTGGGCCTGGCTATATCCCCCTCCCCCTTCAAACCTAGTTTAAAGCCCTCTCGATGAGCCCCACCAACTCGTGTGCAAGAATCCTTGTCCCCCTTTGAGACAGCTGAGCTCCGTCTGTCGCTGGCTGGCCCAGTGCTGTGTAAACCTCCCCATGACCAAAAAAACCAAAATTCCACCGACTGCACCAGTCTCTGAGCCATGTATTAATCAGGTGACTTTTCCTGTTCCTTTCAATATTCTTCCCTGCCACTGACAGGATTGAGGAAAACACTACCTGTGCTCCTGATCCTTCAACCAAATGCTCTAGTGCCCTGAATTGCCTTTTGATGGCTCTTGGGCTTCTCTCCACAACCTCATCACTGCCCGCCTGCATAAGCATTAGCGGGTGATAATCAGAGGGCCGTACCAGACCAGGGACTTTCCCAGCAACATCTCTAAGCTGGGCCCCAGGGAGGCAGCAGGCTTCCCTGTGGGATGGGTCTGGTTGGCATATGAGGCCCTCTGTCCCCCTCAGAAGGGAATCGCCTCAACAATTACCCTCCTTTTCCTGTTAACAGAGGCAGTCGTAATGCGTGGGGCTGGCCGACTCTCCCTAGGCAACCCCTTGGATGGACCTTTGCCTATGTCCTCATTTGCCTGGCCCTTGTGTTCCAGAGCCCCATATCTGTTGTGTAAGGGCAGCTGGGAAGGTGAGGGAGGCCGGGAGGGGATTCGCCTGCTGCCCCGAGCAGGGACTTGTTCCCATTCCCCCCCATCTCTTAGGTCCCCTCCTTCTGCTACGTGGCAAGAGGGTAGGGGATCCTCTGCTCCTTGTGGAGCTTCTTGTGGAGCCTCCACCCACTGCCTTGGCCCCAGGGATGGCAGGGTGCGGGTCCACCAATCTATCTGCCTCTCACAAGCCCTGATACTCCTTAACCTTCCCAATTCCCTCCTCAGCTCTGCCACCAGGCAGAGTAGATCGTCCACCTGGTCACACCGCAGACAGCTGCTGTCCCTGCCACCATTGCCCTCGGTAGGAGTGCCAGGCTCAGGCACTGTTTGCAGCAGGAGACCTGGGCAGCTGCTTGTCTGTGTGGGGGCTCCGCCTGGGTTGCCACATTCCATCTGACCACAGGTTTTGGGCGAGTGGAAACCACAGCTCGGGCCTCTCCTGGGGAGGGGGGTGAT
Source organism: Sula dactylatra (assembly GCA_013389905.1). NCBI lineage: Eukaryota > Metazoa > Chordata > Aves > Suliformes > Sulidae > Sula > Sula dactylatra. Next base: position 313,803 of record WEKW01027402.1, on the reverse strand, counting down.
GACCACTCGTTGGGTTACCCTTCAGAGCCAGGAGGGGGGCTGCGCCCTGCCCGTGCACCCTGCCCATGTGCACTGCCATGCGACCTGCCGTGCCAAACGTCGTGTTCGCCGCACTCCCAGGGGGGCTGCTTGCGTGCGTGAGGGGGTTTGGCCGCCGTCAGGAGCTCGCTCCTTCCCGCTCGGGGGAGGGGGCCTGCGGTACCCTCTCTTTCCCAGCGCTTTTGTCACTTTAGGAAGGGTTTCTATACATAAAGGCAACATTAGCTTTCATTGCAAATGAAGGCTATTCCTAACTGACTAGTGAATGCCAGCCTCCCATCTTTTGCTTTTTCCCATCAGATCACAATGCAAAATTATCCTTTATGGGTATGTATCCTCAACCCTGGCGTAATGTGTAAGCAAGACTAAGATCTAGATTCAGTAACAGAGCTGTACTATGCCAAGATGTGATTAGGATCAGCAGACGTTCTCTACAGAAATCTTCCTCAAACCAGAAATCATGATTTCCAGCCAGTAAAATCTTTCACACAAGTACAACTTGAAAAGAAGAGTATATAGCAGTGACACAAATGATACACAGAAATAGCCCAAGTAACAAAATCCTTGTCATTTCCATGGAAACGCTGGCAATTGATCAGAAAAGTCCGGCATTTTACTGAACCCTATCTGCTTGTTTGTAGGAGCTGATAAGTATGATTTTAGCAGGTTAGTCATTCTGCATGGGAATGGCTGTTGAGAGCATTTCATTGCCAGAGCTGTCTACTCCTGTATCTACATATATTTTGAGCCACATGCCTTCTTTCACAGAGGTGGATTTTATAAGTTCAAATGATATGTTGTTTTAAATTCTCATTTAAAAATTAGTTAACATTTTAAATTATAAACAAAAGTTACAGAGAGACTGCTGTTATATTTGCAGTAAGTTTCTTTCATGGATACTTAAGGTTAACTTTAAAGCCTATAACCTAGGCTTAGAATACAGGTCCAAGCATGTGATGGAGAAGGATTGAGGACAACTTTTACCAGTATTCACCGTCAACACACTACCAGCCTTGAAAGCAATGAGGAAGCAATGGAAAGCCTCACAGCTTACAAAGAAAAGATCAGCATTGATGAAACAGTTAATATATATTCCTTCCACAGATTCCATATATAAGATGTAGATTGAGAGCTACTCTGTGAACCTGCAAAGAAAACTTATACTGCTCTATCTGGAAGCAAAGATTTATTTTGATGCCAATAGTGGAAGTTGTAATGTGTCCTAGCTGACTGCAATGTAAGAAAACAGCATTTTCTTTGGGCTTTGCTACAGCTGAAGTAACTGCATGTTGTGTACACAGACTTCATTTAGCTTAGATGAGTAGGGTGCATACAGCATTGTCTCCCTTCCTTTCTCACCCCACTCCCCGCATTACGAGGTGATGTAAATTCAGTCACACCCTTGATTACTGTGTATGAAATACTGCAAACATGGAGGTGTGAGACAACATAAAATGAAGCTGTGAGTGATACAGTAATAAATGAAAGACAGAGCATTGCAGAGGCACAATTTCTCAGGAAAGAGATTAAAAGAGGAACGGAAGCTGCCTTCCCTTGCAGTTTTCCACAGCAAGAATACTTAAATAGTCAGTTGGCTGTGGAAAATGTTGTGATTTGGAAGTGCAAGACCTAATGAGAAAAGAGGCTGAACACAAGCAATGTAGATAGTGAAGAAGTATTGAGCAAGTTACAGTCCCCTTTGTCTCATGACAGGTCAGCGAAACTGTGAACAAGGACCTGCTCAGACCTGGTGTTAAGTATATTATTTTGTTATACTGTGTTATTTTAACCTAGGGAAACTTGATGCTGTGTTAGCAGCGTGACTTTTAGGACTAGGAACAGCCTTGCCCCAGTTAGATCATAAAGGCAAGTTTTTTCAGAAGTAGTAAACTCTAATTTCCAGGAAAATTCAATAGGAATGTGGATCTAGTTCCTGTAAAAAGCCTTGGGAAATTTCCCTTAGTAAAACTGCAATCCAGTCCAATCCTTAGCAGCAACCACAAATCCCAAGCTTTCCAAGAGTTTTGATTTCTGAGGTTTCTAAGAGCCTGAGCCGAAGAAGTGACAATAAGGATCTTCTGATTGATTTGACTAATTTTGACTGACATCTTCCTCCATCCCTGGGATCATCTCCCAGAGGACCATCTAGAACAAACACAGCATTTGGCCACTCTGTCAAATACAGAAACCTCCAGTTAGGTGACAAATTCCATCAGGATCTCATGGTGACCTCTGTGACTTATGTGCAGTGCTCAGCACTTAAAAAAATAAAAATCAATCTAGCCACTGTGCAGAGAACAAATAAGGATTTACAAGCTCTGATGAGAAAGGGGAGTAGGGAATTATCTAGGCATTAGCTGGAATGTGTAGAAACATTTGCTATGTACATTATGCCAGAATTATCTACAAGGGATGAGATCCTGCAAAATGGTTAAACTGTTTTATCTAAATCGTTTGGATGGCTCTGAAACAAGTGTCACCCATCATGTATAAATAACAATCGGAAGCCCCATGAAGTCAGTGTAAAGAGGTACCCATAGTGTGTTCTCAGATTAAGCATAATGTGTTGATTCAAAGCAGAGGGTCACTCACTGCACAGTAATTAACCTAGGAGGTTATCAGCAGTGATTTGTTCTGATACCCTATCATGCAGAATTGCATGCTGCTCTACAGAACAGTACTGAAGCATTCGTTATCCACTATAAAATAGGCTTAACCCCAGGAAAAAAATCCCGAAGTTATTTTCCACAGCAGGGGACAAACTGATCCCATACATTTTATTTTCCTGAGGAATTATGTTTGAAAGAATATTACCAGCACTGGACAAGAAAATGAACTATCAGACAGAAAGGTAGTTGTAACTGGACTGAAAAAGAAATTATTACACTGGCTGGAAGGCAGAACAGGACTCGCCAACTGGAAACGAAGAGAAGAAAGAACTGTACTTGGATAAATAGCACAACCTTGCTGTTCACTCTTCAATAGTTATTCTGCATGACCATCTGGAAATTCTTCTGTGGTAATTCCTTTTTAACAGTTCCATAATCACATCTTAATTTGTCATTTCTTAGAAGGATTAAAAGAAATGTTTTGCCTTTGCCAGCCCCATCTGTGCCCATGCACATGCAGATCACATGCAGGCAAGGCACACGCAAAGGCTGGGGATGGTCACACCAGCCTGTCAAAGCCAGTACTGTGTGAGGGAAACTTTCCTTGAGAGTCTGCTTGCTGCACCCATAATCTCTTAACCACACTATTTCCATATCAATAGTGTTTTATCTTTAAGAAAAGAGACCTCACAACATCAGAGAATCCCAAGGCTTGCAGACAACACAGAGATCATCCAGAAGGCAGGACAAATCCTTTCCTGTTATCCTGAGGGTGCTTGTCCTCAAGAACAGGTTTGAGATATTTTCGCGGAGGTGTCCAGTCAGGCAGTCTTCGCAAAGAGCTATAGCCTTGCTAGTAGAAAGTTTTCCTAATGCTTAGCTTGATTTTTTTTTCCTCTGCAATTGGAGTCCCATTAGTTTTTCTTGTATCTGCCATGAACATGGAGAACAGATTTATTGCCTTCCTCACTGCAGCAACCTTTTATTTATTTGGAGAGATGTCCTCCATCATGTTCTCTCCTTTAGACTAAATAATCCAATTTGTTCTCTCCTCCAAACTAAATAAACACTTTCCTCNAAAAAAAAAAAAAAAAACCAAAAAAAACCCAACCAAATGTTTTGCTTTTAAGTGTCTCAACTGAAAAAAAAAAATTGACATGAGGAACTATTTTAAACTGAAACTTCAGATGTTTCAGCTAAAAGATGTTGAAATTCAGTGCCTCAGATAATTTCAGTGCCTCCAATAAAATTTCAGATATTTGAATGCATCAAAACAACTAAAAGGATGTGCCCACAAAACATACTGGTATCGACAGATCTATAGCATATTTCACAAAGATGTTTGCTATGAAAGCTTCTCTCAGCTGTCACTTATCACTTTGACCCGAACTGAACAAAGATCTTAAGAACATGCTTAGCTCCAAAGGTATGAACAGCCCCACCACAAACAACATCCAACTTATAAATAGAGTGTTTTCTTAAAACTCTTTCTCCAGGAAGCCAATGCTTGCAGGTTAGGGGTTAGGGTTAGGGTTCGGGTTAGGGGATAGGGGTTAGGGGTTAGGGTTAGGGTTCGGGTTTAGGGTTAGGGTTAGGGTCATTAGGGTAAGGGTTAGGGATAGGGATAGGGTTAGAGTTAGGGTTAGGGGTTAGGGTTTGGGTTAGGGATTAGGGGTTGCGGGTTAGGGTTAGGGATTCGGTTTAGTGTTAGGGTTAGGGTTTAGGGTTAGGATTTAGGTTTATGGTGTTAGGGTTAGGGGTTAGGGTTATGGTTAGGGTTATGGCTAGGGTTAGGGGTTAGGTTTAGGATTAGGGTTAGGGGTAGTGTTAGGGGTTAGTGTTAGGGTTAGGGGTTAGGGGTTAGATGTTAGGGGTTAGGGATATAGGTTAGGGTTACGGGTCAGGGGTTAGGGTTAGGAGTATAGGGGGTAGGGTATATGGTTTAGGGTATAGAGTTTAGGGGATAGATGTTAGGGGTAGGGTTATGGGTTAGGCTTAAATTCAGGTGTTAGTGGTTAGGTTTAATGTTAGTTGTTAGGGGTTATGAATTAGGGTTAGGAGAAAGGTAAGGTGTTAGGGGTTAAAGGTTAGGGTTAGCGTTATTGATAGAGGTTAGATGTATAGGGGTTAGGGTTTTAGGGTTAGGTGTTTAGTGTTAGGGGTTAGAGGATAGGGTTAGGGTTATTGTTGGGGTTAGAGGTATACGGGTTAGGGGTTTAGCGTTAGGGGTTTAGGGTTAGGGATAGGGTTAGTGTTTGTGTTAGGGTTAGGGGTCAAGAGTGTGATTTAGGGTTAGTGTTACGGATAAGGGTTTAGGGGATAGGGGTTATGGGTTAGGGGTTAGGGTTAGGGTTTTGGTTAGGGTAAGGGTTAGGGTTAGGGTTAAGGTTAGGGTTTAGTTAGGTTTAGGGTTAGGGTTAGTGTTTACGGTTACTGTTATGTTTAGGGTTAGGGTTAGTGTTAGGTTTTAGGGTTAGTGTTAGAGTTCGGGTTAAGGGTTGGTGTAAGGATTAGGGTTTAGTGTTAGGGGTTGCGGTTAGGTGTTAGGGTTAGGTTTAGGGGTTAGGGTTAGGTGTTAGGAGTTAGGGGTTACAGGTTCAGGGTTAGGGTTAGGGATGACAGATATGGGTTTGGGTTGAAGTGAGTGGTTAGGGTTCAGGAGTTAGGGGTTAGGGTTAGTGGTTACATGTTAGGGGTTAGGGTTCGGTTAGGTTTTAGGGATTAGGGGTTAGGGTTAGCGGTTAGTTTTTAGGGTTAGGTTTAGTGTTAGGATTTAGGGTTATGGTTAGGTTTAGTGTTAGGCTTAGTGTTCGGGTTAGGGTTAGGGTTTAGCGATAGGGTTAGGGTTAGGGTTTAGGAATAGTTTTAGGGTTAGAGTTATGGTTTAGGTTTAGGGTTACAGTTAGGGTTTAGGGTTAGGTTTTAGGGTTAGGGTTAGGCTTTAGGTTTAAGGTTAGATGTTTAGGGTTAGGTTTTAGTTTTATGGTTAGGGTTAGGTGTTACATTTATGGTTAGTGGTTGGGGTTATTGTTAGAGTTAGGGTTGGGGTTAGGGGTTATGATTAGGGTTAGAGGTTAGGGGTTTTGTTTTGGGTTGGGGTTAGGGGTAGGAGTTATTGTTAGATCTAGGGTTGGGGTTAGGGGTTAGGATTAAGGTTAGAAGTTAGGGGTTATGTTTTGGGTTAAGGGTAGGGGTTAGTATTAGTATTAGTGGTTAGGGGATATGGTTAGGGGTTAGGTGTTAGGATTAGGGTTAAGGGTCAAGGTTTAGAGTTAGGGGTTAGGGGATAATGTTAGGGGTTAAGGTTAGTGTTAAAGGTTATGGGTTAGGGTTAGGGGTTTGGGTTTAGGTTAGGGTTTAGGTATTAGAGGTTAGGGTTAGGGTAAGTCTTTAAGGTTAGGGTTGGTGTTAGGTTTAGGGTTAGGGTTAGGTTTGAGATTAGGGTTGGGTTATGGGCTTAGGGTTAGGGGTTAGGGTTAAGGGTCAGCGGTTTGGTGTTATGGTTAGGGTTAGGAATTAGGGGTTGGAGTTATTGGTTAGTGTTAGGTGATAGTGTTTGGGTTAGGGG
>WEKW01027402.1:33365-307270 GCA_013389905.1 Sula dactylatra | reverse complement strand
TTAGGGATAGGTTTAGATTTAGAGTTAGGGTTAGGTTTTAGTATTGGGGTTAGAGTTAGGGGTTAGGGTTAGGTTCTAGGATTAGGATTAGTGTTAGGGGTTAGGGTAGGCTTAGGGGTTATGTTTAGGGTTAACTTTTGGTTACGGTTTAGGGTTAGCAGTTAGGGTTAGGGTTTAGGGCTTAGGGTTAGTGTTTAGCATTAGGGTTAGGGTTCCTTACTGTGGAAACCTCCACACCTTAGAACTAAGTGTGTCCATGTTTTGAGGGACTATTTTCTCAAAACTATCTATTTAAGCAGCCCTAGTCAGCATGCCTCCATGAAGAAGTATTGTCTAGCATGCCAGCAAGTGGGAATGGAAGATATGTGGCTTACTTTGAACCGTGTGTGGAGCTGATGTTAATCCTAATGGAAGCTGGAAAGGGCACAGAGATATCTTGTATGACCCAGTCCAGTGATGACAGCTGTGCTGAATTACTCAATATATCCCCTGAAACTTGATAGAAATATTGGGTTATATTTATGGCACTTGTTGTGGGAGGGCCTACAGAGAGAGACAGGCATCTTCAAAGGGGAATGAAGATGTAGGTGGGCAGCTGGATGTACCATTTGCTGTCCTGTGCCAACTAGACTTCTAACTCTAGGCATCTGGGAGATAGCAGGATGAATCTAGGGGTGTTGATATCTTTTGGAATTTCTTTGTGTCCCATGTGGTACTCAGGAAAGGACTGCTGAAGCGGATTTCTTTCTATACTAGAAAGCAGCAAAGTGTACATGCAAAGTGTAATGACTTGCACACAGGAGGGTTAGCATCGTATCAAACCTATATGTCACCCATTGACTTTAGGGGCAAGTCAGCAAAGGAACACCAGTATTTCTGAAAGGGGAAGCAGGGTGGCGCAGCTGTTATGCCACTGTCCCCTCCAATTACTTATCTAGACTGCAGTTACAGTGTGTGAAATGGATGGATTATAATGGACTTTCTCTCCACTGTTGCAAAATCCTGATGCATGCACTCCTCCACTTCATAACAACAGGCACTGGCAATTATGTACATCAGATTTCTGTTAGAAATGTCATACATATATCTTCTGTCCAGTGTTTCCCTAATTTATCTGGTACTAACATTGCTGCTTTCATAGTTCATTCCTAACCACTCTCATTAAACTTATTGATTGCTTCAGAGTAAGAATGTGTAGGGAATGGGAATGCTTTTTACCTTACCTCTATCTCCCGACTCTGTGAACAGCTGCTCCTCAGAAATAAACTTACCCTTTTAATTACTTGCATAAAATTTAGGCCAGGTATGGCCTAGAGATGTTAGTTAACTGTGTAACAGTGGATGCTTTGGGAATCTGTATTCATGGGATCCCACAGTCAAGTGGGACATGCTGGGAGGCTGTAGGGAAGGAGTTAGCCTGCAGCTCAGCACAGGTATCTGGGCTGCTATAGATTTGTCAGAAGCTGCGGAACCTACCCAAGGATTTAAAAGTTCTCTGAGGATCAGCTTAGATTAAGACATACTTTGTCACAGGTAGACAGGAGGACCAGATGAGCGTACAAAGTGTATTTTCTGGTGTCTTTTCCCCTTCCTTCTACATTCTCAGGAAGTTCTGCTGTTCCACATATATCACCATAAGCATGGTCTCCTTGCATCTTCCTCACAGCCAAAGTCCCATCCCAGCCAAAGTCCCATCCCAGCCGGGGATACATCCAGAGCCTCCCTGCTACCTGCACCTCAGCTTTGTTCCCCCATCCAGCTGCCAGCACCCTCCTGAAACATGGGTCAGAGCAGGTGGGCTGTCCTGGCATGGCAGAGCTGGGCCATGGAGCTGGACAGCGTGCGGGTGGCCAGCACAGCCCCCAGTTCCTAACTGTACATTAGTAAAATACACAGTGACAAGCCATATTAGTACTTGGATAGGGAAATCACTACAAGTGGGGAAAAAGACTAGCCAAAGATGGGAAGCAGGGAGAAGAAAAACCTTTCACTTGGAAATGTAAAGTCCAAAGCAGAAATAATGTATTTCAATGATCATATATCCCAGTTTAAAGCTAATGTATCCTCCTTGAAAAAGTTGTGGCTTAACACTAAGCAATATTATTTCATATACTTTGATATAATAGAATACATATATTTATGTATGGCTGTAAAACTGTATTATTTTTAAAAGTTATTTCATTGAAGTGGTTGACCTTTTTATGTTTCATGGATACATTTCTTATACAGTAATAGAAAAACTGACTGTAAACCATTTTATGTTAAAGTACCTGCTCATTTAAATATTATAACCTGGCTGATTAAATAGAGACCACTGTGCGATATTTGAGGTTGCAGAGATAAAGAAATTGTCTGTAAAAAAAATAAAGAATCTGAAACTTATACTTAGAATTCTCCTGTTATTTGTTTACACTTAAATTTGATTTTCTTGGTTTTAATTTTATACTCCTGGGTTTTAAAATGTTCAGCAATTATCTGATTTGTAGCTACAACTGCAGCATGTTTACTTCTAAAATTTCTTTCAAATTAAGATCATTATTCATCCTTTTAGGTTTTCCCTTAACTTTGCAGCTCAACAAGAAGCAGCAGTATTTTTTACATTCCAAATGTCTCTAATGCCAAAGCATTTTGCTGATTTAATGGCTGGTTTTGCAGGATAGAAAAATACTAATAATTCTCAGCAAGCAGAAAATCAACAGCTATCATTTTTCAAATGGGATTTCTATAGCTCTGTCAATTGTTCCATATTGTACAAAGAAAAGGCAATTCAATCCAGTGTTTGATTTTGCCTCCAGAGATGAGAGCTTGATACACCTTTTTCTGGAACCTGAAATGCCAAATAATGTGGAGCCTTAAGGTAGTTGAGAGCCTTAAACACAAGATTTAAGTGTCAGGAGTGCCTGAATCACTTAGGCCCAAATATTCAATCTTATTCAACACTTAAGAGCTACTGCCACCTTTAGATGCCTGCCATCAATGTCTCAGCTCTTTTTTCTAGCGCTGAAAACCATCTCAGAAGCCCTAAGCAGACCAAGCGGCTCACCCACGCTATAATCCAGCAGATAACTTCACCTCTCAAAATAGAAGTGCCTTGCAACAAACAGAACCGGTGCACACAGCACATCTCATGGCAGTCTGGATATTCACTTGCACTGCAGCAGAGCTGGAGTAAGCTTTCAGGTTACGCTAGCTTGAGCACAAACTACCTAAGTTTACCCTTTTCCATACACACGGGCTCTGACATCTGGGCTGGCTGTTTTCAAGTCTCCTCTTTCCTTGCTCATGAGCAGAAAATTTTAGGACAGCCAATGCAGTGGAAATTTTCGGTGAAAATAGATGAGTATGGCCAGCTGAGTGGGTTCCTGACCTGCCTCCTCCCCTCTTTATTTCCTCCCTGTGTGGCTTTGGCAGTCGCTTGAACAACTGCTTTGGGAAGAGGATCCCATTTGCAGACTCTCTCATGTCCATGCACTGTGGTTGGGGTGCTGCGCACACACCTAATGGCACCAGTCACGGCTCAGCCGCTTTGGGTGCAAGAGCAGCATGGCCATCAGGTATGCATGTGCTGGGAGTCGCAGGCTGCCAGCTGCAAAGCCTTTTTGCAAGTGTGGTTTCATTGCTATTTGCACGGCGGCAGCGAGCTGACAGCTGGCTTGGGTGTACCCGCACATGCTGCTGTTGCGCCTCTGGATGGCAGTGTACGCACTGGCGCAGGGAGAGGGACATGGCACAGGCACGGCGCACATCTGAACCACAGCCGTAAGCACAAAAGTGTGAGCTCTTGAGCGTGAGCTAGCTGCGAGCACATCTGCATGCACAGAGGGCATTTTGTAATCCACAGTAAAAAGCAACGGTTAGGTAAAATAATTTAAACACAAATTCCCAGAATCTTAATTTTTCACTCAAGCTTACTTCCCGGTGCTCAGGGTATGATTGACATTCATTGTACACAGCAGCTGCTGTGGCTACTCCAAAAGCAGTGCAGAGCAAGGGATGCAGCCGTGCGTGTTTACCAGGGTTTCAGTGTGGCTGGAGCCCTCACGCCAAAGCCAAAAGGGATCATGCAGGCAGTTTTCAATACCTGAATAACCACTCCATTGAATCCTTCCTGTAACTGCTTAATTCCCAGGGGAAACTGCAAAGTTTCAGTAAGGTCAATACTGTAATAGTTTTGGTTTAGAGAAAGATAATTGGGAATCCTCCTGGCCTTTTTCTAAAACTAATTTGGAAAGGGGATTGCTATTGAAGAACAGTGGAAATGCTCAGCCAATTCTCAGCCTGTGGTTGCATCTCCCAGTGACCTGCACAGGTATGACCTTAGCACAGAAATGCAAGCTCAGATTACCCAACCAGGTAAAATGAGAGATGGTCTGCTCTACACCATGGCTGTGTTGCACCAGCTCCCGTGATCTAGAAAGCAGTCAGGACTGATCAACACGACCTACAATCCTTTCTCAGTTCCCTTGGGTGATTAAGGGGTGTTTTTTTTATTTTTCTGACACTCATATCAGGTATCCTGCAGCCCTGACTTTTTTTTCTAAACCATCTGCATCTGCAACTCTTGGAAGTTTTTAAAAGGTCAAAGGCAAAGTGAATTCCCTGGAGATCGACAGTGGGGGTCCTCGCACAACATTTAAATGCAATGACTCTTCAGAGGAAGCAAGAGCGATGGGCTGAAGAACATATAGGAGACCACACTGTGTGTTGCACTTCCTGTGCTTCGCAGGAAAGCTGGAGATGCCAGGAAAGCTCCTATACACCAAACAGAGATGCAGTGGAGAGGAATGAGGAGGGATAAGCAAAGACAAGACGGTACCAAGCACTACAATTGAGGGCAAGAAACCTGAGGTGTTGGAAGGTTCCCTTTGATTTAGAAGCTCAGAAAATGCAGGCTAGTGTCAGTTTAGGCACAAAAGGAAGAAGAAAGCTTATTTAGGGAAAATGCTGTGCATTTATTTACACCCGCAGAGAATCTACGAGCAGACTCTTAACTTGCCCAGAAGGTTTCCTGTAATCGTGGGACACCTCACCCGCCAGCTGCCTTCAGCCTGCCTCCCATGCATTTGTCTTGCCTATTCTAGAAACAAAAGCAACGAGATGCTCGGCACTATCAGACATGCTCCAAAAAAAAAACCCTCTGCTTTTAAATAGTGTTCCTAGTGTAGACTGATGAAATGATATGTACCCCCCCACACCACACCACCTTCTGACATCCATCCATTGGCTTGACAAAGCAGGTAGTCACACACACTCCACATGAATGCACCCGCAGCCAGGTTGCCTTGGAAACCTTCACTGCTACCTAATATTGTTATAATTGTCAAGAAAATATGCATTTTCTCCAATGATTCGCGGCATGCTTCCATTTTACATAAATGCAAGCTTTCCATCGGCAGTGTTCTGAAGGTTTCCTTCGCTTTCTCCACAGAAATTTTAGAGACATTTTCTCCCCAGAAAAATTGAACTGTTGTTTAAATGTTAGAAACACTGTTGTATCAGTACAGGGGGCCATACAGCAATTCCAGTTCCCCTGTGTCTATTGAAAGGGATTTCTAACAGTCAGAAAAAGAAGCACTGCAGTCCTCTCAACTGCATTTTATTCCACACATGGCTTTGAGACTATAATTCAACTCCAACAGAACAGGTCATCCCACATGCCCCCATACAACCTTGCCCGCGCTGCGTGCTCTCCACAACACCATCTACCTCTCAGTGATGTGTCTAGCACAACTAATAGAAACCCTGAGCAGCTTTTACTATATGAACGTTTCCAGCATGTACTAGGACTGTTATGGGATGTACACACCTGACACACAGTCTCCAGGGAGCCTCTGGAGAAGACCCCTTAGATGCTTACCTAAAGGAGGTCTACCTAAAAGCTACAGGTGTGTCCACATTGCATGTACTTACCAGAAAGAGGTAAGTAAACTCTTGGTACCACGCTGCAGAAGGATTCTAAATCCAGTGCTCCTTCGGAGAGCGGCAGCCTGCAGCTATTTCTCCAGCCCAAGGGCCAGCTTATGGCAGATGGAAACTGCAAATTCTGGTTGTCTGATGAGCAGTTTTGCCTAGAAAAGAAGCTTGCAAAAATCAGACACACCAGAGCACTGTTTGCCAATGGGTTTAAAAAGAAATTTTTGGAGGTGGCACTTGAAAAGGGCACGACCTAAAGCAGTAACCCCCAAACAAGCAACCTGAAACACTGGGTGGTGATTGAACAGAATGCCTTAAGTCAAGCTGAAATGAAATTTTGCTTGGAAAAGAGAAAAGTGAAACATTTCCAGTTAGCCCAGACTGAATACTGTGCCTCTTCAAAATAACTGCTATACCCAATTTCACTATGCTGTAATCCCGCTAGTGTGAAGCCCCGCAGACCCTTAAAAAGCTCCTCCAAAGGCAGTGCAGCCATCCCCAAGCAGTCCTGGGGATGATGCAGGCTATTCTTGCAGCTGCAGCTAGGCTGGCTGACAAAGTGCCCTGAGCACACTTTCTTGGGGCTGCTGCCTCAGCTGGGTGCCAAGCCCCAGCAGCGGCTGCCACCACAGAACCAGCAAAGCTGGGAGGCTCCTCACCCTGTCATCCTGCTTTTGAAAAAATAGCGAACCCAACTTTAGCTGATATCAAGCTGCATAAGAGAAAGGAAATTAGTATAACTAAAGCAATGTAAACCTATGACATATGACTTTAAATTACTAAGTTAAAACTGCAGTAAATCCACTGTAGCAAGACCAGAAACTATGACTTCTCCATGTATTTGGGAGGAAAATATACTAGAGTTTCTTCCCTGTGCATGTGTAATACAGCTGTTCTGTATTTTTGTTTACAGCCTCAAGCAAACCTCTTGAAACTGATATGATATTTTTTAAATGTAAAAGCACTTCTATTTTAGCAAAAGGATAAAGTTCAAAACAATTGATTTCAACATTTAAAAAATTATATCTGCATGGTTTTTTGGAAGATGTGCTTTTAGCAAAAATGTGTGCTTTAGTCAAATGCAATTAAGTGTCTCGATGCAAGGTTACCTGGCATTTTTCCCCATCTATCTGCATCAAGTCGGTAGAGTTTAGGAGATTCAGTGGTTACTTTAACTTTATCCAAATGAGCTGCAAACCTGTGTTTCCAAAAATAACACAAAGCCTAATTTCTAAATGCTCAGCATGCACATTTAGAGTTGTATTTTTCAAAAGATCTTGGGGCTTCTGAGCAGAGGTGGCAATATGGAGGTTAGGTTTTGAAAAAAGCTAACAGCTCTGAGTGAGATACTCAGGCTCCAGTGTTTCCAATCTTCAAAACACACAGGTATTTGACTTCCATATCAGCATTGGCTAATTTGGCACATCTGCCTTGAAAACCCTTGTTTTGATCAAACACAGCTGCTGTAGAAGAAAATCAGCTAAACTAGTAGATCTGTGTTTGAGATCACAAGAAATTTGGCAAAATAGATAGATGATAAAATGAACAAAGTAAAGGTTTCACAACAAAGTGAAGTTGAACTAAAACGTAATGCTCCAACCCTAAATGGGCTTTCCCTAAAAGCATCTGATCCAAGGGGAGAGTCACAATGCACTTCAAAGTATCTTGCATCAGATCTTATATCTGCAAATTTTAAGACTAGAGCAACATGATTCTATTCACATGGAAGGCTTCTAGATCTGCTATTTAAGAATTGTACAAAGGTTATTAGAAATCTCTTGTGCTGTGGAAAATCTGTTGGTTTTACAGTAATCTCAGACACTATTCTTACTTTCTTAGTAATTTGAAGTACTGATGATCTGGCCTCGTAAGACCTGGAAGAAGTTGTGAGAGTTGGGACATATTTTCTCCTGCTGTCAATGCTTGATTTATCAGTGAATTCCTCTTATACTGCTATGACTTTGCCTAGAGTTGCGGCATTGTTGTTTAGGGGCAAGGGACATTTTTCCTTCAGCCCTCACTTTGTGCTCACGTTCTTTACCTTTCTGATCAGAGCAAAATACTGTGCAAATGATATGCAGCAGAGGGAAAATATTCTGATGGACCAGCTGTTTCCTTAAATGATATTGTTATAGGAAATATGCCAGTTTAGATAGAAGAGAAACTGTCTGACGTGGAATAAAATACTGAACGTTTTATTACTGCCTTTTTTTGGGTCTCAATTTCCTATTTCATTCCCACTTTTATATGACAGTCCATCATTTTAAGTCCTGCATCTCATAATATATACAACATATCTTCATTTATTGTTCTCCTTCAACCCACTAATCACATCAATGATTCCAATGTGGCTGTTTCGCTAGCCTCCATCTAAAGTTGCATCCAGCAAACAAAAATAGCCAAACATCCACATTTCCAGTGAGACGGCATATGGAAAGCAGGGGTCTTGCCCTGACCTGTTGTAAATAGCTGGAGAAATGTCCTATTACACTCACAAATACCATACAGTGATTACAACTGCGAAAATATGAAGTTGTAATGCACCCACCCCCTTTCCCCTTTTTTGTAGTAAACGCCAGCAAACTGTTAACTTGGGCTGGCTGTGTGCTGCAGTGATTTCAGCAGAAAAGCAGTACCTGGCTTGCAGGAGGTTCTGCAGGATGGGAAGCAGAAGAAGGTTTGAAACTCAGCAGATGGCACAGACAGGCACTGTGCCAGCCCAGGGGCATTACCTGGTGCACATATGGGATCGCTTGCTGCATTTGTTATCGAGCTGGGAAAGAGAGACATCTTTGTTTTATTATCCTTTCTCTTCCCCTTTTATGTGATTTTGCTTTTAGCCACTAGACAACAGCAGTGCTCTTCTCTGGAGCGTGAAAGATTTAGCAATAAAAGGAGCCCCGGAAAAAAGAAGAAAACCAAACCAAACCAAACCAACAACAACAACAACAGAGGAGGAATCTGTTATTTTTCTGTAACAACTGGTCAGCTCAAACCTTCAACCTGTTGGCCTCCTGTGATGGCTAATAGTTCTGTTTACTTGGAGCCAGACCACAGAGGTGGTTTTGGACCACAAGCTTGGCTGGCATCATGTAAGCATGTAAAGAAGCAGTATTTGTCATTGTCAGGATTTTGTTGCTTTCCCCCACACTTATAAGCGACTCGGAGACAGCACAGCTGGCCTGTGAGATGTCTCTGCATGAGCAAAGGACTGGCCCTGTTCAGAGAGCAGGCTCAAGTTATTCCTCCCAATCTATAAATAAGTGTCATGGTAATGGAAAAATAGCATTTGCCCTTGCACAATCTCTCTTTGTTTTGGCTCAGGGCTTTGCCTTCCCATATGTTCTATGGGGCAGATCTGGAGTAAGTACTCAGGACAGTATGGTTTGAATGGCAGAGAAGGTAGGTGGGGTTTTTTTTTTTGTTGTGTTTTGTTTTGTTTTTTCCATCTATACATTTGGGACTTCCCAAGCTAGGGCTGAGCAGAGGGCTGGGCATTTATTCTACCGACTTGTCAGTCAAAATGTAAGGCTCTACTATCTGCAGTCAAGTGGCTGCAGAAAAATCTCATGTCCACTTTGAAAATGAGGAATTCTTGGAAAACCAGCAACAAGGAGAACTGGATTAAAAAATCCTTACAGATTTCTTGGCTGAGTCTGATGTGAATTTTACAGATGACACAACTGACATCCATCACCCCCAGGTTGATTATGTGGACAAATATAACTAAATCTTTCTCCACCTCATTGATGTGGGTCCATCACTGTAACATTTTTCTCTCCTCTTTTCTTCAGCCATAATGTAGGACACGAGTAAAACCACCCTTTACTCCAATACAGCTCAGCAAGAGTAAATCTTTTCCCTTGGGAAGGTTTGTATCAAAGCAATAGAGAATTTCAGGGCAAGTCTAACGTAAATTGACTCAAGCTGCCTCAGAGACACTTACCTAAATCACCCTTCTTGTAGTGCAGGCACAACTATCCTTCATTTTCACAAGCACTAAAAATAAAACAGAACCACTGAATTCATTTCTTTCCAAATAAAGAGATGTTGGAAAGCAAACTCGAGTTAAACACTTGAAAAATACTTTCCTAGTGCTGTAATTCAAAATAACATTGAAAGAGAAAGGAAAAGGAAAGAAAAAGGAAAAGAAAGCTTTTATATTAAATTGTATTAGCCAATAATCTGATAATCAGTCGATTGAATTTCTTTGTGAATAACCGCTGCTATATAATGGCAGCCCACATACAGTACCTTGATACTTTGTAGTAACTCAGTCTTTGCCTTCTCATTATAAAATAAAACATATGGTATTTTAATGTAAAGGATAATGTCGGGTTTGATAACATGAGGCAGTTAGTAGCTACATTTTAATACTGCGACAGCATCATTCAGGTTTCCTCTCTTGAGGAAAAGTAAATTCTTTTTGTCACACAAGGAAATATTCATTGTTTCAAGACTTCTGTGAGAAAAATGGTACAGACATTAAGTCAGAGGCATGAAAGATTATTCAGCTCAACTTTAAAATCAGGCACATCCAAAGTATTCTCTTTTAATTTGCATTTCTTTTGATCCACTAGACTTCAGCTGAGACAGGAGAGGAAATTAAGTCAAAGACAGATTCCTTTCCATCTAGTAAAGACAGGAGGATTAATCCTCTCTCCCCTGTTCTGTCCAGGCTGTGTGTCCTGCAGCTCCTGGGGGAAACACTGCAGGGTGGCAAATTGCACCCACAGGCTTGTTGGAAGAGGGTCTGCCCCACAACTGTGGCTCCAATCATGCCTGCTGGATGCAGGTCACCAGTGGTGAACTCCTCTGGAGCAGCATGGGATGCTCCTTGCCCTAGCATACAATCCATTTTGCCCAAAATGCCCCCCGTGTACAGCAGTGAGGCATGGAAAAGTTATGCCAGAGCTCAGATATTGTGGGCTTCACCCTAAGCTTTGCTGAAAGGGGCATCAGGGAGGGGGAAAGAAACCTCCGCAACCATGTCCCTTTGGGTGGGATCTTTTGGAGCATCTGCCAGTGCCAGCAGGCTGTGGGGTAAGGGCCTCTGAGCCTTCCCTTCATCACCCACTCCAGAAACCAGTCCTGGTGCATCATTTATTATCTGAATTTACTGATTTTGGGGGATAGAACTTGAAGATGGGGACAGTTTGTTGACAGAGACTTGCCTGCAGTGTGTGACAATGTGCATGCCGTGGTAGTCTTTTGCAAGAAAACTATGGCCTTCTGCTAAAGCAAGAATGGGTTAAGCTGTCTATGCAGCTGAAACATGGCAGGATTTAAAACTGTCAGCAGTAAACTGCACATCATTCATATGTGTATGTGCATTAGGATTTAAATATGGATGCCAAAAATGAAAATGCAGCTTACTGAAGAAAGGAAGAACAAATTTCCTAATATAGATCAATTTTCCCATTTCTGGAAGAAATTAGGAGAATTAGCAGCACCTGCAAAGGCACCAAACAAGAAAAGTAAAATAATCATGGATAATTAATACTGTGAAGGCAAAGACATCTTTCATGGAAAAACATAATGGGCCAGAAATTCAGCTGCTCTACATTAGCTGACTTACATCAGCTGAGGAATGTGTTTCAGTATGATTTAACATTTTTCTCATGTTACCTGAGAGATAAACGATTCAAAATATAGAGAGAACTTAACACATATTATCTGCCATCTTTTGTTGATTAATAATTTCAGATGCTGTTACTATTACTTAATACAGAGAGTCATTATGCAGTAAATTAAAATACAACAAAACATTAAATGCAGCAAAGCATTACTTAAGCATAATCTCTTAAAACCCAAGCAAATGAAGCAAATCAATTTTCAAGGTCATTAAGGGAAGTTGAAGTTATAAGAATGAAATTACCAAATTATCTCAGGTCCCAGGCTGCTCCTAGGACAGCTACTGGACAGGGGAGAGATAGAGGCAGCGTTTCCAATTTTCTTCTCACAGATCACCCTGAAACACTCCACTGGGGTGAGAACATCCTATTATGTTCTTACTCTTTAGCTGGAAGGGGTTGTTTCTGGCCCTGGTTTTCTAAAGGTGTGTGTTTGCATGGTTGCACTGTGGCTATCTGGAAGGCCCCTCCTAACAGCATTTGAGCTGCTCATCGGGTTTCAACCGACTTGGAAGGGAGAGTAAAAATCTGAAAGATGAATCACAGCAAACTGTGAAAACTGGGGCTAAGTAGAAGGGTTCAGCTATCCCCTGTGCCACGCGTCCTGCCAGGTGGCTGAGCAGCCCCTGGGCAGCTCAGAGCAGGCCTCAAAATGTGCCATCTCCTGCTGGGTAACAATTAGCAGATGGCAGAGGGTTGGAATTAGGGACAGAGAGCTGAGGGCAGAGGAAAAGGAGGAAGGGGAGATAAGGAACAACTGGAGCAAGTGGGTGGAGGAGAGTGAGAAGTAATGGGGAGCATCCCCTTCAGCACTTAGAAGCCTTAATAGACTTTTGCAAATAAAGAAACAAATGGATGGTTTGGGTTTTTTTGGAAAACATCAAATTAACTCACAACATTCTCCTTTATAGCATTTTTCTTAGAAGGACAACAGTCTGCAAAAGACACAGCTGCAGGATGGCCAGATTTGCTTGGGTTATCCAAACTTTAGTGCTGGGATGACTGCTGGAGAATTAATTAACATCCAGCCTTGCATTGCTTCCTCCAGGAGGAGGGATTGAACCACCCCAGTGCAAAACAGCCACAGATTTGAAACCCACACCCCACACCACAGAAGATCTCTACAGCAAAAGAAAATGTTTAACATTAAGGAATGTAAAGTGCATCCCAGATAAATCTTACCAATAAAGGTGATATAATCCCTCTTTAAAGGAATTCTCCTGATGTGAAATATATAGCGGCCAAAAGGAATCATCTCACTAAAAGGAGTGCTATATGTTATTGACTAAATGGCTAAAATAAAGGATATCTGTGCTCTTTCCTCAAGCACAGATGCAGAGGATCATGAGCTATTGAACAAGGGCCATGTTCTGCCCTGCAATGTGAAAGCTTGTTGCAGCTTCTTAAAGGAGGGATTGCTGCAGGTTTAAAAGGACCATCAGTTACTGGTCTGTTTTGCAAGCAAACTTTGCCCTACTAACTTCTGCATTTACTGCTGCTCCTACAAGAAGCCAGCAAGGACTGTTTAGCCATTCTTTAGAAGTCCATGCTTTACAGCAACTTCATTAAGAGAATGCATAACCTGAAATTTTCCCATCACACTCAGGACCAAGCCCTTTTCTCTAGCTCCCTTTCATGGAAGAAGAGCCTCCTTCAAAAAAAGGACAAAACATACCTGAGGTGTGTACCAAAGCTATCAAGGGGGACACCACCAAACAATTCCATCCAATGCTAGGGTAACAGGAGTGCATTTGGCTGAGCTTTCGATATAAATCCCTTTTGTTTCCTACATTGGCTTGGTGGTTGGAAGAGAGCTATGATAAATAGAGTTCTGCTTTAGTTCAGTAAAATCCATGACTAAAATCCTAATTTTACTGCTAGGACTGCAAACCAAATGTGTGGCTAATACCTGCTGGATTTTGCCTGTGCATACTCTTGGCAGCTGGCAGTCATTCACTGGCCTGTTCTGGCATCTTAAGGCCACCACTGTGATGCCCCCATACATATACCTCTTGCCTTGGTGAAGGAGGCCTAGAACAATGACCTTCCTTGGACTAAGGCACAGTCTTTGTTAACACTGTGGTGATGGTTATGTATACTTCATTGCAGTGAGAATCAATAAAACCAAAAGAGATACAATGGGCTGGCAAAGAAAATGCACAAGAGAAAACAGGATTGTGTCTTCATGTGTAACAGGCATGTAGCTCCCTGGAGAAGTCCAGGTTTCCAACTAGCAATTTCCACATCCTTCAGATCCTTTGGGTTGTGGTAGAAAAGGATCATCTTCTTTGATTTAAAAATAAGAATAAAATATGGGCCATTAGTGGACAGAAAACATTTGCTGATGCCTGGATCACATATGAAATTCCACAATTATACTTTCTTCTAGTACACTAAGACCAGGATACACTTTTTTTTTTTTTCTCCTGGGATAATACAGACACTTCCTAATGCAGACCGGATTGGGTTACCTCTTCCTGCTGGGACCTAGCAGCCAGCATCTTTGACAGCTGAAAATTTCTGCAAAGAGAGGAGAGAAAAAACTTTTGAGTGCACCCAAAAAAGGAAACTACCTACAGGTTCTAAGCCCATTGTCCATCCAAGTGAGGCTCATGTATACAACAGATCGCAATACACGTGCATATACCAGTATGTATAAAAACAATTTACTAAAAATCAGTGTAACCAAGTAATCACATTTTCTGCTTTCTGAGCTGAACTCCGAAGTTCCAGTTGAATCTAGAAAAGATAGGTGGAGATCTGGCCATAGGAAGAAGAATTGGACTTCTACTTACCCTAAAGAATAGTGTCAAATGTTTTTTGGGGATGCTAAACTGTTGCCACCCTCTGTCCTTCCCCATTAAGTGTACTAGACAGTGATACAAACTGTCTGATACCAGTGCAGATATTCAGTGTGGATTACAGCAGATTTGAAAAGCCCAGGAGCTACCTGGGGTCTAATTCCCCAACATAAGGCAGTGCCTGCCTCAGCCAGCAAGGAAAACTGAATGCAAAAACAATTAGAGATAACATAAAATGTCTTCTCCCTGCCAACAGCAGGAAGACATGCACTGCAAGTAGAGCTGCGTGACTAATTGATTTGAGGGGTTTATTGGCTGTCTGAAAACCAAAACACACCCAACAGGTAGGTTTTTGAGTTTAACAGAGCTAATGTATCCTATTACCCAACAGGCTCCACTGTGTCACTTCCCCAAAGTCTAATAAAGCATGAATTTGGAAGCCCTTACCTCAGCAGGGCATTTCTTTTCCATCTGGACACCTATTTTCACAAAATTCAGAGGCACCCATGAGACTTTTAGGTTGCATCTAGACAATAGGTACAACTGTAATTAAGTGGGGACAAATGCAGGCATACATACACACAAACGTGAGACAAGATGGAGCAACAAATGCCACTTCATCTTTGGATCCAGACTGTATTTCTTATAGTCTTCACTGGCACCAGGAGACAAAACTGAACCACTGTGTTGTCAGACAGTCACAGATTTTGAGCTTGCACACCCCACACCGCTGAGCAGCATATGGACAAGAAGACTCTTCCCATCCACCCGTAAGAAGATATATCTCTTGCAGTAAGGGCTGAATGACCTTGAGAACAGAATTATCCTGGCTCTGCCCTATTGTATCCCCTCCATACCTCCCAAACAGGATTGCTTTCTCCTCAGAGGAATAAATGAAAGAGGTGAAGGGAAAAAACAGGCATCCTTACCTCTTATGCTTGCAACAAACCATGGTTTGCTGTGGACACTGGCAGGCAACAGCTGATTGTGTCAACACAGTATTTGGGAAATTTGGAAAATTTTCAAATTTCCAAATAATTTCCAAAATTTCCAAATCCAGTGCTGCTCTGGTGATCTAGTGGTCGGGGGGGGGGAGGAACAACAACAAAATAAACAACCAAACAACCCCAAAAACCAAAAAAAGCCCACATGAGAACTTTTTGCATAAATAGAGACAATGGAGGGAGGGTAAACGGGACTTCTTTATTCTCCCCCTGAAAGCACTATGAAACAGCACTTCTGTTTGTTTGCCAGGGTACAAGTGGAGCTCTTTCCTAAAACAGCTGACCTCTGAGGTTATTACAGCATTTGTTGTAACAGTTTTCGCAAGTTTTCACGGCGAAACAATGTTCCAAGAGCTGTTGAGGCAGAGCAGGTATATAAACACAAAAATACGAAGTATCCCAGCTTGCTGGTTGCAGCAGAACGCTGCCGCGCCGGCAGCTGTCAGTGACTCGTGTTCAGCCGCTCTCCTCCAATGTGCAAGCTTGCAAGAAAAAGCACACAAGAATCCCCTTTTGGGACAATTTCTGCTCAGATCTGATCAGATGTCACCAGTTCTGTAGCTACAATAGGGATTTTTCTAGAGAGGATGGTGACTTATATGAAGTTTTAGGGCAGCCATTCCTTTTCGTCTTGCTACACAGATTTCCAATGTCTAATGCAACCACATTTTAATGTAAGGATGAATTACCTTCTCCCTTGGAACAAAAGAACTTGGGTCAAAAATCGATAGCCTGGATTGCTCTCTGCACCTCTGCTTTTAAGAACAGTGTCAGTTCTATCTCAGTAAGACATAAACACACACAAGTATCTTCTGTGTTGTTTTCTTAAATGTGATGATCTTTGCAGAGAGACAGAAGGAGGTGTGCTTCACTTCTTAGAGACACATGACATATTTGTTGCTCATTTCCAGGCCTGAGAAAGAATTTGATCAGCTAATTCACAGAATGGAACCGTTACAGCTCTGACACCTCTGTCCAAGACCAAGAGCAGACAAGCTCGATACCAAACTAATGAAAAATGAGATGAAGTTAATACACTGTAAGCCTTGCCTAAATCTGTTTGTCCTATTTATTCATTGCCTTGTTAATCTGGAACCTTTAAATAAGAAATCTGGCCTGTTCACAATTATTGCTTAATTAATCCTCCAAAGATCTATGAATGAGACAAAAATAGCAGTGCCCATTGTAGAAAGAAGGAATATAAATAGAGATGAAATATTTTGTCTGGAGCAGGCACTTGTAGAACAAATATCCCCACTTTTCCTTCTCTAGCAAATGTAAAGAATCTCTTTCTTAAAAAAATGAAAAGGTTGCAAGTATAACTGTCAGCCAGCATGAAGCTGATCATCGTCTAACCTGAGACAAAAAAATATCATTTATGTAGGGATACCTTGGCTGATAGGAGCTGCTTGGCATCTCCCATGGCCAGGCCACAGCTTGGGCAACGAGTGAGATATTGAGCTGAAGTTCAGTGTCTCCTTATTCAGCGTCTGACCTCTTCACATGTACAACTGAATTCACCCTTCTCACACATTTGCCGAGTGAGACAACACTTTAATGCCTGTTTCATAAGGGGGAAACATAAACAAAGAGTGATTAAGTGTCTTGCTAGTATTGCAGGAAAAAACTGCCACACAGCAAAGATATTGAGGAAATTGCTCTCATTTCACTAGCTTACTAGGGGAAAAAAAAATAATATACATATGAAAAAAATAACTCACTAGTTCTTTAGGTGAAATTTTCAGATGAAAATTTTCCAGGAGAGCACCTGGGCAGTAATGAAAAACAGCAAAACTTGGGGCTTGATTGAATGATCCCTACAACTATAACACTGTGAATGCAAGTCCAGCTAATGCTATGTCCCATCTAGCCCTGGCTCCATACACTGTTACATGGTGTGAGACTTGGTCTGGAAAACTCTCATTCACACACATACTAATGCCTGCAAACAGAGCCTGAAGGACTGACAATTCAGCTAGCAATTACTATAAACCCCATTATTAGAGATTCCTAAAGCAAAGCAGCCTCAGGTTGGCAAAAACATTTCGTTCTGCTTGAAAGGAAAGTCTGTTCCAGCAATCATGAGGACACTTTGTTTCTTTGCTTACAGAAATATGTTGTTTCTTTTCAGGGAAGATCCAAACTCCTCAGTAGTGATTATAGTCACGAAGATGAGTTACCTCCTTGCTCTGGACTAAGAATAAGCCTCAGGAGAAACAAGCTACATCGATGTAGAGAGGAGAGAGTTGCTGAAAGCTTCTAAGGAACCTGGTAACCTATTTATCCAGAAAGTCTCCATCCACGCTCTTCTTCAGCTTGTCCAACCTCATCATACCTGTCTGAACTCTTCTCAGAAGGCTATCATGAAGTAAAAAGGAGAGGTCCCTTGTAAGAAAAGGACTGGGGGGGGGGGGGGGGGGGGAGACACCAGGGAAGAAGGGGAGACCTCCAGGGAAAAAGGAAGAGGTCAAACAACCAAGTAATTCTGAAGATAGAGTCCTTTATCTCACTGAAAGGCAACATGCAGTGGGCACTGCCCAGCTAGCTGGGGCCCAAACTTAGGCTTTTCTCAGCCCTGTGTTTTTCTGGCAAAGTGAGAAGTCCAGCATATTGCTGTATCTTACACAGAATAATGCTGCTCTGTTGGATGTGCCAATAGAAAATTTCCCACATTGCTGAATTATTACATACAACAATATCAATTCAGGCACTGCCAGTCTGTAGAAGTCTACAGTCTGCACGCTTGCCCTGAGTGCTCAGGAATGCCAGTTAGTCTAGCATGTGGCTGGCCATGTGATAACATGCTGTTTAATTCTTTCCTCTATCACCAGGGTGGGAACCCTCTTGAATGCAGGTGCTATTCAGCTGTATCTTTTGCTGCAGCTCCTATTGCCTCTATGTTTTTGGAGTGGGCTTCCTCCTGTTTCTTGGGCTGAAATGTCTCAGTGCTCCATTAGAGAAAGGGGCTGCCCTGAAGTTCTCTCCAGCCCCATCAAAGCAGTGCAAATGCCAAAGCAGGAGAACATTTTGTATTCTGAGATAATAAGAAGAGACAGTAAGCTAAAGGCAAAATAAGCCACTTACCAAATTTACTTTCCTAAGATAGGTCATCTTGCAGTAAAGGAACAAAGTATGCAAGTTCACTTCTAGTGCATCAGTGCCTTACCCTTTTTAAGTAGTCCCTGCTGTTTGTCTTCATGGACACACACGTATTTCCCATCTCTCTGAAACGAAGGGCTGCAACAGGAGAAAGGTTGCAATCATTAAAATCCCACCTGCAAAGAGTGCAACACCCAGTACTATCATGTGCAAGCCCAGCAGGTAGAAATGAGCCTGTCTATCATGAAGCAACAGAAAGTTTGAGCCCTATTCCCTTCAGACTGCTAATAAAATCAAACCCAGGTGGGATCAGGCTGTCAAAGAAAAAGAAAACTCTTTTAACTCAGTTATTTTAAGCCAGAATGAAAATAAACACCCAGCCTGGCTGAATGTTTTCAGAAGACTGATAAAGGTAAGACAATGAGTAACTGCCATGTTCTCTCTTTACATGGCATTAAATGGTGTGACACAGGGAATAGTCAGAGGCCTAAGCAGATTTGCAACCTGGATCAGTATGGATTCAGAAACACCAGTATGCTTTGGGACTGAATTCCCTTTATAACTCAGTCTCCTTGGTTGGAGAGAAAAGGTGAGGGGCACTCTATGTCCTATAGTTCAAGTAAAGTGGCTTTTCTGTGCTTCAGTCTGCATCCAGGGATCAAGGGGTTGGATGGGATCTCCTAAGGAGCTGTATATTAAGGATCAGGAGCCAGAGACTCTGAGAACCTTCACACTGAGACTGTCTGCTTCTCTGCAGCTGGAAGTGCTGAATCTCATGTGACAAAAAGCTAAGCAATACTGAAGAGATTAAAGCTGCCAAAGGAGAAGGATTTCAAAAAGGTATCCCCCCAGTTGCCCTGAGACATCCCCTGTCTCTTGCCATCCCTCAGAACTGGGACTGCCTTTGTGCTCCACCACAGCCCTTTCTGTTGCAGCCAAAACATGTTGCACAGGCAGATGGCAAACAAAAGTAACCATCCTGCTGGTATATAGGCAGATCAGGACTGTCTTCCCCCATAAAAAGTGGAATGACCTCAAAGCAAATGAGGTGTTTCTTACTACCTGCCTTAAACACCACTAGAGTGTGGAATGAAACCAGCTTCTTGCTAGACAGCTGAATGTTTCAATTCCAGACTTTACACTATTGAACACTACCTGAGCAACCAGCAGCACTCAGACTAGTCAATAAAAAGCATTACTAACAGTTGCTCTTCTCCTCTAAGACAAGTAGAAAAAAATGGTGCCACATTGTTGCCGAGGTTACATTTTGCAGCTAGCATTATCTCAATAAAATACATGCATTTTCCAATTAAGAAATGCGGTCCCCAGCGAGGCTTAGCACAGGTCTCATGGAACCGCACTCTGCATTGGTATGAGCTCAGCGCTGGTTAGGTCTGGTGTCAAGCCAAATGCTACACCCAGCAGTGTCTCAGTGCCCCCAAACCAAAACTTGAGCATTAAACTAATTAGCAGTATGCTAGTGCTTTTATACATCCCCTGCAACCAGCAGGATAAAAGATAAATAAGTTGTTAGCCTCTCCTAAAGGCTTCCAGACTATTTATTTATAGACTCATTTATAGGTGCCCTTCACAGAAGCATCTGACCTTTTCATAATGATTACTGAACCTCTCCCATAAAGTCTGTGCATAATGAGACAGCATTATAGTGCCCATTTTAAAGAGATGACAACATGGTCTAAAAGCAAGTAAATGAAATGATCTAGTTGCAGAAGCAATCTGTTCCACAGACACATGCCAAACAAAGATGCTATTACCCTATCACATCTCCTTTAAAAACCACTCAGCCTGCTCTGGTGCTGCTGAAAGAACTCTGCAAGACTCAAACAGCTGTGGATTGGCATTGGACCCAGAAATTACAGGAATAAGATGCTCACAGTCAAGCTATCTCATCAAATACCATCAGAACCTTCTGATTACAGTTCCTCCTCATGGAATGGACCTATGAGTGACAAACCCACAGTTCTGAGGATGGCTTTCCTTCCAGTCTCCTGCGTTGCTCTTGGCGCACATCTCAAGGTGGGCAAAGGTTTCCTCTGCCTGGAAATTAAGGCATGTGGGAGAGTCAGAGCAAAGCTTCATTTCAGCCCTTCGAACAACCCCATAACTCACAATATTTAGCTTTCATTTGCTATCAATGGGACATAGGTTGCTGTACTGACACTTGTCCATAAAAAACAACCACGAATTTGATTCCTTTCTGCACTACCATGCTGGAAAGTTTCCAGATTGCTTTTCACAGGTGAAGATGCCATCTTGTCACCAAAGCAAACACAAAAAAAGGTATTGCTAGAGCTGCATCTGGGGGACAAATTGAACCTCTCTATTACTAGAAGATTACTGATTTGAAGCCTGCATCCCAGGGCACTGAGAATCACCTAATGAAACCAAAGACGTGTGAAAACTCACTGACTTTCATTATCAGAACAGAAAGAGACATCTAAGAACAGATGCAAACCAAGCACTTCCATGTCCTAACTTTCTACTTTTTGCCACAGAAGCAGATGACATCTCTGCTCAAAATTCTGCAGAAAATGTAAGAAACAAAGGGGACCACCCCCAAAACTCCTTCCAGGTTGATGTTTATGCCAGAGTACTTTTTATCCAAATTCAGCTTAAAAAAAAAAAAATCAATCCTGAAAGTTTCTCCACTGGCTAGGAACAGCAGTGTGGGCATAACATGTCTCTCCCCTGAAAGTAAGTTTTTAGCAAGTCCCTGGAAATGACCTCAGTTCTGCTCTTGCCCAATGTTGAAGGGCTGCACTACCAAGGAACATATTTTTCTCTTAAGCTGTGCTATCAACAGCCTCATTTCCTGTATAAATCATAAATAGATCATAAAATAGTGGAGATGGGTAAATCTGGCCCATTTCTTTTCACACCAAAACAGCTTCCAGAAGAGCGTGCAATATCACCTCTCATGTCCCACAGCACCACATTTGAGACACCCAGGTATTCAGCAGCAATGATGCTACAGAAACTCACCCAAACAGCAAAGAGTAATCCCAGCAAAGCACATCAGGCAGCTTGGAGGCAAACTCTTTTATGAAAGATTTCATGACCTCATGGGAAGCTATTGCTCTGTCCCTATACAGCATATACAAGTTATTGATGTATGCTTATCTTCCAAAGGAAAGAACAAGAATAATAAGCATACAGTTTAAGAAAATGAGAAAAGAATGACTTTTTAAAGTATGACCAGATGACCACAAGCAATTTTGAAAGGGTATCTTCTGAGATATGCCATGTTTTACCTAAAAAGAGCCAGGCTTTTTCAGGTACCCCATACAGCCAGTGCGGCAAACCCATGGTCATGCTGACAGAAACAGTAGAGGGGAGGAAAAGAGGAATGGGTGAGCACTGCAAGTGCCCAGTTTGTTTAGGTATACTTGAAAAAAATCTGGAGGTTATTTTCCACTCAATGCTTCCCATCACTGCAAATAGAATTTAAATTTCAAGATAAATGTTATGTTTAAAATTCAAAATTTCAGTGATTTAGGTCACAAAATTCTTTCAACACACTGGCGCTGTCTTTTCTTTCAATAAGAACAACCAGAGATTTTAATTACCTTTTTTTCCTTTTTTTTTGGCTTGTGAACAAAAAACCGTGGTACTCATACAATTCTGTTCTGCATTAAGGCTTTGTACTAATGAACTCTTTAGGAGCTTGGATTTCCATCCCAAATGGTTAATGATTTGATTTAATACTGTAGTATTTTAATTGAAGCAACCCCTAAGGGCATTGCCATACAAGTAACTCCAGACATCTGTACCATGCTAACTAAACCAAATTTTCAAGTAGCAGCTCAAAAGCTGCATACAGGACACAGCCCTCACCTTACATTTCAGCCTGGAATCAGTGAGGGAAACAGCACCATCATATTGTGTTAGATTATATGGCTACTCATTTAAAGCAGTGCAGTTCAGAGGTTACCATGCTATAAAGTATTTGTTTTTATTGCCTTCCTCTTCTGATACTTTGAAGAAAGATAAGGGTAAAGGAGGAACACATATAAAGCAATTTTATTGTCTGTGCACTCACTGGGTTACACAAAGATTCAGTGCTTGCTTTCAGCTTTTTTATTTTTTTTTTTTTAAATAAGAAAAACCTTGCAGGAGACAGGGAAACTGTTATGATTATTTGTTCAGTTGACATTATGCCTCTTAGGCTAGTTTCCTGTTTTAAACTATCATTTTGGCAAATAAAGATTAGACTATTTCCAGACCAAGGTGAATGTGATAAGGGCCCTTGTAATGCCTGCAGAAATGGAGTAACTAATAAGGAAAAAAATATCTTTGGGATCTAGACCTGGCCACAAGTGTACCCTTGCCAGGGTATTTAATGAACATTTTGCTGCTTTGTGCTCTTTGCTAGATACTTGCCCTCCAACAACTGCAGATTCTGGAAGGACTGTAATCACAAGAGATTGTGCTGTAACAAGCAATATTTTAACTAAAAGCTCAAAAATATTTTTGGCGGGTCTTAAAGGCAATTTGTTCTGCAAAGAAAGACTTTCTTGTACTTCTAAATTTTGCTTTTTTTTTTTTTTTCTTTTTATTTTTTCCTTAAAGATGTAGTGTTTTGCTCCAATTGAGAAAAGAGTTTGCCTATGGAAAGTGGTGGGGGAAAGGGAAAAAGTAAAGCAAACCCAGCCTTTATCTACTTGCAGGATTTCCAGTGAAAACCGTTAAACAGGCACAGCTGGTCTCCTGAGCCGACTAAGTTGGCTAAATCTTTACTAAACAGAGCTACACCTGAGCTGCTGTCACACAACAGCACTGCAAGCAGCACATCTGGAGGTGACCATATATATGATCTGAATTCACTACACATTGCTAAACTCCTCTGTGACCATACCCTTACCTCCATCTCAGCCAGCCTCACACCAAGGCACCAAGTCACCGTTGGCTTGCCTTTGAGATGTGCTCCTGCTCTTGGTTCTTGGAGGTGCTGGTTGCAAGAGCTGGGGATGTCTGGGCTCAGCCTGGGAAACATGGACCTGTGCTGCACAAGAACACAGGCTCCAGAACTGGTGGTGGAACAGTAGAAGACGCACATCTCTGGTGTTCAATGCACGGGACTTAAAAGAGGTGAGGGAAGCTTCAACTGGGGTCCCACAGCACAACATCAAACCCGCCCCTCCAACCCAGGCTTGATAACCTGCAGTAGTGGTTACCCTTGCTGGGTGGAAAGTCCCAGACTCCACTGAAGCACTACTAAACCTATTCTTAAGTTTTAAGTGGCATTTAAGTGGTCAATAATGTTTGTTCTAAACCCAGTATTTCACCCGTGCCAGAGCAGTACAGTATTTCTCGCTTATATGAGCATTTCAGTGTGATTGACTTTGGGTAGCAGGGAGCTGAAGTCATGCCAGACCTGTTTCATTCTGACATTTATTTGTGCAATGAAATTCAAGGATCTTTCTTTTCTCTTTTTTTTTTTTTTTTTTTTTTCCCTATGTGCTTCACTCACTACTCTCTCTGTGACATTAAAATCCATCACGCTGCTGGCCCTGGTGTACCCATTAGATCGTACGTGCCAACAATGCTATAGAGCTCTGTAATGGGGGAAAGGCAGCAGAAAGAAAACAAATATATGTGGCCTGAGGAAGTCAATTTTAATTTCTTCCTAAGCTTTCTCTGATTTAGGGCAAGATTCTTTTGCCCTTAATCATGCTGCGATACACTATCCTCCCTCTCAAGGAGGAGGCAATGAATAAATGCCATGCAGCCAGAGGCACTTCTCCTCCCATTCATTTGAGTGCTGCACAAGATGCCCAAAGCAGCCTTTAGTAGCGTTAACATGCCCAACAGAAAGAAATGTCCACAAAAAGAGCCATTTCCTCAATTAAAGAAAATTAGAGGGACAATCAGAGAGAAGTGGCACTTTCCCTCTCCTGATTACTGACAGACACACAAAGCCACACAGCTCATGGATCTGGAATAGAAGCCATCTAGTCCCCTAACATTTCCCATACAAACTCCTGCATTGCTTTTTACTGTCCTTTCCCCCTCACATCCAGAAATCAGTTGAAATGGAGTCTCTGCATCTGATGCCTGTAATTTCAGATCCTTCCTGTGTTGCTGATGAGTAGCCAGTGGAACAAGCCTTCCTCCTGTGCAAAGGAGAAAGGTCACCTGAAGGACAATGCAGAAAAGCTTCCCCATAGCTACCTGCATGCCATTGGAGACGGAACAAACATCAGTGCCCACTGTCACAAGTCCTATTAACCTTCAGCGGTCACTCGGCATGCTCACAAAATGCCATACAGGAAGGCAATCCATATAGCTAGCATTTGAGTGTTCGGTGGCAATCAAGTATTGCCAAGGCTATGTGCTCTCAAATGTAAAGCAGCACAGAGGCAGGAAGAGCAGTACTGACATTTAGGGGCAGATATGCAATGATGGCTCACTTAAGCTGCATGAGGCTAGTGGCTCTACTGCTAATTTTATCTGAGACCTTTTACATGCAGTTCTAGGTGATTTGTGTTCAATTTGGCTTGAACTTCATTCATAGCCAATGGTCCAAAATAATAGTAAATTGAAATAGCTGAGAGCAAGCGCTCATTTTCATTGTGTCTCTTGGATGGGAGTGCCATTAACATTCCCAGGTTCACTGTACTGCAAATACAACATGCATGTGTCAAATGACGTTGTGTAGCCGTAGTTCTGCTCTGACAGAGTTCAGCTCTGTTATTTCCAGTTAGAGACAACTGGTCTTAATGGCACCCAACTCTCCACACCCCTTAGGGCTACAGAAAATTCAAGCCACGATCAGGGAAAGATGCGACATTATTTTAGTTAGAGTATAGATGCTCAAGCTTGGTCTTTAGTCGATCCCCATCAAATGAAGGGTCTTTTCAGTACCTAGGGAAGTCTGCTGTCCACCTGAGTCACAGTGTTTGAATTCAGGCAGTATCAGCAGAGACAANAGAGAAGCAAAAGTCTCAGGAAAGAGTTAATGGAGTGAGAAAGCTCAAGACAGATAAATGAGATTTACCTGGAATAACAAAGTAATGGGGAGAAAGAGAGAGAAGAAGAAATACAAAGTGAGCAGCAAAGCAGTTCACAGAAAAAGACAGAAATGGAAGATGGTTGGGAAACACTGAGAAAGCTAAGACACACATGGAAAGGAACAAAAGAAGAGAAAATTTAGAAAAAAGTGGAAAACAAGCTATACCTCTGACTACTGCCTTCCTTCCTGAAACATATCTGAGGTTTTGCATGTAGCTCTGTTACCCTGGACTTGCATTTAGGCTGTTATTCTAAATGAAACATGAAAAGTCACATGAATGACAGGGCACCTTCAAAAACAGTGTCTTAAAATCTCCCATTCTGGGCAAAACACACCTCTTTGTTCATGTCTGTGAACAAGATGCAGCATGCAGTTTTCTGAGCACACAGTATTTTGCAGGACCACACAGCTGGGTCTCTTTGCAGCTTGCTGTGTTGAGCATTGCTACCTCTAGATAGCAAACCCTGATGATGCCATACTCCTTTTTCAGCAACTATTGCTCTTATCTACCAAGGCAGAGTTGCAAACACCAGCTTTCACCTTCCCAAGTAGTTTTTATTTGCTTTGTCCCATTTGCAAAACGTTTCTGCTGAAAAAAGATGGAGGTGTAATGGAGAGTACCCAAAAGGCAGTTTTTGAGCCCTACTTTCTTATAGATCTCTGTTGATGAAAGAGAAAACTCAGGCTGAAGCTCTTCCTTCAGCTGTGGTGTTTGTAGATGTACTCTTTCTTGTGCAATCTCTGCTTGTCTTTTGCTAGGCTTAAACACCATCTTTCCTCACTGAGGACGCTGACAGAGACTGTCCTATACTTGGCTAGACAAACCTTGTAAGAATTGACAAACTTGTCAGATTTGGTTAGAGTAAGAATTACTAGGAGGGAAAAAACCAGAAGAGGATTACTACATATGCCCCGTTTCCTTTGGAAACCAAGCTAAAAGCATTATAGATAGGCTTAGAAAATAGTTATACCCATTAATCTTTGATTGACCTTCTTGATGCTATCAAAACTGAGAGCAGTGAACCATGTGTTTTCCATTTGATTTGCTGTGTTCTTGTTCAATAGGTTAAAATCTAGGACACATCTTGAAAAACAACAGTTTGACTGGGGCAACCAGAAACTGTCTGCCTGATGACGCTCATCCACATTACCTGTAAGTTTTACGTAAAGCACTTGCCTTCTCCTGATGACAAAGGAGCTGCCAGCTCCGAAGGGTCAAAGCTCAGTGACACAAGTCTGACTCTCAAAACAGGAATTGTCACTATTGCAAACCAAATTTCTGGCTCCATTGGCATCTCATGTCACTAATAGAGCTAATGAGGATTTGCCTGTCAGGTTCAGAAATTCAGGGAAGAGCTTAAGGTACTTTCAAACGCTAAGTGCTTCTTGCACCACACCAAATTTCTGCATATATGATAATTCTGAACTCTGAAGTAACAGACTGGTAAAGTAAATACAAGTATCCAGAGACAGACAAGAGGGTTGAAGCTGCACAAGTCAAAATCACAGTGCCAGAAACCACTGCTGGGCACGGGAGCCTGATGGTTGGCTACGCTACATCTGCAGATCGGCTCCAGCATGATTTGGCCTGTACCAACAAGGCATTTCCCAAATTTTACTGTTAGCACAGCCCAGGAACTATGTCCAACAAGCAGCTTCCGTGTGGGCATGCAGCTCAGCTGAAGAAGTTTAACAGTATGGACAAGGTCAAGTCCTGCCAGCTGGCCTGAGAACCAAAAACCGCTCTCTGCTACTGTTTAATCTACTAGCGCAGATGTAGCTCACAGCTGATGGGAGCTGTAACAGGGCTTGCTTCCTCACATGCCATTCACCATTTATTTTCTCCAACTCAAATCCTTGAAAAGATGTCCTGTTCTTTAAGGATCACCACCCTATAGTCCTACCCTTCTAACACATATATAAAACCACCCCAAAACACAACTGTAACTGAAAAATTAATCTCTAGATGGTATTTACCAATCCTTTCCCAGTTCCTCCCTTTCCAGACAAGATGGGCAACATTTTACAGAGATGCTGCTGTTTTGTCTGCTATCATGCTCATCTAGATGCCTCTATATTGTTGTATTTTAATCCAGTTTGCACACATAGGGGGAACATTTGCTGGTTCATAATTCCATAATTCGTAACTGCAGAACCTGATACAGCTAGACGCCGTTGGCTAATGCTTACAGAGGACTTTAAGCAATCAGTAATCCTAACAAACAAAAAGTGAAATATTTGGGTATGTTTAACCTCCATTTGACAAGTCTTGCAGCTGCATTTGAGAGGAAGACAGAGACAAGAAAGAGGAAGTTGAGAACAGATTTCAGATTGGACTGTGCATGACATCAATTCAGAAGTATGTTGATAAGACACATCATTCCACTGAGCTCACACTATTCATTATAATTCCTATGGATCCATAAGCAATTGCTAATTACACTTCAGATACGTGACAGTCAGTATGGCATATATAGGATCACCATCAGAAAAAAATATTAAACATTCAAGGAATAGAAAAAACAAGGAAATGATGAATAAGCCAATTTTAGCACCTTTCAGCTAGCTGTACAGCTCATATTTATTAAATCTACCAGTTTGTTCTACTGGCTAATATCACACTATTATCATAGAATCATAGAATGGTTTGGGTTGGAAGGGACCTTTAAAGGACATCCAGTCCAATCCCCCTGCATTGAGCGGGGACATCTTCAATTAGATTGGGTTGCTCAGAGCCCCATCCAGCCTGACCTTGAGTGTTTCCAGGGATGGGGCATCTACTACCTCTCTGGGCAGCTTGTTCCAGTGTTTCACCACCCTCATTGTAAAAAAATTTCTTCCTTATATCTAGTCTGAATCTTTTGGTTCAAAACCATTACCCCTTGTCCTATCGCAACAGACCCTACTAAAAAGTTTGTCCCCATCTGTCTTATAAGCCCCCTATAAGTATTGAAAGGCCACAACAAGGTCTCCCCAGATCCTTCTCTTCTCCAGGCGGAACAACCCCAACTCTCTCAGCCTGTCCTCATAGGAGAGATGTTCCATCCCTATTATCATCTTTGTGGCCCTCCTCTGGCCCTGCTCCAACAGTTCCATGTCCTTCTTGTGTTGAGGGCTCCAGAGCTGGACACAGCACTCCAGGTAGGATCTCACCAGAGCAGAGCAGAGGGGCAGAATCACCTCCCTCAACCTGCTGGCCACACTTCTTTTGATGCAGCCCAGGGTATGGTTGGCCTTCTGGGCTGTGAGCACACATTGCTGGCTCATGTCGAGCTTTTCATTCACCAGTACCCCAAGTCCTTTTCAGCAGGGCTGATCTCAATCCCTTCATCCCCCAGCCTGTATTGATGATACCAGGGGTATTCCGTAGGAACAGGAATTAAGCAGAATGACATGCATGCTCAGGATGTTTCCACAAATCTCTCAAGTTCTTTATAAAACAGCATTTATCTTTAAAAAAAAAAAAAAGGTCTGTTTCAGAAGAAATTCTATGATGCATCCCTAAGTGAATGCCTGGCTCCATAGTTCACTTGGGTGTACTACTTCATAATTATTGTATTGTCACAGATGATGTATACTATTATTTTATTCAAGATATTTTTTCTTGTTTTTAATTATCTCTTCTGCAAGTGAGTCATGCAATGAGAAGTAACATCACTGAAAATCTGCATTCCTGCCTAGTTCCACCCTGTTGGCTGGCTTCGCTGATGTCTAATAAGATGTAAGTTTTCTTACTGTCAGGCTGCTGCTGTACAATGTTGCTTCACTGCAATCAGCAGCGTCCTCTTGCTGGGAGCAATAATGGATCTCACTCTCTTGATGTCTGACCACCTTTCTCATAGGAGCTTAATTACTTCTGTGCACCCTTGTGTTAAATTTGGTTAAAAGTGGCAAAAGAATTCACAAGTTATATATTAAAGGAGAGAGACTGAAGAAAAAGACAATTCAGTGTGCTTGACCTTCAAGAAACTTTCAGAAGAAAGGCAAGGAAGGGTGTTGCTCTTTAATCTCACAACAGCTGGTATTTTGGTACACAAGGTCCTTACTGTGCCTGCAGGAGCCCTGCACAACTCTGGGCTCTAGCCAGGTCATTCTGTGTGTCCATCAACCAGATCCCTCACTTACCTTGGTTTTCAAAATCACTGATCTTTAAGTACATCCACAGAATGAACTGGCTTGATTTTGAAAACACCACTTATAGCAACTCCATCTTCCAGCTGAAGAATCCATAGGATTCTTCCCATGTCCTTCCCACATAAGGGAGGACTTTGCAGTGCCCTTTAACTCCGGCTGAGATCAAGTGGCAAAGTGTTGACATCCTGAACATTTTTAGAGCTGGGGGATCATTTCCCAGCTAGCTTTATTGCTTTTCAAATTCAGGCTTGTTTATCCTGATGCTAATATGATATGTGAAAATGAGGTATGTACTTACCCAATATTAATGATCAAGCTTGTGAGCCTGTACTCCATGCTAACTCAGAAAACCTGGCAGGCTGCAAATCTGCCTTCCTGATTTCTAATAGTAACCCTTGTCCAGGGTATTATAAAACCAGTTCTGCTTTCAGAGCAAAAGTCCATCTTCTGGGTCCTGAAGGACTAAAGGGTTCTTGGATTTTGTCTTCGAAAGAGGGCAAATAGACAGACAGGCTGCTGTTCAGGCTGTCACATAAACTGCACTTCCAAAAAAATATGCAAGAGCAAAACATATAGAAACTGTACAGAAAAAATTGCTTCTGTTGAGTCTGCAGTCAGTCTGAGCCATGACACTTTCAAGGCTGATAGACCACAGGAGAGCTAGATGCTCCTGGACTGTTTTGGCATTAAAGATGCGGCCAAGATAAATAGCCAAGCTCTACCAAAGAGTGTTTTCACAGCTCACCCACAGTCTGGCAGCTGGACCTCACTAAAACCCCAAAGCATAAAAAATTGGCTCATGCCACCTGCCCAATCTAAAATTCAAACAGTGGAACTAGCCTAGGCAATTAGGGAGAAACTTACCACCAGGCAAAGGCTGCGTGCTGTATTCTTGCAGCAAAAAGAAAACTAGCACTGTGATTAGAGTATCATTAACACGGTATTAATTTACGGAGTGGGGAAATCTATGTAATCAACTTAGCAAAGAAAAGGAGGTCTGAAGCACCAGGTTTCACATTTTTTCAGGGATTCAGCACACAGCAGTTGCCCTTGGTCTTAATGAGGTGAGGAAGATAGGATTTCCCCAGTGCCATCACAAGGCTACAGACCGCTGAGGATTCCTGCGGCCAAGCACGATTTCTCTACTGGAATATTTTTCAACAATTTACCCCCTCGCCAACCCTCCCACAAAATACATGTGTCAATGCTGCTGAATGCATTCAGATTCAAGATCCTAAGAAGTTTAAAACAGTCAATGTCAAAATTTTGCAAAAGGAAGTGCTGTTGTTTTTTTCAGATTGAAATAACTTTTTTTTAAATTAACTATTCAGTGTACATTTTAATATATGCAAAAATTGAAACCCAAAGTAAACAACTAGACTCAAATTTCCTTCACTGTGGGTTTGGGGGAAAACAGAACATTTTTAAACCTGACCAGAAATTCAAATTTACATATACGCTGTGAAGCACTTGACTATTACAGCAACAAAGTAGGGGATACACAGAAGAGACAGATGAAGAAGTGGGTAGGATAGGATTCTCATGTTGTTTCTTAAGCCATACAGAGATCAAATGAAAAACAGGTCCAGAGAAGACAAATCCTGAAATCCAGCTGAAGCACAAAAGTCTTTGTTTTGCTTACTGCCTGGAGCCCTTTCACTGACCAGGGAAACATCTGATTTAATGCTCCCTGTTTCTCTCTGTCCTATCCAGGCTATGACAGCCCAGCCCAGCAACACCATACTGAAAAACCCAAGCTCCCAGAGCAGTGAAACTCTCTAAGTTTCTAAAATCAAAGAGAGGGAAACATGCTATGCTAGGTTGGATCAGTGATATAAGTAATACTACAACAGCAGGCTCTTTGAGGCTTTTTAATTTCACTGGTGTATTTTCTTTCTAATTCAAATTCTTAATTAGATATTTTATCTTATATTTCTTAGATCTTATTATGTATATAAGATCTATATATAAGATCTATATATAATCTATATCTTATGTAATGTCTTATATATATATTATATATATGATATATATCTTATATAATATAATATCTCTTAATTAGATATTAGATAATTAAAATCTTAATTCTAACTTCTGAAATTTAATTTCACTCTTGTATCACAAGACAAGTATAAGCAACCTCATCTTCATAACTAGTGCATATCTCACCTGTCTGCTCCCTCCCTCCTTTCCTAATAATTTTTAAAGGATTTTTTTTCTAGATGTTTTCTATTTCTTCCATTTAGGCAAGCTTCAGTAGGCCCATTGCAGGAAAGACAAGCTGCAGTGGACAATCCGTGCCTCACTGCAAACATCAGATGTCAAGGAACAGCAGCTAGACTATAACAACAGACCATGAGGTTGCCACTCACACCCCAGGATGTTTAGTGAGGTACCATCTTCAGAGAGGATGAGCTCGGTATTCTCTTCTGCAAAGGAGGGCAGGCTACAGCAGATGAGCCCCGTGCAGACACAGTGATGCCTGTAGCCTGCAGCAAAGCAGCAGCTCACGTGCAGACATAGATCCATGTAAAATTTCTGTCTGTCTACTTCCACTGAGAATGTGATCCAACTACATTTGGCACTGGCACAGCACTCCAAAACGCTCTGGAAAGGAAGATGTTTGCAGAAATGAGACAGTGCCTAATCAGAAGCTTTTTCATGTGCACTTTGCTTCATTTTATAAAGCAATACTAACGTTGAAGCCCAGACGTTGCACCTCAGCACATCTACTACTCCTGCAGGAAGGCTTGTGACAGAGCCGATATGTCACCTTCTTGCTAACGAAGAAAAACGATCATCCAAAGTAATTTAATCCATTCAGAATGGCCAAGTTCATCAAGACAGCAATGATTGTGACTAAGACCCTAGCTGAAGTGATCACATTCAAAGCCTTTTTGCATCTTTTACCAAGGGAGAGGCAGGGATGCCAGGCCACAGACCTTGGGGGAAACAAACAGCTCTCTGGAGCTCCTGTCTCTCTCTAAGCCGTGAAGCAGAGGTCATGGTGTCTGATTAAAGCACCTCAACAAGGTATCTGAGACTAAACTGGATAGGCAATTCTCTCTGGTTTTAGGAAGCTTAAGGGTCTTAGTGTTCATCAGCCTGAAGTGATCCCTAGACAGGAGCTGGAGCTTGCATGGCCAGTGACAGTACTAACACTGAAATTCTCATTGCTGCAGCTGTGGCTCTGCTTTTCTATACACCACCAGAGTCCGGCCCTACACTCATAAGGAATCACAGAGCAATAATTTTGCAGTCTCCATCAATAAGTAGCAGGAGGCAAGATGCTGGATACTGTTAGTTGCAGGTTTTCTCTGGTTGAGCAGGATACAGATGCTCCAGGCTTCCTTCTCCTCTTGCATGCCTCCTCTAAAACCAGAAAGCAACTCATGATCAGCACTGTTTAAGGTGGTGGG
Organism: Sula dactylatra; assembly: GCA_013389905.1. NCBI lineage: Eukaryota > Metazoa > Chordata > Aves > Suliformes > Sulidae > Sula > Sula dactylatra. The sequence goes on along the minus strand of WEKW01027402.1, from coordinate 274,234 downwards.
GGTCCACTCCCTTAGCAGCAACTTTTCTGGTTTTCTGTCTCCTCCTGTATTTTTTCTAAAAGGCCAGGTAACTACTCAGGACTGAAAAATCTATGTCAAAACAATCAGTAGTGTCACCTCGTTGACTTCAGAGAAATCGCATCAGGAATTAATCTTACTTCACAATTCTTCCTTTCCCTGTAACAAATGGAATAACTTATGTAGAACTTGCCTGTAGGCAGCACCAAGCAAGAGGCCACTCCAACCACATCTGTGGGGCTTGATCCCTCTGAAATGCCATTTTTCTCATTGAATCCTCTCACAGCTGGCAGCTAATATTGGCAGTTGGACTGAAGCAGCAAGGCACCGAGATGTTCCCTGTCTCAGCCAAGGGATGCAAGAGGAGAGCCAGCAGGGTCCCTGCTCATTCTCCTCCTTCCCCGTCCACAGGCCTCAAGGGTGACTGCTGGAATTAGGGTCAGGAGAGAAAAAAATACAAACACAAGAAAAGTCCTATTGCTGAACTTGTGGAAATACACATAGTTCACCTTGCTGTTTAGCCTACGTACAGAGGAGTGGGGAGGGATTTCAGCAGAGAGCTTTGAAAGACAGGTAAATAGACCTTTATCCTTGCTCTAAATGCTACTTCATTTTTGCACTTTCTTTTCACCAGAACTCCTTACAGTCTAACCAAAACCAGTCCATTGAAAGAAAAGGAATTGTAGTGGTAGATGTTTGCTGAAAAGCCACCAAAGTGTGAAGAAAAATATTTTCTCCTGGAGCAGCGGGGCTTGTTCATCATTTACCTCGTGTTTACCCTTGGGCTATCATTATATTAGCGACATTTCCTGACTGAGCTGGAGCACCTGGTAACTATAGTAACCACATTTTCATATCTGCCCATAAATTCCCTCGGTTCTAATTAGGGCACTCACTTATAACAGCAATAACAACACGGGAGAAATAACAGCACTTAGCTTAGATGCAATCACCTCTCTCTCCCTCATGTCACAGATATGACCTGTATCTGAGCAGTTCTTATACTATAAGATGTTTCTTATGGCACAAAGCCTACCTTACCTGCCATGTCGACTGCTTTGTATCCATCTGCTATGTTGCCCATACCTTCTTACTTTCTAAAATTCTATTCGTCAGCTTTCCAGTTCAAACAAAAGCCTGACTCATCTCCTTGCCAGGAAGCTTCACACCAGGCTGCATAAACGTGTTTTCTTGATAGAAGGAAGAATTCACACCTAGCCTACAATGAAATCGCACACACAGCACTATTGCAAATTTTACAGACAGTAAGTGGATGCTATTACAAGCAGAAAGGCTAAGCAGTTCAACTTACAAATTCACCTATGCAATCTAGATAGCTATGAAGAGAGGATAAACCACGTCATCCAAAACAAATGACAGGTAAATGATGAAGCAGCAATGTGCAAGAAATCAGGACCAAGTAATAAACAATTGCAAAGTTCAATGGCTCAGTGTATTTCACCACAAATTATTTCCTTCTGTATGAAACAATAAAACTTGGTGAACAATTTGAAGTCTGCTGACATGATCTAAAAAGATGGATGGGCTGGTAGGTAGTCTAGAGCATTTGCTTTATTGTTCACAGAGTCACGGCTCAGAAGTACATTTGTTTTGGAGTCTATGTGAATTATTGTCAAAAAAATGACAAATCTCTTTCTCACTTTAGGCTACACTGTGGAGGTCTTACATGAATTTCTTTTGCTAGAAGAAAAGAGACATCACATCTGTGTACTGGCATAGATAAGACAGCAAAGCCCATCTCTGCAGAGATTAAGAGAGCAGGGCTGCTCTGGCTTCAGGTTTTGGGGGACTTGTTGCCATCAGAAAATTTTCTCTTGCTAGAAGAGCATGTCAATTAGTATGACTTAATCATGACTGTCAACTAGAATATCTTCTCTTGAACCTTTATCCACTCTTCCTCCATGTCCCCCGGAGGCTGAGGAAAATGGGTAAGAAAACATACTGGAGCCTTTGGTGGTGCTATTGGTGATTTCCAGTTTGGAATATTAAATATCCCACCAGTTACCCTGCTTGCTTCCCAGAGTAGCCAGTCCTTATGACAGGGAAAGAGACAAGCAGCCCAGCAGTGCTTTCATATAAACAGGTGTTAGTCCAGGCTACAATGGCTTGATGGCTGACCTCAGCCAGGGTTTGGGGACCAGATGACTGCCAGCAGACAGGTGTCACCTGGCATGAAAAAGCTATCCACATTCCCACTACCAGCATGAAGACTGAGGGGCACGTTCAGGCTCACTTTGATCACAAAGAATCAAAGGTATTTCACTGATTTTAGCATTAGGACCCACTGGCATAAGAAGGGATGCTGTGGACACGCTCCATCGTGCGCCCTGCTTTCAAACCAAAGACAACCACCAAGAGAAACACCACTTTCCTGGCCCAGTGAAGAGATACCTGCCACTGGTGAAAGCCAGTGTGTGTACCTCTCCCTTGACTCCTCAGTGGGTTTGCACTAAGGCTCAAAGTACTGTGGGCAGAGTTGGGTGAGCCATCCTCAGGCTGTGGCTGTAAAAAGTAGGTACAGTTTGTTCACTGCATGCTATTTTATTGTTTTATCAGCTCTTTACACCATGTAATAAAGCTTTCAAAGTGTACAGTGTTGTGATGAGGAAATGTAAACTTTAGTGAATTGCCAAAGAAAGGTTCAAGTTATTTGCCAATTTAGTCATCAAGCACCATTTAGAAGTGTGGGTAGAAAACACATTGATGATCAAATTCTAATATAACCACAAAAATGCATTTAAGATACTGCCAAATGTAAAGCACAGTAACATTCAATACCACATATATGTTTTTTTCTTAAATAAGTGAAAAGTAATTTCAGTGGCTGCCTGACTGGACTCAGTTCATGAGATGCTGTTTGGGTCTTGGGAGGAGAGTAGCCTGTTGCAAGTTGTGTCGCTCATTACTGTACTCTCATTTCTCCATCAATCTCTTATTTATTCAGGCTGTAGTCTGTTAAGTAAGATGGGCATTTGCAGTACACATGATGCATAATGAGGCTCCAGTCTCTATGGAAGCCTCTAAAATTGCCCATCATAATTTGCTTACTGGCTCTTCCAATTTTCATTATGAAGGAACACTCTCAAACTGTCAAAATCTTTCCAAATGACCCCACAGTATCCACTGTAGCCTAGAATACTTCTTGGCTTACTAAATATTATAACCAGAATGTGAAAAATATAATGTTTTACTTGATTCTACTAGTCAAGGAAAGCAAGTCTTTGACAGAAAAATAATTGCCCAGAAAAACAGGCAAATTGCTAATGAAAAATAAGATTAAATAAATGGTTTCTGTGTGATCTCTTGAGCTAGTTTCATTGCAAAGACATCCTTTACCTGGATAATGTATTGTTTACGAGACCCCCCATGTAAGGTTAAGCATTCCTTGGTAGTTGCCTGGAAACGATGCCAATGAGTTTGTTCTCATTAAGGGCAAATAATGCAGAAATACTGTTACAACTGTACATCTGAATGTTTAAATCAATTAATTATGGACATGTTTTTTCTCTGTAAAGATGCAAGTTCTGAAATCTTACTAGAAGTGTTGGCAGGAAATAGATTCCAAATTACATGCATGAGTTCACACAGAAATTAATTTGAAATTACCACTACTACTATTATTATTCTTTAGCCTAAGTAGTGCTGAGCAGGAAACAATTGTCTTGGTTTTGGAGAGTTTTTGAGCTTTTCACAGTTTTTCCTTCCTGTTCTGTACTGTGTGAAACTTGGTGCTTTTTAAAAAGGTCCTCTGTAAAGTGGAGAGACACCTTTCAAAGCTGCTGCTTGGAAAATGAGCAAGAGCAGCAAAAATCCACCCAAAATAACTACCGTACTGGGAATCGGGAAAGTCCTTCTTGGAAAGGAGAGCCCACAAGTTTAATCCTTGCTTCACAGTTTGTTGAAACCACACAGCTGCACCTGGGGACGTACTTTAGGGCCTCAGGCTTACAGCTACCTGGGCAGCACTGTCATGCCCCGAGACTTATGACACATGCTTTTACCCTGCAAGATTCAGCTACTGAATGCGTTAATGTTCCAACTTAATTCAAACTCCTCAGAACCAAATGCAAAACCAATCTGCACAAATTTTACTCTTTCAGTCTTCCATGGGGGCACCACATCTACTTAAACTTTGCGAGTTAACAAAGCTGTGGCCCCAAGCCATCTCTGCTTTCCATCGAGACTTTCCATTATGACCAGGTGAAGCCATGGTCAATCATGGGAAGCACAGACCAACCAGAGCACCTTCTTTACAGAAATCAATGACTGTGTGAAGCATCATGGCTGCAATTAGAAGAGCTTTAACTAGTTCAAACTGCCAGTAAATGAAAAGAAAAAAACCAATAAATTTAGGACTGGGAGGAAGACATCTATTCTTACAGTATTCCAGACAAATATTTCCTTGTGCAGATGAGCAGGTGGAGAGGTGGATATATTTGTGCTATTTAGGTGCCACAGCTGGCAATCCTGCATGCTTATTTCACATTTTATCTGCAGCTTGCCTGTTACATCGGATTTGCCTTAGATTCATATAATCGATTTTGAATTGATCTGATGGAGGAGAGGACTGCAGTGCTACAAGTAGCGGACATCTTATCGTGGCCAGAATCAGGTATGTCTGTTCCCATCAAGAGCTCCACAGGCTTTCACTGGAAGGCATCAGTATATTTAATACCTACACTAAATTTAACATTATATTTAATAAAGTCCATTCCATCACATGAAATTTTCTTCTTTTTTTTTTTTTTTTTTTTTACAAGAGATATTCCACATATTGGGATAAGTAATTAAGGAAGATTAAGAGGGAAAAAAAGCAGACCATTCTGGTTTAGCTTTTGTTTTTCTTGTTTTTTCAAAAGGAAAACCACACACTACATAAAAGACGATTAACAGGGAAACATCTTCCTGGATGGACAGAGTTACATGAGGTTGCTATGAAGACAGGTTAGTGATGTGTATTTCTCCAAAAAGGGAGAATTTATCCATTTTATTTCTTAAAGCAAGATAAACTCCAATTGATGGAGAAGCTTACAAACAGCTGGATCAGCCAGCCAGCCAGCCAGCTAGATAGCACCAGACAGCAAGCAGATTTTATAAACAACTGAGGAAGTTTGCCGTCCGGCAATGCTGGGAATAAGAGATGAGGATGAACTCCATCCTATTAAGGGAAATGAAGACAAAGGCTTGTGCTAGTCTGTGAAGGGTGCAGGCAAGATACCACTGGCAACAACACTTTCCACAGAGTGGCTTCTCTTCTCTACCACCGCAAAATCAGTTTATAGCCGAACAAACACAAACTGCTGAAAGAGTGAATGCAAGATATTTTCCCTGTCCTCAGAAACTTTATGTTTCCAAAAAACATGTGGCATGAGGGGATATCTTTGGAAGAAAGCATAGTTTTTCTTGGATAACAATGACTGCCCAACAGCTAAAATCTCTGCTCCAGCTCAGATGTTCTCCTGAAGAGGACTGCAGAACTGAAGCTGAATCAGAGACGTGTACAAAAACTTTGTGGAAATAAACCACCACATACACCAAACCGGTTCATGTTTGTGGCCTCTCAGGCTGATGGAACAAACACTAGTTGGTATATACAAGCTTGAATTATCAATTAAAAATAACATGAGCTGCAAATTTACCTCCTTTCTGTCATTGACCACTGGAAAGCAGAATATATTTGCAAGCTCAATTATGTGCATGCTCATCAAATGGCTGTAAGGAAGATATTTCACATAATGTAGAATTTGAGACATACTCAAAACAGTAATTTCCTACTCACAATGTATTACATCTAGTAGGGTTGGACTTGATGATCCTAGAGGTCTTTTCCAACTTTAATGATTCTATGATTCTAAGTTGCATCTGTCTTGCATGCCTGTATCTCTTCTCTCTGACTGGAAGACTGAAAATTCCTAAACAGAGAAATAGTAAGAAATGAATAAACAACATGTTCCCATGACAGTAACCCCTCCTTATCAGGTGAGATACTTCTATTCTTCCCATTGCAACAGTATGTCTTCTATTATAAATTCTAGCCTCATGTAAAGACTTGGCTCAAAGTCCCACTAAGGTTTGAATCTGCATCATCTCATGCTGGCTGCCTGCCAAAAGGGAAATTTTTACCTGTGGCAAATAAAAAGAAGCCCCAGGTGTGGGCAAAATGAACTGCAATTGAACTGCAATGAGAATATGCAAATGCCATTTTGCAGCATTTGACACCCTCCAGCAAGAATACTCCAGTGCCTTGTGCAAGACAAATAGACCAACCTGCTTGAAGAAAAGAGTTATTTTGCCAATTTAAAAGGTGTTCTAGTTATAAATTAAAATTGTAGGATTAACTGAGAAAAAAATTGAAAAAGGACATGCCCATAATTCCATTAAATCCATTCTATGGCCTGGTCTTAACTGTGATTCCAGCTACCCAGGGACACCCAAACATGTCTTACAGCAAGGGGCTTAATCTGGCCACCAATGAGTGTTTTTAGCCCAGTGTATCACCACTGCCTGCAATCCATTTCTTTACACATATTAAAAGCAGGCTTTTATATAGAGTAACTAACACACAGCACCGTCCTCAGATACAAAGTCATAAGGCAGATGGAAGGACATATGTACAACCGCAGCTAACTGTTAATGTAGCCCTTAACACTCAACAACAAGACACCAATTTGGGACATTTTCTGGAAGAATTTATTTTTATAAATAAAACCTTGACATCCTGAGACTAATATAATCCTGCATTCATGCAACCTTTGTGAGACATTTAAAGGGGCACTGACCTCATCCTCCTTTCACCCCTCTCTGCTGAAGTTTCAATAATACCCCTTCCTCTCATCATGAAAATACTATATTGACATGAAAATTCACTATATGACACTGAACTTCAAAGCCTCCTTTCCTTTAACTTCTGGGGTTTTTTTTAACATAGGGGGACTGATTCCTGATGGAGGTGTTTAGGTTTTACTTAAGAAAATTCCTACACTGGCCAAAATAAAATTAAAATGGAACATGAGCAAATGCAAAAATACAATGAAAGACTACAATAGTAGAAGTCTTATTCCAAAATATGCCTCCATATCAGGAATGGACATGACTACATATCCATCCACATATTTATTGGAGATACATCACTATGGACATCAGAGCTTTCCGTTAGTAGAAGGACTATAAATTCAGAGCTTCAGTAACAGCAACTGAGTCTCCATTATGTAATGAAAGACATTTTGGTCTTGGGGTCCTTCCACAACTAAACTAGGCAAATGGTGAAGTCGTGCTGCAAGAAAACAAATAGGTCCTCTCCTATTTAGAGCATTAAATTGGCAGCTGGTTTCTGGTGATGTTGATGAGATCTTACCTCTAACAAAGCAGTTAGGTTAAGGCTGTCAATGCATTACCAGACTTCAGAGGAATTGTCTTTGCCTTTTGCCTGTAAAGCCTTCTGTCCTGGTTTCAGCTGGGATTGGGTTAATTTTCTTCATAGTAGCTTGCATGGGGCTATGTTTTGGATTTGTGCTGAAAACAGTGTTGATAATGCAGAGGTGTTTTAGTTGTTGCTAAGTAGTGCTTACACTAGTCAAGGACTTTTTCATCTTCCCATGCTCTGCCAGGTACTCAAGAAGGTGGGAGGGGCCACAGCTGGGCCAGCTGACCCCAACTGACCAGAGGGATATTCCGTACCATATGGCGTCCTGCTCAGCATATAAAGCTGGGGGAAGAAGGAGGAAGAGGGGGACATTCCAAGTTATGGTGTTTGTCTTCCCAAGGAACCGTTATGGAGCCCTGCTTTCCTGGAGATGGCTGAACACCTGCCTGCCGATGGGAAGTGATGAATGAATTCCTTGTTTTGCTGTGCTTGCGCACATGGCTTTTGCTTTATCTATTAAAGTGTCTTTATTTCAACCCATGAGTTTTCTCATTTTCACCCTTCTGATTCTCTCTCCCATCCCACCAGGGGGGAGTGAGTGAGCAGCTGTGTGGTGCTTAGTTGCCAGCTGGGGCTAAACCACTACACCATCCCTTTAATGGGATGGTTATATCAGCGCATGCTATTCATATAGGCACATTCGAAAGGATTAAGAGCTCTTTTTCAGGCTCCCATATAAACACTTACAGCGAGATTGTTCCTGAAGAAAGAATAGTTTTTTTAAAAATCACTCTTTCCTAAATATTTTGGGTTTTTTCCAATGTTTACTGAGCACTATTAATAAATAAGTAAAATGGCTTTACCTCACAAAATCAGTCGATTTACAAAATTTACTGTAGAGCTTTAACTTATTTTTTCCATCCTCGGCTTTTTTAACAGATTGTTTACTTCTCCCAGGTGAAGGCAATACATAGCTATAAGGGAAAAACAAAGCACACAAGGAAAAGATTCTTTCAGTCATTAGGTCTTTTTCATTGGCAACTCTCCCTGTGTTTTCATCTGTGAACTTTCTAAGGTAATGGCCAATCTCAAACCATGTGCTGAAGTAATAATTTCATGATAAAACTAATCTTTCCAATAAACAGCTCTCTGAAACACTCTACTTTTCATTTTCAAAAGCCAGAAGGATTATGGTAGTGATTTGGATATCTATTTTTCTAAAATTGTCCTCCAAGTCTTCCTTATTCTAATGCAATGCTCAGAATCCTTAGCAAATAGGAATTGCATCTAGAAAAGGAGGAAAAAAAAATACAGCAAAACCAAATGTAACCTTAGAAAATCACTGATGTAAGTAGTTTAATTCCTTGTACTAAAAACCATTTGAAAACTAATCTACTGCATATTCGTTCCCTTCAGAAAATGTAAATTGATCTTTCAGTTTGAATACCTGTCAAAGTACAACCACTATGATGTTGATAAGTCATTTTGCTCGTCAGTTGATATACTGCAAACTTACACGTAGCTCCACAAGAACTGCTGGACCAGATTACACCCAAACTAGAGTGAGGGATGCTCACTCTTGGATAATTTGGCAACAGCATGAATGAGGAGTGTCTTTCTCCCGCGACAAACTCACAAAGTGATATGAGAACACATCGCAAATGAAGACAACTAAGTCAGGTTATGATAGTTCCCAACATGGCACTGGTTTCTTAGTCCTCCATAAAGTATCGCCATTCCCCTTCCATACAGTGAAGAGGGAGGATATTACCAGCTGCCAGGAAGCTAAGGATGGGTAAATTTGCTAAGAAAGAGGTAAAAAAGTGGAATATTCTGGACAAGCTTGCAACACTGCTGCTACACAGAAGCCCACTCAAACACCATAATATTTAATATCTACTCTGGAAAAACTGGATGACACTATGGCTTACTTTACCAAAATCACTATTTAAAAAAAAAAATCCTAGATACCCTTTGATTTCAACCACTTCACTTAAAATTCTGTTTTAGGTTGTGGATTATGCCAGTTTCAATAATATTGACCACTATGGAAAAAAAAAAAAAAAGAGCCTTTTGGGAAGGCACAGAAATATTGGCTTTCTGCTGTCATTTTTGCTTGTTTCTTGTGGTGGGTTGACCCTGGCTGAATGCCAGGTGCCCACCAAAGCCACTCTATCACTCCTCTCCTCAGCTGGACAGGGAAGAGAAAATACAATGAAAGGCTTGTGAGTTGAGATAAGGGCAGGGAGAGATCACTCACCAATTACCATCATGGGCAAAACAGACTCAACTTGGGGAAATTAGCTTAATTTATTACCAAACAAATCAGAGTAGGATAATGACAAATAAAAACTAAATCTTAAAACACCTGCCCCCCACCCCTCCCTTCTTCCCAGACTTAACTTCACTCCTGATTTTCCCTGCCTCCTCCCCGCCGGCAGCACAGGGGGACGGGGAATGGGAGTTGTGGTCAGTTCATCACGCTTTGTCTCTGCTGCTCCTTCCTCCTCAGGGGGAGGACTCCTCACACTCTTCCCCTGCTCCAGTGTGGGGTCCCTCCCACAGAAGACAGTCCTCCATGAACTTGTCCAACGTGAGTCCTTCCCACAGGCTACAGTTCTTCACGAACTGCTCCAGCATGGGTCCCCCATGGGGTCACAAGTCCTGCCAGCAAATCTGCTCCAGTGTGGGCTCCTCTTTCCATGGGTCCACAGGTCCTGCCAGGAGCCTGCTCCAGCACAGGCTTCCCATGGGGACATAGCCTCCTTCGGGCATCCACCTGCTCTGGCATGGGGTCCTCCATGGGCTGCAGGTGGATCTCTGCTCTACCGTTAACCTCCATGGGCTGCAGAAAGACAACCTGTCTCACCATGGTCTTCACCACGGGCTGCAGGGGAATCTCTGCTCCAGCGCCTGGAGCACCTCCTCCCCCTCCTTCTTCACTGACATTTGTGTCTGCAAGGTTGTTTCTCTCACATATTCTCACTGCTGTCTCCGGCTGCAGTTGTTGTTGTGCAGGTTTTCTTTTCCCCTTCTTAAATATGTTATCACAGAGGCACTACTGCCATCGCTGATGGGCTCAGCCTTGGCCAGCAGTGGGTCCATCTTGGAGCCATCTGGCATTGGCTCTATTGGACATAGGCGAAGCTTCCAGCAGCTTCTCACAGAAGCCACCCCTGTTGTTCCTCCACGACCAAAACCTTGCCGTGCAAACCCAATAAATTTTTAAATTTAAGGTTTAGCACTCAACCTACCCTATAATTTACTACATTTACTCTAAGTTTCTGGGGGATATTACTTCCTAAATGGGAAGACTCTTGTTCAGAAAATGCCGAACAAAGGAAAAATTGCCTTTGATTGTAACGGAGCTGGGAATTCACTCTGTGAGCCACACTTTTCCCCGACTTTACCTGGTTTGAAGTGAGATGTCTTGAATAACCCTGGGGTGTGTGCTTCTTCCAGGAACAATGGGAAAGGACAGCATCTCCAAAGTGAGAGGCAACTCATTTAATAAGTGTAGACACCTCTCTGCTGACAACTTGAGTGTGCCTAGAGGTCTAGTTAGACTTTTAGACCAACACAGCAAGGTGAAAAAAGTCCTAAAAAATCCATTTCCAGATCTTATACCTCATTTCTGGTTTGTATATTATTCGTGAGCCACCCCTTTCTCTCACAAGTGCATATATTTTTCACAAGCACTCAATAGTCATGAAAAATTACTTTTAGTCTACAAACTGTGTCTAAACACTTCATCTCAATTATTTCTAATTTGTGGAATGCAATTGGTCTGCTTAATTACTTGCTTCTGTCTTTTTGTGCCCTCAACAGATGGCTGAATGCACTTAAATCAAGAGAATAACCAAGTTGAAAAACAGCAACCCTTTTTTTTTTTTTTTTTAGCTGAAGAAAGACTGATGACACACTTTGCAGGATTTTCACAAATCACCACTATTTAAATATTTGTGAGCAGTGAGCAGGTTACACACTCAGATGGCAGAGTTTTGCATGTGCTCATCTCATTCATGAAAGCAGCTGCTCTGCATGAAATGTTTTCTGTTTAGACAAATTTTTTTCTGCTTCCCAATACTAGCTGTTAAATCCTGAACAGAAAGAGATGCTCAGCAGGAAGAATAGGGAAAGTTTTGGGGTGCCAGCATTTCTCAGAGGGCACTAGGAAAGTCTACAAAGCTACATGTGGTATTTTTAGCCTTGGGGATGATAGAAAGAATGAAGGAGCAGGTCACAGGCCTGAAGATTCATCCTTCAGCTCTAAAAATCTCCCTCAAAGGTGTTGTTTGGGCCTGAGCAGATGCTGCAGCTCCTGCCATAGCTCAGGCATGACCGGCTCTGCAGGGACAGCCTTGTGTTACCACATAGACATTCTTCAGTGCAGCTGAGCTGCTTGAAAGGCATCAGATTACTCATTTCTGACAAAACCTACCCAATTTTTCCACCTTCTTCTATGAAACTTTCACTTGAACAGTATTTAGGTGTCTAGAAGTTACCTGAAAGCCAAATCCCTTCCCCTTTGCTGAGAGAAGAGGGGAGAGCTTCATAGCAAAGGTGGCTTTTTTCCTTTCCTAGAAATCACAAAAACCTCCTAAAAAGTATGCACAGCTTTGCCTCAGATTGACAAAAATCCCACCCTACAGGACAAGTAAACATGCAAATTTTGTTCTGGTTTTAAAAAGAAACAAACAAAAAAACCCCCAGAAAACCCCATCCAAACCCAGGGGACAAAACCAGAGCCATAAGTGTCAGTGCTATTGTAGTTGAACACATGTGTGTGGACAAGGTCCCACTGCCATGCAAACCAGTTTTGGACACTAAACCTTCAAGTTTCAGTTGAGTGATATCCTGCCTCAAGTCAGTGATGAAATTGACTGTTCAGCCAGACGATTATTTCATGAGGGTCGTGTTCAGCTGGCAGGACTTTCCTCCCACTGCTCAAGTGGTTCTGCTCTGGCTCCTAGTCCTCATGTACTTAGTCATATAAGGGATGCAAAGTGGATGTCACCTGCTGCCATACCGATGGCTTTTGCTTAGCTCCACCAAGGCAGCCATGATATTCTTTAACTTTTTGTTATTTGGCACAAAAGTCTCTAGCTTTTAGTCTGGTTTTCTTTAGGCCCGCTCAGGCGTCCACTGCCTTTTCGAAATGCAGACCCAATTCCTTTAAGGAACCCCCTTCCCCCCGCCCGTTTTCTCAATCACACTGAAACTAAGGTTGTCTCTAAGCTTCTCTCTGCTTTCAAACACAGTTTCACACTTTCTGTGTCAACTCTGTTACATGCTTGTCAATCCCATTTGCTCCTCAGCATGGATAAGACCAGACTGGCTCTGCTTAAAAACAACAGGCTTTTCTGGGAGTTATAGTATTTCCTGAATATTGTTCAGAATTCCTGCAGAGTGAATTGACTGCAGAAGGCACACAGTTATTTTTAAATCCTCCTTTTTTTTTTTTTTCCTCCTTTCTCATCTGCCCCAGATTAAAACTCAAAGGGATTTAGAATAGATGCTCCCAACTCATCACAGTCCCTCATATATTAATATCTCAGGTCATCACTATCAGGAGCTTGAAACGTTCCATGTTACAAGTTTAACTTCAATGTTTCTTCTTCTGAATTTCTAAATGTATTAACTCTGTTTCTCCTTGCAAATCTAAAATTTCTCAGTTGCAGAGCCCAAAACATCCTGCTGGGAACAGAACTCCTGAAGTTTCGTGGATAAAAAACAGGTTCTTTGAGAGTGAGACTCATCAAGCAGACCATTAGTAAAGGAGTCTGTAGGGTATTTCGTTCCTCCAGTTTTGTGAGAGCATGGGTGGAACAGAGGACTGGATGATATGGTTAACATCCCTTTTAGTGAAAAAAATGTGTTATCTTCAGTACCTTAACAGGCACATATAGATATAAATCTCTGAAGAACCCTAAAGTCTGGAAGAACACCCACAACATGAAATTTACACTAGGTGTATACGTAAGACAGTGTGTGCGTGCAAGCAAGTGTGTATGTACAATCAGTACACATGAGAATGGCTGTGTATGACATGACTGTATGTGTGTGACTGTGCACAAGTGTGTGCAGAAGTGAGTGCAGCTCAGTGGGTGAATGTAGTTGTTGTTCTGGCCAAGCAAGATGTACTGAAGGAGGTGAAGGAGTGGAAGGAAACATCCTTGCAGTGAGCAGAAAGACCTAGGAACTGATTTCTCCATACTTTTCCTATGTCTAAGTACTTAAAAATAGTGCCAGCTATTAGCCCTGTGCTAATGTGCTTGTTCTGCAGGATGCTGGAGAGCCAGAGGGCTTTGACACAACCAGGCAGAAGTGTTAATGTACTAACTAAGGAGAAAGGTGTCTTAAACCTTAAGGCTCCTTTAATCTACTGGAGGTGAGGTGCAGGTGTCATAATGACTTACACATCATTGGGTTACCTGACAGCTTCTTATTGCCAAAAGTAGAGAGAAGGCTGAACAGGTGAACCCTACAGGGAGCAAGGGAGAAGCAAACACCGGGACTTCTCGCTCGTACCTGCAGGAAAGATGAGAAAGAAAAGACCATGGTGAATGAAACACCACAGGTTAGTACCTGAAATTAGATACCATGCAGACTAACTCACTTCACAATAGGACTATAGCCTCAGGGACACAACTGGGGCAGCAAGAGGCAATGCCTCTTAACTGAATGAGGTAGAGGAAGGCACAAAAAGGCTAGCACATGGCCTAACTGAAGGGGAAGACCAAGCCGGGACAGGGCACAGGCTCAGTGGGATAAGCTATTGAATAAAATGTAGTTCTTGAAGTTTTTTATCCTGGAGCTTTACTCTGCCTGCTCTTGAGTCTGGGTCACACTAACAGTTAAATGAGCCCAAACTCACATACTGTACCAGTGACAGATTGAGGCAGCTCCAAGGGAGAAGGGGGCCCTGGGCTGACTGCATGGAGAGAGGAAGAGTCTGATGGAAACAGAGCACTTGGCTTTTCTCAAGCTGAAGTGTGACCAGGGATGATGCTGTAAGAATTTCTCCAAGCAGTATGATGTCAAAAAATCTAGTTTTATGCAACTGAAACTGTTTGGGTCAAACAGAGCAGGTAGTTATGGCCAAAAAACAGTATGGAGAGGAGGAGAGAGAAGGTATGAATTCCTCATGTGAAATATTGTCCTACCCTTTTTTTAGATAAAGGTGTTCAACTTCTCATTTTGGAGCAAAGTTTCTTTTAAAAATTGAAATCATTAAAAAGCAAAAGCATTAAAAAATAGAACAAATGAAATGTTTAGGTCAGTATAAAATTATTTTTTTCTATTTTTTCCCTCCATTCTCCTAAAAGAACAAAACAAATTTTCTGGGACAACCATTTTGACTGCTAAACTAAAAAACTATTTTCCCAACAGCTCTTCACTGGCTGTCAGTCCATTAACACTTCCCAGGGCCAGATATTATAAGAGCTGACATAACCTGGCTAGTGTTGAGTTAGAGGGACCAGAGCGATGGTCTTAGACAATGCTAGCTCTCATTCGTCTTTACACTAAGCATAGTTAACTAGATTCTGGCCATATAAACAGCTCTTAAACCAACGGTTTCTTCAATTTCTCTGCTTGTAATACTTTTTTACACTGCCAGCTAGCAGAAATTATGAAAGTCAGGTCACTTCCCAGAATGGAGCCTTTTTTTGATTCCAGGTTGAGCATATTCAGGGAAAATTCCACAGGCAGGGAGAAATGCCCTGAAATACCCCTGGGGGACATCCTTTGGGGAATGAATATCTGGGTCCTGCCTCATATTTTAGAGATGATCAATATTTTACCCAAGCATGAAAGGAAGAGCTGTTTGCTAGATTTCTTTCTTGCTGCAAATTATTCACTCACTCTATTACTGAGTGCTGTGTATTCACTGGTTTCAAACTCAACGCCTGGACAATACTTGGCAGAAGGTGAAAAAGGCGCTCTGGCTCTACCTCACATTTATGTCACTGAAGCATAAATACCTTTCTAGCAGTTTAGTGTCTGGACACCACTGCCTGCCTATCTTAAGTCTCCAGGATGTTGAATAGTTAGCTACAAATTGTGATAGTACAGTCTACCCAGTGCATGAAGTCTGCCTTCCCAACTTTGGATGACTATCCTATGGGACCTTGGACAAATCACTCAGGCTTTCCATAGTTTAGTCTCCCACATGTAAAAGAGATAACTTTTACTTTGGTCACCCTCTGTTTTATCATTAGCAGATGCTTGAGGGCAAAAACTGTCCTTACTATATCTTTATGCCTCACTTCATTTAAAACTGAATCATAAACATGAGCACCTGGGTCTAAATAAAAGACAAATGCAACATACTACACAAAGAACAACTGAACACAAATAGAGATTAAAGACTGTTGATGTAAGGAGGCATGCTGGTGCAGGAGTTACATGGTGCAAAAGTAAAACTGAGTTTCTTTTATTTTGTCCTCCACTCCCAAACAGAGTTTAATTCCTATCTGACACAAGCATTTATGCAATGCTTTTTTTAGAAGGTACCTTTCTCCTGAATGCTGTGTCACACACATCAGTCTTTCTTCAAGGTCAGGATTTTGTTTGATGTCTTTGTCTTGAGCAAACAAAGGTAAATGGGAAAGAGAAAACACACACTAAACTAGAAACTGCTGAGCCTTCTGTATAAATGTTTCCATTTGCTCCCTGAGTTGGCTATGTATTTTCTGTATTTAATCTTTTATAACTATATAAACAAACCAATGAATCCAACTGCCTCACATTTCTAAATGAAAAAGAGAAAGGCAAAATATGGTAGACATCATAGTGTCCAGTTGGTGCCAGTTTTGGGAGACTGAATCTTACATGAAGCCTGTAGATTATGAAACAAGTAATTGAAATGCCAGTATAGCATATTTTTTTCCTAGTGAGAGCCACGGTATTAAAATCTCCAGGTTCTTTCTACTAAGTGCTGTGTCAACACAAAGTAGCAAACAATCAGTTCCGTTGGACTAGAAAGGACTGATAAATGGTGATGGAAATGAAAAATTAATGGTTTATACAATGGGAAGCAATGCTATGAGATTATCTAATCTACCCAAGGCTAGAGAAGTAGCTTGTGCCAGAGCTAGGACTTGAACTCAGCCCTTCAATATCTTAATGTAAGTATTTGGCCCTTTTTCCTGAAGTAGGCAGTGTATTTGTTACATTGATCTTCGTGACCATTAGAAAATGGGGTAAAGGGAAATCCAACAAATGCCAGGCTGAAAAACACAGGCTTCTAGTGAATTCTTGAACACAGACTATTCTTTCTGGTACCAGAAGAAAAAAAAAAAAATCTAATGTGCCCAGGAAAGAGTAAAGCTATTCTGAGCAAGGTGTAATTACAGCATCTCATGTAAAAGTCAAGGAGAAAAGGTACAGCTGGCAGAGAAAACGGGATGTGCTGCTTCTTTGCTCAAAAAGATACCAGAGAAATTGGTGGGTTAGCCCTTTTCTTGTACGACTTTTTCCCTCCCACTTACAGGAACACCGAGGTCACCCTGCAATGGGTGACTACTGCCCTGCAAAGACAACGGTCCCCTCTTGGCCCTTTCCAGATGCCCAGCAGCAGCTGGCAACCCTACAGCAATGCCCTGGCATTACCTGCTCTCCCTGAGGAATAAGAGCTTACTTGATAACATCTCACTAGGCAGCAAATTAAAAGTGACCTGAACGATGGCCTATAATAGTAGGGAAATTACATTTGCGGCCCTTTTTTCTGCATTTATAAAGAAGATATTCAAAAGAACAGGGGCTGGTGTAATGCAGCATAGCTCCACTAAAATCAGTGAAATGACGCCAAATGGGATGGACTGAGGATCTGGCCCGTTTCCAGAGAATTTTTTTTTTTGTTGTTCATTTGCTTGTAAAACAACCACAACAAAAGTAAAAAATAACCTTAATACAGGTCAGCTGCTAAGCTAATACCGACTTCCCATAAATGACTAGAAGACTTTACAGACATAATCCATGTACAGCAGAACTCGGCATTGCCATGGAAACAATTACATTCAAAGAACAAAACACAATTGATATCAAGCCATTCGGAAGGCATTTAAAACTTGTTATGCACTTAAAGTACAAGGAAATTAGTTTGCTAATTAACACACTGTTCCCAGCAATTGTGATTTCTTTCTTTAATGGCGAGAGTGGTATTTGCTACTTTGCTTTCCCTCCTAATGCTCTCTCCAACAAACACACTTAGCTTAAATACAATATTTCAGCATTTGTTTCAAGCCACGTAATAAAAGCTCAAACTGCAACCAGTCTTTACCCTTTTTTTTCAGCCAATGCCTCCAATAGATCCTTTTTAATCTCCCCTAATGTCTCTAATGTAATGAATCCCATATATAATGACATTATAATGGTTAGAAAGCGCTTAGGCAAGCCTTCCAAAAAGAAATAGACTCAGACTCTTTAAACAAAAAGCCAAAACAACAATAACAAACCCCCCTCCAATAAAAACACCTTTTAATTAACTACAGTGCTCAGGGCACTGCTTAATTATGAATTACAATTTCTAATATCCCAGCCCCTGTTTTGCACGAGGCCAGTCACAATTTTCCCCAAGTTTGCAGCAGAAGAGCAGTCTAATGACCCCAAATGACACCTAGCGCCTGAAAATGCAATGCTGGTTGCATGCTAATAGAAAAATTTGTCTTCTTTATAATGATTTTAGCATAAGCCTCCAGAAGCAAAAGAATGCTAGGAGAGATTAAGCATGTGGATGGCACTCTCTCCAGGTGCCTCCAAGAAAAGGGACTTCTGCGTATTACACTTGCAAAATTCCTGCACAGCCGGTGAAAATATTTCAGGTGGTGGAAATTCGGTAACATCTGTAGCTCTCAAGATCTCGATTCATTCCACTGTCCCACAGACATTTAACCGAGATGCCTAAAAATGGATGTGCAGTTGTCTTAACTGTCTTCTCTAGCCACTGGGCAGAGATGAAACTGCAGAGAGCAATTCAGATCTCAGCTGGGCTCATTTGCTCTCTGGAGGTTCTTCTGTTTCTACTACCTACAGAGAGACTGCCACATGATTAACTCCTGCGTTATGGGGGGGACCACATTAATGCAATAAATAGTATTGTCTTCCTCTTTTTTTTGTGAGAAACTGAGGCACAGAGAGAGGCTGTGACCTGACTCTTGTTATTATGCAAATCAAAAGAAGCATGTGTTGCCAAATCTCTCATCCCAATGCCTTTTGCAGGAATATAAGACTTGCTATCTCCCATTCACATCCAAATACTGATTTTGGCACTAGCTGAAATGAAATCAAGTCCCAAACTACTTTAATTTCTGCCTTTTCAGACTGCCACGTCCCATCCTGGGCAAAGTAGTCTGCAGTAGTTTTTTCATCTCTGTGCAAAGAAACTGCTATGCAACTGCATTTTTCCTTTCTGTCTTGTCTCAGAGCTGCTGTCTCAGTGGACATAAACCACTTCCAAACTTCTCTCATTCATTCACTGGCGAGCTAGAGACAGCTGTATTAGTAGCACTGCCAATCAACAGCGCAGTTAGTGAGAAGAGTACCCTTCAATCCTAAATACTGTAGAAAGCCTGTAAGAATAGCACACCTAGCTAAAATTGTGTCCCAGTCCCCATCTTCAGGGAAAGAAAACAACCCAGCATTGCCATGCATAGCTAAATACACCACTTCCAGGTGTGCTACTGGCCCCACAATGTGGCTGGAGTTGAATAAAACCCTCAGGGGTTCCCAAAAACCCATTTTGCATAAGGGAAGCTGAAGAACATGTTCAAAGTTAAACCTATGCCTAAGAGTTTTGCTGGACTGAGATTTTGGTGCTTAGAGCTCTAAAGCAGTCTTTTTGCAATTCCTGAACCAATTTGGGCTAGTAGCTTCTAGAAAACGAGCCTAACTAAAAGCCAAAGCACAACCAACCTAAAAAAAACCCCACTTGCTGTGCTTTGCTGTACCACAAGGCCATAATCAAAAAGGCAGTTTTCAGGGTTGTACTAAAAGATAGAAAAGCAAATCAAGTGCCTGACCTGCACAAAATCCGTTTTTGAGAAGAACTGTTTACAGAATCAGGACTCAAGGCAGAAGAAATTCAGCTATTCAGTCTCAAAATTGTGAACCTTTGAATAGTAAATGGAGGTACAAACAATCCTGCTATGGCTAATCATGAGATTAGAGGTTGGAAGCTTAGCACTGTACACATGATTCTGGCTTGATGAGCCAGAAAAGGTATACAGGAAATAGCTTAATAGCTTTTCTCCTTTTGCCCTGGCCAGACTGCAGGAAAGACAAGGATGATCTCCACGTATAATTTTAACAGAACACAGGAAAATATATAAAACCCCTAATAAAACTTTCATTACCTGACTAATTTTGAAGCTTCCCATGTTACAGAAAATGAAGCTGTCCTCCCAAAGGGACTTGCAGGCCATACGCAGTTAATGACCATAGCCTGGCTGACACTTCTTGACTACGCCTTGGCCATGCTGGGTGGTGCCAAAGTCACTCCAAGATCCTGATAACATCATCTCCCACATGGGACACTATCTGTAGTTTTCCATCCATCATGTCCCTAAAAAATAAACACCACCACCACCACCACCCCCCAAACAAAAAAGACCAAAGCAAGCCACCCCCTCGATCCCACCAAACTAGCACAACAATTTTATTTCCTGTGTATTGCCTCTGCTCCTGCAGAGATCCTGTTCTCTGAAAGACAAACTTTGAGCTAATCATAAGATATTTACTATGATCCTATAACTCTTCCCCCACATCAAAAACGCTTGAAGTAGACTAGAGCATATTTAGATTATACTGTTTCTCTCTTTGGGAGCCAAATGCTTCTCAGAGGTAACTTAATCACCGATTACCCATAAACTTGGTGTCAAGTGTTGCTAGTCAATTTAATTTGCTTCCTGACAAAGAATGACTTCCTGGGGATATCAATATGCAACACAGGAAACAGTTTGTGAAACCAGAGGAAAAAAATAGACAGAATGAGAGTACATTAAAGCGTTTAACCTGCTTTTGATGTATATACATTGTAACCATACAAGGCAGGCACAAACCCCAAATGAGGAAGCAGACCAAAAAGAGAAAAGAGCTAATACAGGAAAAGGAGGGATGCACTTAATGCCTCAGCAGCTTGACCTTTACAGTAGAATAACCACAAAGCATAATATCTAGCCTAAGGGAAGAAATAACATGAGCTTTAAGCACAATCCAATACTCTGTCCAAAAGCCTGATGACTCTTACATGCTAGAAGGCAGAAAAGGCCATTACAGGTTATCCAAAAAGTCACCAAAATGTTTGCATTTGACCTTGCCCTAGGTCTTACTTGCAGCTACAGAGCCTGAAAATTTATTTCTGTGTATTCTGTAGCCTACAAAAAAATATCCTTGCTTCCATCACTTTTATAATTGGCTGTAGCATTTCCTAGAAAGACCATGTAATGGCCTGCTCACTCCACACATCACTGCAAGTGGAGGTTGCACGGACAGCCCCAGACACCATTTCACACACAAAAGAAGTTATATTTCTTCACAGAGACAACATTCCAGGCTTGCCTTGAATTGCACACTGTTCACAATGGCTGAGTTTCTTTCAAAATGGGTGACTGTTCCTTCCTTTGAAATACACTTCTTAGGGACAAAAAGGGCACACTGGCCAAAAATACCCTTTATCCAGTTGGGAGAAGGCCAACCAGAAAGCATCTGTTGGACATGAAGTAGAAATTATCTAGGCTTTTGCATCTAAAAATTAGACATTGAGCCTCAGACATCTGCCTAGGCTCCCTCTAAAGTCAATGGAGAAACAAGACAGGGGCATCTTATTCTCAGATTGTTGCTACACTTGTATTATGACAGATCAGCACAATTTTCAAGGCACCAAATTGACTTACAAGCATCAGTGTCAGGGGAATGCATAACGTCCCATATCTTATAAGGTGCTTCAGAAAACAGCTCTCAAGTCAACTATTTTTGTCCTTACTGGAGTCTGGCCAGCCTGATGTCCTCTGTATGGCAGCAAGTCCAAGGGCAGAGTGTCCTCTCCCAGCTAGCTGGTGAATGAATTTGCTCTGCAGAGAGAAAAGTAGCATTTATTTCTTGAGGTATCCTGGGCTTTCATTTCATTCCCGTAATCCCAGCATTCATACAATCATCGAGCTTTGCACAAAAATGAAAACAGTGGATTAAACACAGGTCTGTCACCTGAATGTTCTACTTGTCACCTATTATTGCTTTTTCTTTTTTTGAAGAAAGAAGGCATCTTTACAACAAAAACATCTGGAAGAATTAGAAACATCTCACACTAATATTTTTTAACAGTTTCAAGATGTAATAGGAGTAAGATCTCTTCTGCATTAAAGATGCAGAATACTTCATCCAAGAGCAGGCCGAATGGCAGAAAATGCATGAGGAGGTACAATTACCTAGGCTATTTGAAGTTAGAAGGTATCTTACTATCACAATTATCAAGT
This sequence comes from Sula dactylatra, assembly GCA_013389905.1. NCBI lineage: Eukaryota > Metazoa > Chordata > Aves > Suliformes > Sulidae > Sula > Sula dactylatra. The sequence goes on along the minus strand of WEKW01027402.1, from coordinate 252,358 downwards.
TGGATACAGGATGGGAATGGACAACTCAGCTTAACTGGACACTATCTGTTACCACCCACTTTCTGTGAGTAAAAAGGCACCGTGAACTGTCAGGGTATTGCTAAACTAATTCACATCTGGCTTTTGAATAGCCAGAGATGGTATTTAAAAATAACCGTTTGGAATATTATCAGCTATTGATTGTTCCTTTCCAGAAAGCAGTTTGGTATCTGAAGGCACACACCTACCGAATAAATATTTTTAACTTGCTTAAATGCAATTATAGTCCCCTTACAGGGCGCAAAGGCACTTTCCTGGCCCCGTCTACCAATCCGATAGAAGTCTTCTATGTACAAGATTTTAACTTCGTGCACTCAGCCACAGTGTCCCCCTCCTCATTATTTCTTTGAACTGAAACAGTACCCTCTCAGCAAACATCACCATTTCATTGCGAGACTCACAATATTTATTCTATGAACCCTTAACTTTCATGACTATCATATAATTTGAGTTTTCTTTTTTATTTTTTTTTGTAATTAACTTGGAAAACTACAATTAAAAACTGAAACACACAAAGCAAGCCACTGCTAAAGGATTAGAAGCTATCAAATATACAAAACCACAGAAGAAATCTTAAGATTTAGGTCTCACTCCTACTACTTGAGAGATTGCGTTTGGCAATATAAATTGCCTTTTCCTTCCTGCAGTAATTCTTGTTCTTCTATGAGAAGTAAAATAGAATAAGATATCATGACAGCCCCTCTACATTGCTAGGAACATTAATTTGAGATCTGGCCTTGGTTTAGGACTAACCTTGGTTGTACCCGTTCACTGAGTTTTTGTTTACTTGAATAGTCCTGAAATTCCTGCACTGATTTCTGTCTCTTCTTCCACAAGATGCAATTTGACCATGAACACAGTCCATTGATATTTAAAGATCTTTCTCTCCCCTCATCATTTATTACTTGTTGCGTGAAATAGTGTTATTTGCTCTGTGAAGTAATGAATCCTTCACACTCCTGTAACAATAAGACAAGAGCTTCAGCAATGCTTCTGACTGTTCCCTAAATTTCGTGGTACAAGAATCCATTTTTTATTCCTCTTTACGTTAGTTGTCCAGTCAATGACCAAAAGCACTCTGTAGAGCAACCAACAGTTATGTGTCATCATGACCTCTCTGCAAGCTGCCTGCTGCTTGGATCAGCCTGCAACATTAGCTTACAAGTAACTTCTGATAAAAGAAAGTTAAAAATCACATTTAGCCTTAGAAGTGATACAAACAGCTCTCCAGTGCCCTCAGCTACATTATGGAAAACTTCAGCTATCAAAGCAGTGCCAGGATACCTTTGTTCCACACTCACTACTCCATACTATTCAAATTATTACAAGACCCTGACAATCTATATAGATGTCTCTCAAAATCCTTGCCTCTGGTTCAACAAGCCTTGTAAAGAGTAGTCTGCGTCTGTTCTGTGTCTTGGGGTAGGCTCTGGTGGGATCAGCTCTGCTTGGGCACAGTAAGTGCCCTTGGCCCATGCTACACAGAACTCCGCTCCCAAAGCGGCCCTTGCTAGTGCTGTAGGATAAAGAGCCCAGTGGCTGCTACACAGGGAAATGCAAACATTTTAACAGTGTTTTTATTTAATTGGCTCAGAATAGCATAAACAGTCTGCAGGAACATATTTCAGGGTGAAGCTGGCAAAGCCTTTAGGCAAACTATAGCCAACACGGGAGAAGCATAGCCCAGTATCTTTGAATTAAGGGGGATAAAGCACTAGGCTAGGGCATCAAACACCCACTTTGCATTTCAGCCTTGTCCTCTACAAGACAGGGTGCAGGGAACAACGTTTGCCCCCTGCTCACCCATGCTGCTTGGGGCTGCAGAGCTGACTTTGCCTTTGTGCATCTCTACTCTGTTCCAACGTCAGCAGGGGTTGTTTGGGGACTAAGAGGAAGAGGTGGCAGATTCCTGCTTCAACATAGGCAAGGGCAATTATGACATCCAAGGGAATATAATGGAATATAATCCATTTATCCTCCAATATTCAGGGACAAAGGGGTCAGAACAATGAAGAAGAGAAGATACCACCCTCATTAATGCACACGTCAAAGACACCTGTAAGATGCAGATATATCTACAAAGGATAAACTAGACCTGCAAGCTCTTCCAAGCAGTAGGAAGTCCCTGTGGAGTTATTTCTTTTGTACTGTAAGTAGATTTCAATGGGGGGGAAACCACTCTTTCATGCCTAAATTCTTTTTGTAGTATTATTTTGCAATAGTATTGCCAGGGCTGCATTATTACTGTTCCTGAATTCTTCCTTTCCTCTCCTGGAATATTCCTCTGGGCAGGCTGTGGCTTACTATGGGCTTTTACAGAAGACAGTCAGAGGCAGAGCAGATAAAAATCCAGTTAACAGGCAGTAAAGTGTAGCATTGAAAAATCAGGCCTTAAGGAATGCAATAGCTAAGCCAGCAGAAAAACAATACTGTTTTCTGTAGCAATTTAGGGCCTTCATAAAAGACAAAGGAGTCTAAGAGCGTGCAGCAATGGAAAAGGGTGTAAAAGCAAGACACCTCTAAGCCCTGCAAATGGTCTCATCCAGCAGCAGTGTGGACTTTGTGTTTGTGTATACAGCCTCCCAGGGAAGTCAATACCCAGCTTCACCCAACAGGCACACACCAACTAGGCAGGCACCTGGTAGCTGACACTGTTTGTTACAGTGGGACGAACAGTGCCCATCATCTTCCCAGTCCCACTTTTGCTCCACAGGTCCAAGCAGAGGAGAGGGAGAGACACAGCTCCACTTGCTCCTAATCAAATTGCACCTGGAAGGGAACCAGCTATGCAGCCAATACACCAGCTGAGGAACACAGACCAGAAATTGGAGCTTGCTGTCCATCAAGCTGTGAGCCCGCGACATCTGCCATGTTGTGGATAATTACAGTTGCATCCAAATCTGGCTCCAACTTAATCCACTTGAGCAGAAAGCCAGCAGGTTAGTTCATCAATGAGAGCATTTTGTAAAGCCTCCAGCCTGATCTGTGCAAGGCTTCATGGTGAAAACTGAGATGATGTGGATACACTGAGACACTTCAAAAGGACAATATGGGCAGGCATAGCAGTGACATGGGCTTCAACAAGCTCACCCAGACACCCTTTATAGTAGATGTTAGTTACTGTTAGTTAAAAGCTAATTCAGACAAATATATATGACCTGCAATCCAACACCTATACTGCAATGTAAACCAAACAGCAGAAAACTCCTATTTAGCTCCTGGTCTGTTACTGACAAGTTGAGTGACCTTGAAAAAGTCACACCACTTTCCTACCCATCCTCGTTTCAGCTGGGGTAGAGTTAATCTTCCTCCTAACTACCCCTCTGTTTAAACTTTAGAGCAAGGATGGGAGAGGCAGTCTGCTATAATGGGACCTTGATCTTGACTGGGGTTTCTGATGGCTCAATAATCCCAATAATAAACATTTCAGAGATGGAATTACCTAGAGTCATCCTCAGGCACTTTTTGCATTGCATATGTATATATTCTAATTTAGGCATCTACACATTAACTGTAGATGAAGGCAGCACCTTGTGCTTTCGTTACCCAAAGTCCAAAGAAATGGCACATCCTAAAAGCCACCTCATAGGATGAAAGAAGCTGAAATACAGAAGCTGGAAGGATGCCTTTAGCTATAAATCTGCATGGTAAAAACTGGTCTTTCTTTCCCCCCAGTCCATTCAAATTGGCTTTTATCTACATACTGAGAAACTCTGCTCCACACAGTCTGAGGGAGAACATCCGCAGTAAGCATTTGGAGCCTCCAGGAGCATTGATAACTGAAATAATTGGCATATTACCACCAGAGACTCAGAAAAGTCACCTTCCAACTACAGTGGGTTGCTTCTGACAAAAGTCAACCAAGGCACACAAAGTCGTTGTTGTTCATTAAGTTTCCATTAATGATAAAATTTCTGATTTCAATATTTAATACACCTCAGAGATCACAGCGCATAATTTAATGTGCAAGAAGATAATTTGCTGATCAAGGTACATGTTTCACATTAAGACAAATTGTTGCACACTTTGCTGATTAACTGAATCACACACACGCATCACACACACACACACACACACACACAAACTATATCACTCCTTTCTATCAGTGAAGCATTGTCCTCTCTGGAGCCAGTTCCTCATGGTAGACAGCTAAACCCTGCACATGTCAGCTCTTTTATGTGCAAGTATAAATGCTGTATCATCCATACTTGAACTGTTTTCTATACTGACACATTGGTTTCTTGCACATACATAATTTCAGGATACCCTTGGCGACAGTGAGGTAACCCATGTGTTGAGGCTGCTGTGCCATGAGCCTCCTGGTATTACCTCTTTTTTGGCTGTTTACGTATCTCCACCTGTATCCACTTCTTGCCTGGCATCTTTGGCATGGAGAGCAGCTTTCTGGGCAGGAACCATGTTTTGGGGGTTTCTACACTTTCATAGTCAAGCATGAAGGCACCTGGATGAATGATAGATACAAATTGCTTTTAAGCTGGTATGCTCAAGGCTTTGTAGTTTGTGAAAATGGGCAGGGACATCACTGTGAAGTTTGACTAGGATAGAATTCCAGGTTAAACCTAGTGCCAGATAAAGTGGGGAAATACATTTTTTTTTTTTTTTTCCCATTCAGCAAATCGAAAGTCTCACTTTACTCCAGGGAGCAGCAACACCCAGGTGTCAAACCTCACAATGATTCAGGTAACAGAAGGGTCATTTTTTACCTTCTTGCTCTGTTAATTCCCATGCTTTTTGTTTAGGGTGGGTTTAAATCACCTCAGGCAAAGGGAAGAGTTTAGTCAATGACAAGTGCTCCTAAGCATTCAACAAAACACAGGGGAAAGAAGCAGGCTAGGGCAGCTACTCGTGGGTTATAGCCCAGTGGCATTTCAATAGATCTCACTACTATTATTTGGGCTATATAGCTTACAGCAGCTGCTGAGCTGGGCTGTAAACATCCAAACCAATTTTATTTACACTGTAAAAGTTGGGCATAATATCAGCAAATTCTCTGGAAGCCCAAATAAAAGGCTAGATTATTCATGGAGATAGCATCACTCCCTCTTAAAAACAGGACCAGACACCATAGGGTTTATACTGAAACCATTCTGCAACATTTCACTCAAACACTGCCCATTAACATGCAGCTAAGCCCCTGTGAACCACTTAGAAAAAAGTATCCCCAAGTCGGAATTTGTAAAGATTTCTCAAGACCTCTATATGCCTGAGATCCCAGAAGGCACCAGCAACCTGAAGAGGTTTTTATATTTCATCTCTCTCTCCGAGCTCAGTCAAATTAATAGGAATATATTGGCTCAGCCAATCACACTGGAGGAAATTGAGCTGGCTATTAATGATCTTAAACTGCAAACAGCTCCTGGGCTAGAAGAGCTCCCAGTGGAGCACCACTCCAAGTTTTAGCAAAAGCCAAACTTCTTCTGATGATTACACAAACTTTTCTTTTTTTTTTTACCCTTTCACTGCCAATTCCCCCCAAAACTTTCTCTGTGGGCAGCAATATTCCTTACCAGGTGCTCTTTACCTATGTGCAAAGCGACTCTTGTCTCCTGGCTCTGCTTTAAGTGATGCCCCTAGCTCTGGCCAATTCATGACAAAGCCAACTCCGGACTTGAAGTCAAAAAGCAAAGGACAGGAATGGGACCAGATTTGCAGTGGAGACAATTTGGCTTTCTTGGATCTACACCAACTAAGAGCTTGGTCCTGGTGGGTCTTAGCTGGTGGGCTAGCAGATTTGTATCTGATGTGCCCCTAATCTGGGCTACCCATATGTCTGCAAATAATGAAGCACAGTTCAGCTGATGCAAACAGTGGTTGGACAAAAAGAAAAATTGTCTCTTTTCCTTCTTTCTGTTAAGATATTTGGGAAACTCTTCTCTCCTGAGGACAGGTATAACTGAATGTTCTTCACACATGATTTCACCTGACTATTAATCATAACAGGCCTTTTACTTTTATTAACATACTGGTTAAACTAATTCCCTCTTTGAAGCCAAAGAAAGGCAATCTGTGGTCAGGATCAAAGAGGAGTCCCAGGCCACTCAGCAAGTATAAGAATAAAAAAAGCAGGGGGATGGTGGGAGGAAGAAGAAATCCAATTCCAAAACCAATGGTCAGGTTTTCAAAAGCTCACCAGCCTGAGTATTTCCTTTGGTTGCCATCTTATTTCAGTGCCAGATCAGGGGATGAGATCTATTGCACTTTCTTTGTTTCATCTGCTGGCTTTCAAATGCTGACAAGTGCTGGGAAGCAGGGCTTGGTGTTCAGGCTTCACCAAACCTGCCAGGGGAGCATCCTACCCACTACATTACAAAGTCAGGTCTTTGCATGTGGCCTTCCCCTTCCTTCTCATCTCCCTTCCCGATGACTCTTGAGGATTTTGCTGTGCCGTGGCGTTGCTTTGACACTAGGCAGAGTATGCTCCTGCTCTGTCTGGTTATTCCTGGGAGGAGTAAATCCTCCCTGGCTGAGCATTGCTCTGACCGCTTATGGTCAGGAGTTTCTCTGTTACCAACAACATATTTACACAAAAGTTCATTTTCCTAAAGTAAGACTACAGGCAATGCTTCTTTACCAGGGATCTTCCCATACACCTTAACACTCATTTATATATACAGGTCACACACACGGATGCAGTTGCCACACAAAGAAACGTGCCTGGGCCAACACATGACTTACAGCCTAGGACAGAAAAGACATGGCAGCACGAAACTACATATGTAAGTAATACTTGCTGGAGGACTCCAGGCGCACACACACAGGTTTCTATCCTGCAAAACCAGAAAGACTAGAAGATCCATAGCATATTAACTGAGGTAGCTGAGGTGCCTGCACTCACCATTATAACTGCAGAGCCAATAATCCTTATCCACTTTAGGAGCGGTGAAGGGGTTGTGATAAGCCCAGCTAGGCTTCAAAGCAATACATCTCCTGTCAGAGTCCTTCCTGGTTGTCTGTAATACATCAAAAGGAAGATTTCCCCCAACACACTTAAAGAATCAATGGAGGTACCTGCATTAAGAGTTTCAGCTCCCTCCACCATCTGCAGATTGAGGGTTACTCCAGCCAGGTAAATCTCATAGCTAGACATACCAAACACTGCACAAACAGGTTATTTACAGCAACTCACACAGAAAGCTCTGATTTTGCCCCTGATTTTGTCATCTTGTGCAACTAAAAAAACCCCAAAAACTCTCTTACTCATTGCTAGCAACCCTATGTCCTTTCTACTGTGGTTGCAAAAGCAATCACCCCACCATTGGCATCAAGCTCTCAAAGCCAAAGACCAGATCCATACAAATACTCAGGCACCTACTTCCCACTCAGCCAACAACAAACTCTAATTCCTAGAAGAGAAGGAAAACACTGAAATGCAGCAATATAACCACCCATCATGATGAGCCATCCCTCCTTCCAGCTGTGCCAGCTTAAGTTCAGTGCTTTGCAGGTGTCTGAATGGCAGCAGACTTCAAACTAAGCCACTCTCCAAACCTCTTAAGGTCAGAGATTTTAGGCTTTGAAGCCTTAAGCACAAAAAGTGCACTTCACAACAGCTCCTGTGGGTGTTATAAGGAGCAACAAATGCTGTTAAGCGCTCTTAAGAGAGAAGAAGATGACAATGAAATTGAGGGGAAATGGAGAAAAAGATAATCACACTGCAAGTTGCTGCTCTCATCTCCCAACTACTTCCAAGGCAGCAAGAACCTAGGCAGCTGGCAACAGCTGCCACCCTATTAAACTCAACAATTTACAGGTGCTCAGAGGGAGCACTTGCATGCAATTAGCTGAGAAAATTCACTTACTTCAAGATGCAGGGCCCAGCTCTCAGCTGCTGCAGTTTGGCTGTGCTCTGTTGACTCTGTGGAGTACTGCCAAGTTACTCCAGATGAGGGTCTGGCTTGTGGATGTTAAGGAAGCTGGGAAAACCTTGCTCCACAGCATGATCCTGCAAACGATTACAGGTGTACTGGAAAGTATAATGCACTCTTCCCACTCTGCAACTGCTCTCTGCCTATGGAGAGTACTGGTGCAGTCCATTAGGCCTACAGTAAAAAGCAAAAATAGGACTCCATCCCTATTTGGTAATAATAATCTAGACAATGCAGATAACAGGGATGGGAAAGATACAGGGGAGTACATTTGGTGTAAGTAACAAAGCTCCTATTCTTGCTTGAAAGCCTAGCGTGGGCAAAAAGCCTGCACCGCTGCTGACTCAAGCTAGTGCTAGAAATGGTCTGTAGATACATCATAGCATGGACCTGGCCAGGTCTGACAGCAGTAGGTGCTGTGCCACTTGTGCTGGATGTCATGCATGTATACAGGGACGCCTGGCTAGGAATGCTGCAGCCCAGACGAAAAAAAAATAAAAATTGCAGAGTCATCAACACCATCCCTGCAGTCGGGCAAGCAACATGCTCCCACCCTGACCTTCACCCCGAAAGCCTCCCATTTAGTCAACTTTGCTCCATGCCTATTACGGCTTCCCCTTGCCTCTATTACCTGACAAAAATGATAATCAACAGCAATAAACATTGTCTAAAAAACCCCAAATCTACAGTGAGGCCCCATGTTATGAATTCTTTGCTTACTTAAGCTGGCATGAAACAGGGATAGTTTGGTGAACATGGCCCTCTGCAATCAGCGAAAGTACTTGCGTTTATTTCTGATGAAACTCTGGCCTGGTGATTTAGGAATCAGAAAAAAGAAATCTGAGATGATTGTTTTCAGTGTGGAATAAATAAATAATACTTTCTGATATGATGTCTCTTCTTGTGCTGTTCTTTCTCTTCCAGTTAAGCTCATTATTGCAAATTAGGGTGTTTCTCTGGCAGTTTAAAAGGTGTACTCTCACACATAAAAAGGAAATAAAATATTTTTCTTCAGATCTCAGCTGCAGTCAATTTATTCTTTGAGCGTCTTGACTTAAAAACCTTAAGACTTTGGTCTCTTTGCTTGTATCAAAGTCACACGCAAATTGAAACAGCCCCTGCTCACATCCACTCAAATTCAGTAACACTGCTGCTCTGATTTCACAATGACCTGAAAATACTTCTATATTCTCTTTGTTTCTACCTGCTTCTTTATTCCCATTCCTCAATTAAAGAGCAGAAAAATTCAAAGTACATTCTAACTGAGGGTAATCCAAAATGAAAGCTGGCTAGAAAGCTGAAATCAAAGATCTGAATAGGATGTCTTTACTTACATGAAACAGTCCCACGATAGCATCTAGGAGAGAATGATGGCATTCCTCCATAAAAACCAGGGTCATACTCACTGTATAGGATTACAAAACCACAGAGCACAGGGCAATGAAAAGGTGATGTAGTGTAATCCTCGGCTACTGCAAATTAGCTTCCTACTGTTTGGCGCGCACTCTGTGGTGATGTTCCCAGTGCTCAGAAGTGTCCTTTTCCTTTGAGAATGCCTCGGGTTGAGCAAGAACAGTGCCTGAGAGCAGGATGAGAGGGACTGATGTTAGAAATACCTTGCTAAATCAATGTTTTATTTAACATGATAATTAGAACAAATATCTCAGAGACTTTGGGCAATGTTACAACATTAAGACAGCCTGGAAGCACTTAAATTGCATGTTTAAAATTGTCAGCACTCAGAAAACTGGGTATGAGGCTGTTCTGAAGCTCTTGTTAGCACCTTGAGGAGGTTCCTGGTTCTTGGACTCTGCACACTGTGCAGTGGTGACTGTACCTCAAGGTACAGTATGTACCAAGAGCAAATAACCCTCTGAAGCCATCAGGGGCATGGGCTGATAAGAACATCAGAGCCCCCCACCTATCCATCAGGGACCAAAATTAAGAATTTCATCTCCCTGGGCTCCTGCTGTACTCAGCAGAGGGACATCATTCTAAAGCATGAACCTGTTCCTCTAGGGATGCCTAACTCCTGCGAACTACGAAGATGATGATGGGTCAAGACCTAATGTAGGTGCCTTCATTAGATACCTGAAGCTACTGGATGGATCCAGACTAAGCGCCTGAGAACTGTTAAATTTAGCAATAATGCTGCCTAGCTGCATGACTGTGGAATAACAGGAAAGCAATAAAGAGTAAAGATTTTTGCCCCTCCTACTATGACTTGTGCAGAGAATTTTGGACTGCGTTAGTCATGGCAAGCAGACAGTCACATAATTCAAGAAAACTTTGACATGCCCCAATCTTGTATATTATGAGATCCAAAAATCAGATGACTGTTCTCACATTGTAACTCTTAATTGAGAGGTGATCTCCCAACTTCACCTCCTATTTTCATTGTAGCTGCTGTTTATTGCCATAACCCCTGCAAATAAACTTGCTTTATGACATACCAATTCATACCCAGACTCAGCCTTAGGACTTCTGAGGTATTAACAAAAAGATCCAACCATCTCTCATTGAGATGTGAACGTAGGCTCAGTCACCCAATAAATGCTATTTTACCAACTGGGCATAATCTCCTTATTAGATTATGCCTGATGCATTGTATTCTTTAGTCTGCAAGTGCTTTTCTGGGATCAATTAGAAGCAGCATTAAAGGAAAGAAAAAAGTCCTTACCAAGGAATTTCACCACTAGAAGTATTTATTGGCTGTAAATCAGCCAGGCTGTTAAAAAATCAGGTAGGCTTAAAGGAAAGCAGCAACACATACCATCGGACAAGGTATCCTCCTAAACTCAGCCGGGCACTGCAGTTTATCCCAGAGCACTCCCTGAAATGACTTATATGCAAACAGCAGAGAGCCAGGAGAGGGTGCTGAACAAAAAATAGAAGAGGTCCTGTATACTGATTATGCCCTGGCAACAGTGATGCTTGCACACAGCCACTTACATGGAACTGCCAGAACCAACATGAAGGATGGATGACTAGTTCATTAATGTTTCAGAATTTCAGAGGGGATTTTAATCTAGCTCTTTAAAAAAAATTTTTGAAATCAGGATGTCCACAGGATAAGATTTTAAAAATGTGGAGCCTGCCAGACTTCAGGCATAAACAGTTAAAATTCCACCCAAATCCCTGTGCCCATGTATCCTACCAGCAAAGAGTATTAAGGTTTCCAGTCAGTCCACTGAAAACAGCAAACACAGGGATCTTGAGGAATCTGAATTAGTTGGATTCATGCTTAACTCATTTAGACAAAATGTGATGTGCTAACTCCCAAAAGTACTGAACTGCCCAAAAATTTTGGTCAAGCAAAGATTTTCACCACTTTGTTTCCAACTTTGAATAAATTGTTTTAGTTGGATGTTAACTGGAATAAGTCTATGAGCTTCAACATTTTATAAATATGGCAGTGTTTCTTAAGTATAGGAAATATCACCTTTTTGTAAGGAGTTTTTAAATTAGAGAAAAAAAAAAGAAATATTTCTTTCAGATTGACATACCTGATTAGAAATAATTACCACCATTATAGTCATTGTCTTTAAAACTCATTCTTCAGCAAGATAGAACCTCAGCTCTCCATACAGCTCCTGCAGGAGTAGGGCAGGAACCAGGACTCCAAGCAAAGGCTGTGTCCCTGCAATGTTGATATGTGAGGTCCAGCAAGATGGGAAACTGGGGCTATGAGTTTGCTAATGACACATCCTTTATCCTGCTAACTGCAAAGTTCACCACACAGTCTGTACTGTTTCCAACACAAATAACTACACAGGATCAGATTTGCCATAGGAGAATGGTGGGGGAGGGGGGGAAAGGAGGTGTGAATTTATCAATTAAATTTGAAACAGGACTTTTTCATGGATTCTGCTGTCACAGCTGCCTAAATTGGAAAACAGTGAATATTCAGGCTCTCTGGACTGAGTAAATGACTATAATTTGGATTTAAATGACATAAGAATCAAAAGTTGACTCTATTTGCTGATTCTACAGCCCTGTTTTTCCTCATTGTTTCTTCCTGAGCCTCCTACTGTTAATAAAATTGAAAAATCAAGCTGAGCTGAATGTCTAATGCCTTCACTATGATTGAATCTCAGAATGGAAAGAACAGAAAGAGTTCTGTGCATGTGATTGACAACATCAGAAAAGAATATTTTCCTTAGCTAACAAACACTCACTTCGGCTTCATTTTATCTGCCCTTGCTTGGGATCATCAGCCCCTGAAAAGAATGCTACTGGGAATGACCTTCTTGTTGATAACCTTCTCATAACTCAGACAGATATTAAAACCAGTTCTGCTAGACAGATGCTGGAGGAATTTCATACATGATACTTGCAAAATATCCTTCCATAGCTCTCAAAAATAGCAAAGCACCTCTTGAACCTACTTAGCAAGGACCCTGCTCAAAGTTAAAAATCCATGTTCATTTTATTGTCTATGCAGGGGAAAACACTGATCCACATAGACGTTATTTTCAACACCAGTTTTAAGTCACTGTAGCTTTCTAGCCTTCTGTGGCATTGCCACTGCTTTATTGCCATGTGTGGAACAGGAGAGTCAGACCACGCTATGTATTTTGGCATTACAAGTCTTGCTAACTCATGTCACAAATTACTAATTTCTCATAGAAATTACTGACCACTAGATCTGTTTTCTCCATGATTGCAAGTGCTGTCACCTTCAGAAAAGCCTTTAGAAAATCTTAGGAAATAGACGTGGAAGGGACCTCAAGAGAACATCTATTCAATTCACCTGTCCACAGCAGCATCAAGTAGACTAGTCGTGCAGGATAGACACTTATTCAGAGTGTGTTTAAAAAGAGCTAATAACAGTCACGGTTTAAGGTGTCCAAGCCTGCTCTTCAGGTGATTCTGAATGACACCGAACCCCCTTATACTGTGAGCTGCACGTCCTTCATGGAACAAAATTTGTATTAAAATATTACGCTATAGATGTTATGCCCTTCTCAGCATTCTCCAAATGTGTATTACAAAGTCCCAACTATATAATATTGGTGCACTGTCTGAACAGCATCCACCTTCATGGAACCTCATCTAATGACTTTTGAAGCCAGATACTGCAAAAGCTGATGTCTTTAACCAGGCTATTTTAAACTGCCTAAATAAGACTCAGAAGTGAGATAAGTTCCTATTACAGATGCTGACCAACCAATATCGCTCAAATAAACCAGATGAGGATAAAAGAAAACACCACCAAACCAAATAAAACAAACCACACAACACAAAAAACCAAACTCCAGAACCAACCCAGAAATACTGCATTCTCTCTGGTCTCTTTTTCATTTTTACTTAAGGGATCTCAGCTGATATTATTGCTCAGTACTTTAGGAAATCTGGCTATTTAAGCCTCTATATACGAGCCTTCTGACGCTGAAATATATCCCTATAAAGACACAGGTAGTGGAAAGAAAGGCTGATTTCCACAGAGAAACATTATTATCCCTTATTCTGTGATAACAGAGATGTCTCTAGGCTAACAGCACGTACAAGGCAGCACAATTATACTCAAAACTGAGGGAGGTAGAGCTCCCTTTGCTTTGGCAGCCCAGTGCCCAGGTGGAGGACTTGCAAACTCCAAGGCAAAGGGGACTGAGGGGCAACTGCCCGTGTCCTTCTCTTATGAGCAATCATTTGATTCAATATGTATGAGGGAAGTTGGAAGAGGTGGAGGAAATATTAATGGCAAGGCTGTATTTCAGCACATGTACTTGGTTTACTTCAGGTGCATTTTACTGGGCAAGATGTTGTTACGGTGGGAGAAAGTTCATGAGAACCTAAAGCTGTGCAAGGTCAGAAAAGTGAAAACACAAAGTGTAATTTCTGAGTTGGGGACAGTAAGCAGTCCAGAGCGTGAACAAGAAAAATACTGTCAGGGAAAGGTGGTGGTGGTGGTGGTAAAATGTGAAGACTCAGGAGATGGAAACTCTGCAACATCAAGGATCAACTCTGATCCAAGGAGCAATGGAAGAAGATGTCCCTGACCTACTGATCTGACCAGCAAAGACTGTTTGAATATTTCATTGTGGTAGTGAGTGGGTTAATGCTCAGCTTGTTAGACGACTCATTTTATTGGGTACATTAGCCTATAAGTAATGCTTTACATTTTTCATTTATGCATATCCTGTTTACAGTCTCTTTGTACACAGAAGTGACTCAGAAAAGTTATGATACATGTAAGAAAGCCACATAAAAGTATAGTGGGAAAGAGACAAAAATATGCTATACTAATAAATAGCACATCCTGCCTTTCTTACTAATCATCAGATTTAGTCAGATAACAATTAGTTGGCTCCATATTTTCTACCTGTCATAATATTGGATCAATAGTAGATGGATATTGACCAACTGTTCTCAAAAATCTCTGAAGATCATCTTAAATTCTCAGGTCAACAGGATCCTTACCTGGTTGCTAATGTTGACAGCCATGGTTCTTTGATGCAGAGCTTTAATCGAATTAGATGCTCCTGCAGTCACCGATTCATCATCCCTAGTATTCAGTGCAACTCTGCTGAAAAATCTGCAACGTTTCCAGTCCTTCGGAGGTGGCCTTACTGGGAAGAGGATTCTTTCCATCCCAGAAGCTATTAAAGATACAAACAGCTTGGCACTGAATCATTTTTATGTGACTGCTGGAACACTAGCCTGAATTAGGGCTATATTTAGGTAAATCAGTGTGGTAATGGTCTTCTCCACCCTTTTTTTTTTAGCTAAAAAAAGAGAGAGAGGGAGGGAATGAAAGAAAGAGAAGTTGAAAAAGAATAGGAGCTGCAGTGACATTCAAAGGAATAATTTTGTTCTGCTACAAATCAGTGTCTAACCGCTAATGACAAGCTGTGGATATATATACAAACAGCCTTAATAAAAAAGCCCTATTCCAATCACAGAAAAGCAGCCAATGCTCAGTTTGTAATGCTACCAATTCAATCATAAAAGCTTTCAGCCTTAATTTGTAGTGCTGGACTCATTACTCATAAGTGCTCTGCTCTTCCTATTGTGTTATAATAGTGTTTCTGGGGTGGCTTTCAGGTTTGGTCACACCGTGGGCAGGTCCTTCAAAGTTGTCTCAAAGATCAAATTGAGAGTGTCGTTTTCTCTCCTTTCTTTACATATGCTTAAAAAATTCCCAAATTAGGCTTGCTTTTGCTTCTTTTTCAAGGCTGGATAGTCTCCAGCAGTCCCACCCGGGAACAATCAAATCCCAGCCACCAAACTCCCGACTTAGGTATCTGAAAGCAGATGCGCTGGGCGCTGAGTCATTTCCAAGTCTGGCCCACCACCAACCGCAGGGCTATTCATGGCAATATGATTCATAACAATAAACGTTTCTGAAGTGCTTCTCATTAAATTATCAGCACAAGCTGATGGTAATTCCTTTGTGACGTGGGACAAGCCTTTGCAATGCTGGGAGCCTGCTAATTGCTGTGCAGAGGAACATGCAGGCTCAGACAGACAAATTTCCATGGCAAACTCTGTGCCTTGTTTCCTGCAGCGAGACCCAGAGGCCAATCGTGAGAAGCACGAGCCCAGAGGCCAAGGTGCAGGATGATTTCTCTGAATTTGTGCCTAAGTCTGCCCTTTCTCTGCAGGCTTTTGTATGAAATCGAAAAAAGTCGGGCAACTTTTAGGCTCCCAAATCCCCATGGTATTGGCAGTTTCATTGAGAATAAACAAAGAAGATGCAGTTTGTCACAGGCTCGTGGAAATGCAGCAGGGGAACGCCTGTCCCCTGTGGCGTGCTTTAGCCCTCTGCACTAAATAAAGCCATATTTCAAGATCTTGCTATAGACGTAAATGCTCAGTCTCATGGCATCTTTAGAGGGAGGTGTGATGATATATATACACATGAAAATCTTTGAGTTCCTTGACTTCAAGGAGCTTTATAGCTAGCGCGTATGGTACTATTACATACTGCATGTCCTGCCAGGATACCAGAGTTTGAAATATTGCTACCAGCCTCGTCTAGCCTAACATATTGGTCCTTAATCTGTTTCCCCTATGAGGAGCCCTACTATTATGTCCACATGTAATCAGACCTCTGCAGCTGCCTACACATTCTTTTTAATTGGATTGAAGTTAATCACAGTAGGATTAATTTGAAAAGATCAAGGAAACAGAGTGATTTTTGGTGGAAAGCAGATGGTTTCTTCCGGATGGCATAAAGCTTTAAAAGCAATATGAGGTGTTTAACTTTTCAGGTTTACTGAGATTAGAAGCTCAGAGATTCTGTAACTTAACTCTAGTATATTTAATCACATTTATGCCATGTCAATGAAAGAACCCTTTGGAAATTAACTGTGTGGTTTTCAAAAAGAAGTGGCTTACTGACAGATACCATCATCTGACAATCATCAAACACTGTGAAGGGAGCTATGAAAACATACGTCCAAAGCTGGCATAATTATTCCCAAGCAAACAAAAGTTAAGCACTGCTGTTTTCATGAGAACCAAGAGCACCTTGCCTCTCCAAATGACATAACTTGTGTCACTGTTAAAAATTAACCATAATAAATAGACTGGCAGTTCAGCACTGACTTATGATTTCAGCTGTTTCCCTTTTTGCCCTCCAAACGGTTATTGTAAAGGAGTCTGATATCAAAGTACAGAGTAAGTACATAGCCTCTTTGAATTAGGCCACTAAAATTCAGCCACATAAAACCTTGGGCATGTTTGAAAATACAGACTTAAAAGGCTACAACAAGCTTGAAGAGTCATTTCATTAATAAGCTGCTAGTTTTTTTCCATCTCTTACGTATGCATGCAAAATACATTTGCCCATTCCCATGGTCAAATGCACATAGACATCCTGATTTCTCTACGAAGTCAGACCTTGCTGAAGTGCCGTAATTTGTATGTGACGTACACGTTAGCAGGAAAGAAACATGTCACTACCATAAGGATGCAAACTAGATGAAGCTGAGCCAGGAATAGAGATAGGAGGTCTGCAGAGTAAGGGAAACAGGAGATGGGGGAAAACCCATGCAAGGTAACATTAGTGTGTTCCTCAAACTCCAGAAAGGAGAAAGTTTTCCAAAAATGACAAGCAGGTTTAAGGCCTTCAACCACGAAGAAAGGCACCTAGAGCTCACTCACACTCTGTAGTCACTGACTTCCTGAATCTAGTGTGAACAAAGCCATTTCACTCCCATACAGGGTCAAAGAAAGAAAGAAAGAAAAGTTCCATCAACCATTCTCAAACTGAACCACAAGAAAGTGCATTATTTAGGCTTGCACAATTCCTTTTCACAATGTCTTCCAAGTTTATGCATGTGGGATTGCCATGTACAGAACTGGGACCAGCTAAGGCAAGGCTCATGAAAAGGTCTACACAGAGATGCTGGATTTTATTTTGTAATTTTTCTTTGCACAATTTCTCCCAAAGCTGATCGACCATTTCAGTTCTGCCCACAGTTTTTCTCTTTTATTGAGGTTAGGGCAAAACCCAGAAATGTAGGTTTTATAGCACCACATTTCTATTTAATTTCTAAGAGCTCTGAAGAGCTATGATTATGCAGCTAGATTAGCCCTTTGAAAAGAGGATCTTGACTTACTTGAGAAGTCTGCCCGCTTTAATTATATCCAATTATCCTGTGTAGGGATATTAAATAACATACATTGGTAATATTAGCAGGGACAGAATACAATTATGGTGAAATGCATTCCTTCTTCCAAAACTTCTAAACAGAGCTCCCCTGTTATGCAAGACACTTCCCTACAGATGTGTCCCCTCATCTTCCACTTACTGTAAGTACTACAGCCTTCATTATCACTATAGGTAAGAGCCTCACAAACAGCCACAAGTCTTTCTTCACACAAAAAAATTGGCATGAGGTCAGTATTCCCTCTTGAGAGCTGGGGAACAGAGAGAAGAAATGCCAGAGCAGATCCTTACCTCTTGTTGTGCCTGCAAAAATGGGAGCAAGTGGAAGAATAATAGACTCTGGAAAAGCAAAAATGGAGAGTCACCAGTAGAGAAGAGAGCACAGCATTAAGAGCACAAGGTCAGTTCTGTATGCCCACAAGCTTGCAGTGCATACCCTACATACAACTAAATACAACTTTAAGCAGAGAAGGCTATAAGATGAATGAAATCCATTAAGATGTATTTTAATCTCCTTTAAACACAACATAACTATTCATTTGCTATAAGCATGTCTCATTTAAACCCTGGGGTCTAGTTCTCCTCCCATTATATGCATTTATTTAACATTCCATAATCTACTAGTGCTGAGAGGCAATTTAGGGCAGGACCTCATAGTGATTATCACTTAGTGCAAAGGAGCTAATTACCTTACACCCACACTCCAGAGCAGTCACTGGAGATATGCCAGAGTTTATATCAGCTGAAAGTAAAGATTAGATATGGATATTAATAGATACACAATCATATTTTTCTGAAAGATTTACATAACTATAGACTTGTTTCTATTGCAAAGTTTTGCTTTTCATCATGTAATTAAAGGCAATACACATGAAGCTGAAGGTAATAACAACATTGTATATATTACCCTTTTGACAAACTAAGAAATATACTGCAAATAGCTAAGTATATTTACTGTACAATTGCTATAAATGATGTAGGAAAATGTTTGGTTATATTATTAAGAGTAAATTACAAATATGAAAAAGTGTAATTAGGTGGTTATCTTATAACTAAAACATAATTACACTGCAAGTATAGCGATCACTTTAGTTTTAAATATGAGCATAGACACATATATTTAATTTGCTTTGGACAGCTTTCAAACAAACATGGCACACACACACCACCACTGCACAGGAAACAAACTTCCTGGTGTTTCTTTGGCATAGACAATACTGCAACTGCTAAAAGAATTTTTTTTTTCACTAATATTAAGTACATTGCATTAAATACTTCTTTGTTGCAAACACAAAGTGTCCTTTCATCATTAAACAACACCTACAATCTTTCCAGCTGTCTCTGAGTATCTTGATCACTGCCTTGGGGTCATTTTTCACCAGTGCAAAATGGGTGAGAAAGTCACCCCACCACCCCCAAATGACAGCCCTTCTACTCACAGTGCCCAGCTTATTTAATTTGGGGGCACTAGGATCAACAGCTAAAAATAATCTGCTTCTAGTTGGTCCTGGACACAAACCGCTAGTTCAACTATGAACAAAAATTGCATCACCCCCATCTCCTCTTCTCTTGTAAGACTGCAAGCTCTCTGGGACATAGTATAGCATATACCTGTACAACTCACTTTGCATAGCTCAAAAGCTGAGGACTGTAAACTGGCAATAAAAATTTTCTGGAATGGTACTTTCCTGCATTTATGATTTCTTCTAAAACTATGGCCTACAAAATATACCATTCCTTGTGAGTGTTAATTGAAACAAACTCCTCCATTTATCATATTCTTAATACAGATTTCTGTTTTGGAGTTATTATTAACGACAGAAGTAAAGAAGCCTTCTCAACAGATCTGCTTCTAGTCAAGCTGCAAAAGCTCTCAGAGAAGGATGAGTTAATCAGAAAAGAAGGATCAAAGTAAAAAAAAAAAAGTGAAGTACAAATGACTGATTAGGGGAGAAAAAGAAAGATCAATTTTTATAAAGGGAATTGTATTCAAGTGCCAACTTCATCCAGCAGCCTGCATAATTCATGTAATACCTCTAGCCCATACATGCTAGGTTGATAGCTGTACCTGTTTGAGGACATTAATCACACACTAGAAAAGTTAGTTGTGTTAAAAAAAAGATTGGATATATAATGAAAGTAACAGGTAATGAACAGGAAGAACATTAACTCTGATGCCAAGATACCACAGACATGGGTGGATGGAGAATCTGACCTTCATTCTGTAACAGAAACAAGCAGTATCATTTTAGTGAATGTTATTTTACTATGAAAAAGTGAAATTAGTGTAGTATAGCCTCTAGGCAAAATTTTTATCTAATTTCAGTTTTGGAAAATAAAGATTAAACTAATTTGAAATTAATATCTTTTCAAAGTTGATTTTCCTGACAAAAATTCAAAGGACTTTCAAAAATGAAGTGCCTGCACAACGTGAAAATTAGGCATTAGCTGCTGTTGTAAAAAAATAAAATTGGAAATGTCCCTTTTGATTACTCAAAGGCTGTGAAAAATTTTCATATTGAACCAAAAATTCCCACTGAATTAAATGAGCATTAAATCACACCTTTTGGTACAGTCCTTCTACACTAAGGCTAATAGATAAGAAAAGTAAAGATAAATATTGTCTCTGTCATATTGCCAGCTTCCAAATATCATCAGCACACCCATTTTATTTGTCTAATGCATAAGCTAGGATGGCCAGTAGCTACGAACAGTGCCAGAGCCCTTTTTGCCTATACTGTCTCTAGCTTGCGCATGGACACCTGGCCTGAATACCCTGAGATGCACCAACCAGGGCTTACACCCACTATTCACAGCTTGTCCTGCAGCACTCCAAGCTGCTCATCAACACTGATCACCTGAATACATAAGATAAAAACTAGCTCATGTATGTCTTGCATTATACATGGTTCCCGCATGGATGGTCTGAGTAACAGTGGTCAGAGTCAGCATCACCCCATGAATAAGGACTTGGGGCTTCCTTCACTGGAGACTGAATGCTTTTCCCACAAAGGCAGAAATACTTCTTAGAGTCTGCCTACTTAGCAAGCCCAAGCACAACCAACCTTTGTAAACTCTTCCTGTCCATTTCCCACCTGCTTTCATGGCTCCTACGATGAGGATCTTTCAGTGTATCTCATTCCCTAATCTCCCTGTTGCATTTACTGACTCAGGCTGGCGATTCTCAGAAGCAGGTGTGCTTCACAGAGCTCTCTACCTCTTTGCTCAGCTGTTTGTACTATTTGCTCTGGCTCTCATCCCTGTGAGGACCAGGATCTCTGTACATGAGTAAATATAATAGGATGGTGTAAGAACATTTAGTAATCAGTTATGCGTGCTGCAACCAGTTGCTTCCCCTTGATTGCTCCTTTTATGTTAAGAGCTTGTCCTTCACACGTCTTTGACAGCAGAGAAATTCTACAGCTAATCAGTGCGCTAATGAAACAGTTGTTCTGTTAATAAAAGTTTTTAGAAACTGGCAAAGAAAGAGGCAGCTTTACAAATGAGCCCTCCTCTTCAGCTACGGCTCCCATTCAACGTAAGTGCCACAAAACAGCACTTCAGCAGTGCTTAAGCTTTACTACTTCAGCTGTTGATTTCTTTCTTCCTAGGATCATGAACCAATTAGAAGTGTTACAGGAATTTACCAAGAACAACCAAGTCAGTCCTATGGCTATTACTATTAAAAAAGTCACACCTGAAGAGTCCAAGCCCCAGTTGAGAATGGAGCCCGCTGTGTCATGGACTGCACAAACACACAGCAAGGGTCCCCACTTCTGACATTGACAGTCCATGTTTGATGGGGACTCAGCTGTGCATAGCAGTGCTGACAATGGAGCAGCCCAGGCCAGGGTGAAGAGCAGCCAGATCAAACAGGAGCTCTCAGAGCCCATCCAAACCAGCTCTGGAAATGCAGGGTTACCTACCTTCCAGTCGCCTGATGGGCACCTCTCCTTCTGCTTTTTGTAGCTTGACAAAATATCATTTTCATTCACATTTAAAAAGCAGGGCTGAGAAAAGCAGTAACCAAGTAGTCAATGTGTATCCTGTTCTCTCAACACTTTCAGGAAGGCAATAACTGCCACTAAAAGGCACAGGTTGGGGTCTGCCTTGAAGTGGGTGCTTCAAGCAATTTATGTTGGTGTTGACACCAAAGTCATCACAGCCACAGGTCTGAGGCAGCAAAGACAATGAGGGGAAAATGAAATTGAAGAATATGCATTTGCATTGTGGCTGCAAATCCCTGGTGACTTCCTGAAGAAATGCAGCTCCAGAGAGGAGAAACGCTTCCTTGTCTACAAGACAGAAAATTATTTTGGTGAATATCACAGCTGCACAAATGCCAGCAACTTAATATTTAAAAAAACAGGGGAGTAAGGGAAAAGCAAAAAGAAGGATGGAAAGCTGTGGAATGAAAAGGCCAAGTAACCGCAGAGAAAATGAACAGCAGGTGAGGGCAGTTGAAAGGCTGGCAATGAGTTTATGCCAAAGTGAATGATCAGTGACTCTCTATTTTCTTAGGGGATTGGGGATTGTTTAATATTTACTGCTTTTTTTTTTTTTTTTTATCAGGGCTTTTTACATGAGAAGGTGACACCACACTGGAAAGAAGTTTTGCCAAAACCACAGAAATTCCTCCCGTCTTCCTACTCTTGATGATAGAGACCCCCTAGGCACTGGCAGAAAAGCCCATCTATGCCTCAGAAAGAAAAGCTCTCTCATTGCCAACTCTGCTCCAGTGAAATCTCTCTCTGCTAGAGGACTTGGCCAGGACACTCAGACCACCTGGACAGCAAGGTCTGCTGAGACTTTGACACGTGTGGTATGTCAACCTCAGGCAGCATGCTCATGGGACTGGGGAAATCTTGTTTTGCAGACTGGCTCCTTTGACATCTTCTCACAAAGCATTTGGTAATCAAGGGACTACATTCACACCAAAGTCCTTTGGCAATGAAAAACAGAATTTGTACTCAGTATTACTTCAGATGTGAAATTATAAGCTGCTTTTGTGCAGTATTAAGTAAATAGTTAAGGACAAAGCAGTTTTTAACAAAAAGAGGTTGTGAGATACTCATGGATTAGTTTTGCACTTCAGCAAGCCTCAAAGAATTGTCTATAATATCTCCCCATTCTCAGGATGTAGCTTTTTCTTTTCAATGAGCCCGTCACCTCCTGTCAGCATCCCCTCTGCCTTCCTTCATCCTCTTAATTAGCAACTGCAAGCTCTGCCTTTGTTCTTTCAATTCAGCTTTAAGCTAGAGAAATTAAATCGGAAGAATCCTCCAGAAGGCTTTGTACCTGCACAAGAAGGTGTCATAAATAGCTTGTTAATAATTTGAAAAGTGACTAATAAGTAGCTACATTGGGTAACCTTTCGGCATGCTGAATAATTTGTAAAAACTTAATCAGTTTAATAGGGACTAGTTTAATACCAGTATGGAAACAGGCAAATTGAAACTCATACCAGCACTGTAGTTCCTCTGTGCCTCTGAAACTGAGAGGCTTCCCCCCAGATGTCAGTACTGGGGCAGAGCCAAGAATTAAGGGGGGATTAAATGAAGGGCCAAAGCCTAAGGCAGATGTTAGGCTTAAACCCATCAAATTTGCTTAGTAGAAACCAATCCAGTTCAAAAAGTTCACCTAAGAATAAATGTCATCTTCAGGGGATATCCCCATATCTGCTAAGTCCAACAAAAATTAATTTGTCAATTTGTGCACCTATGCTGTCATTACAATCTCATTTCTAATCCCTGTTTTCTTGAGACAGTTTCAACATCATAATAGTGCACTAGAAAGTTACTGAATACTTTACCTTCTAGCTATTCCTGCCAATAAACGAAACAACTTTGAAACCTGAGCAATGGCAAGAGACCTTGATGTACTGTTCACATCCACTGCTACACCTGCCTGTGCTGACTTTCAGAACTTGAGATTAAGGCACAAATGTAATTTAAGAAGTTTAAAAAAAAATATTAACAAAATTACTTGTTTGCAGAAGATATATCCCTACACCCCAACTCCTCACACATGTTCATATATCATACCTAAGGGGAACATATGCATTAAGAGGAGCTTCATTTTTATAGATTTTGTGCGTTAATGGGGAGTGAAAAATGTGCTACTATGGCTGGCCACATCCCAACTTTGGATGCAGTGAGACTGCAGTTGAACCAGTGTATGATTCTAAACCCTTCTGGCAGGAAAGTACTCAATGTTAATTATTAACTAGTAATAAATTACTCTGGCATTAACCTACAAGTTTGGTAAGATATTAGGATGCTCCTGTCTAAATCTAATTCTATGTAGAAGTAACAGAAATATTCTATGAAGAAAAAGCCTGCTGCACGCTCTGTGCATGTATCATTAACAGACATGACACAGTGAACAAAATAAAATTTTCCTATCATTAGTGACAAGAAATGAGGGTACTTCTGTTTCCAGCCAGAAACAGAAGTTTTTCAATCACAAGACTGCAGATTTCACAGTATCAGCAAGCATATCACAAATCCTTACCCTGAACCAGACTGCTTCCTCTGAATTTAAGAATCTGTGACAAAACATATCCATTTTTCCTTTTGAAATGGTTACTGTTTTGGAAATACCCTTGAAATTTTCTTCTCTTTTGATATTTCAATTCTTATTCAAAACACACTGTTCAATATGGACTTTGGCAAAACATATATGTCAGGGACAAGTGAGATAAACATCTGAATATTTACTTTAAGCTTTTTTTCCTTTTTTTTCCCCCCTCCTCTATCCTTTTCTGGAACTGGCAGGTCACCCACCAAATCCCCAATTTCCTTTTTTTTCTCAGGCATAGATCTCAGCTGGCTAGTTTATCACCATAACTGAGCAGCCATAGATCAGGGATCCTAGTCTCACAGCTACTAGTACAGTGGAGTTTCTGAATGTATAATGGTTGAGCTCCAGCAGCAAAACCAATTTGAAAGTCTTTATATGGGAGTCTGATCCAAAAACAAATGGCAGGACATTTCAGTGTTAAAATCCAGGGCACTGAATCAGGTCCAACCCAGGCAGTAGGTCCAAGAGAAAATGAAGTGAAATACTTTTTTGGGAGACAGAGTGATTTTTCTGTTTCGTTTGGGTTGTTTGGGTTCTTTTTCTGTCTTTTTGCAGGAGGGTGTTAGAAAATAAATTTCAGTTTTGTGCTTCAAATGAAGATAAAAAACAGCAAGGAGGAAAATATTTTAGTTACAGCATGAAAATATCATAAGGGTTTGCTTTGATTTTTTTTTTTTAATTATACGAGCTTGGATTCCCATTTAATGGTCCCTGAGACTTGCACACACAAAGGCCACTGACAGCCTATTTACAAGGCATGATGCTGGGGTTCTTTCTTCTGCTTGGGAATGTACTTACTCTTCTGTTCCTGCCTAAACTGTGTCTCACTAGCCTTGACTAACCTTCAACTCTGTAACTTAAATGAATCACATTTATGCTCCAGTGTGCTTTAGAAACCTTGATACCCACCTATAAATGGAAAAACATGACTCCACTGTAGTTTCTTCCATTTGTAGGAAGATAAATATGTATGGCATCAATGCTTCTTGGCTCTCTGACAGCATAGCTGTCACCTCTTGATCTGAGGCAAGCTTTAATGATGAAAATCAGTAGTGCTTTCTGACTTGGTACTCACAGAGAAGCATTAGTGAGACAGAGTATTTTCTGATTCATGCATTTCTCTAGGCAAGAGTCAGACTGAGTAGTAATTTCCAGGCTGAAACCCTTTGGATCATGAGGTCATCCTTCAACCATCGGAGTAAAGTCAGTGGCAACTAATTCATTGATTTCAGTGGGCTGAGACCTTTCAAAACTCTCTTTTACAAAAAGGATACTTACAATCAAGTCAAATAAAACAAACCAAGACCAACCGAGACCCTAATTTTTACAAGATTTCTAACTAGCCCAAGACTTTTGCACCTTTACATGCTGCCATACCTGTATTTCATTGGAAAATAACAATAGAGAGCTTGTTTGTGGGATAACACTTACCAATACAAAACCGAAAACCAGAGTTTCTCCCACTGATCAAAGGACACAGTTCAGGTAAAGAAACTCCACTTTTTAAAGCATGCAGTACAGGGACAAATATACCACTTAGGGTCAATCTTAACGATTTTAAGAGAAATACGGCACTGTTCACTTCAGCCTACATTTCTCTTATTTCACTGTCTCATGACGCACATCTTATGCAGACTCTAGTAAAACTAATTTCACCAGGCAAGTGCAGGACAACCAGGGGATCAGGCCCAGCCAGCACAGCTTCATGAAAGGCAGGTCCTGCCTGACAAACCTGATCTCCTTCTATGACAAGGTGACCCGCCTAGTGGGTGAGGAAAAGGCTGTGGATGTTGACTACCTGGACTTTAACAAGGCCTTTGACAGTGTCTCCCACAGCACCCTCTGAGAGAAGCTGGCGGCTCATGGCTTAGACAGGTGTACTTTCACTCGGTAAAAAACTGGCTGGATGGCTGAGCCCAGAGGGTTGTGGTGAATGGAGTTAAATCCAGTTGGCGGCCAGTCACAAGAGGTGTTCCCCAGGGCTCAGTGTTGGGGCCAGTCTTGTTTAATATCCTTATCAATGATCTAGATGAGGCAACTGAGTGCGCACCCTTATTAAGTTTGCAGATGACACCAAATTGAGCGGGAGTGTGGATCTGCTTGAGGGTAGGAAGGCTCTGCAGAGGGATCTGGACAGGATGGATCGATGGGCTGAGGTCAGTTGTATGAGGTTTAACAAGGCCAAGTGCTGGATCCTGCACTTCAGTCACAACAACCCCATTCAAGGCCACAGGCTTGGGGCAGAGTGGCTGGAAAGCTGCCTGGTGGCGAAGGACGTGTGAGTGCTGGTTGACAGGTGGCTGAACATGAGCCAGCTTGTGCCCAGGTGGCCAAGGCGGCCAACGGCATCCTGGCTTGTATCAGGAATAGTGTGGCCAGCAGGAGTAGGGAAGTGATCGTGCCCCTGTACTCGGCACTGGTGAGGCTGCACCTCAAATACTGTGTTCACTTTTGGGCCCCTCACTACAAGAAGGACATTGAGGTGCTGGAGCATGTCCAGAGAAGGACAAGGAAGCTGGTGAAGGGTCTGGAGAGTAGGTCTTATGAGGAACAGTTAAGGAAACTGGGGTTGTTTAGCCTGGAGAAGAGGAGGCTGAGGGGAGACGTTATTGCTCTTTACAACTACCTGAAAGGAGGTTGTAGTGAGGTGGGTGTTGGTCTCTTCTCCCAAGTCACTAGCAACAGGATGAGAGGAAATGGCCTCAAGTTGCATCGGGGAGGTTTAGATTGGATATTAGCAAAAATTTCTTTGCTGAAAGAGTGTTCAGGCATTGGAACAGGCTGCCCAGAGAGGTGGTGGAGTTGCCATCCCTGGAGGTGTTCAAAAAAACCTGTAGATGTGGCACTTCAGGGCATGGTTTAGGAGGCATGGTGGTGTAGGGTTGACAGCTGGACTTGATGATCCTAGAGGTCTTTTCCAAACTTAATGACTCTATTCTATTCTACTCTAATTATTGGCTACCTGTCTTGCCAAAGAAATTCCTTGTAGATTTCACTGGAAAGTTGAGAACTGTTTTGAAGAATGGTATTACTGGTCCTTTGTACCAAGAAAGTCATTATAAATTGGAATCTGTGATAAGCACGTGTTTTTCTGATAAAGGTCCATGGTAACTGAGCAGACAAGATATAGATGTTCTATGCTTCCTAGGTTTTCTTATTGCATTTTTATTTATGCATTTACTAAGGTCAAATGTAAACTATGCAAAACCCTGTACAAGCTTTTTCGCAGCTATTCCATATAGTCTGTAAGCCTGTATTATTTTTTTGCTTTGGTGTATGTATCAACGCTTTACAGTGCTTACTGGACACAGTTCTGGGCACAAAAATCTATGACTCTACTACAAACATTTGTTTTGCTTTTCTGTAAATAACAGCAGCTTTATACTTTCCTGTAACTGAATAAATCACCGCTAAATCTCAGAAAAAATAAAACACTAGCTCAAACAATGTATTTATTTTTCTTTTGTAGAAAAGAGAGACCAGGCTTGGGTTTGTTTGTGGGTGGTTTGTTTTTTGTCTTTTTGGGCTTTTTTACATTAAAATAGATAACTTGGAAGGAAATGCTTTTTGGCTTCAGTTTTTTAAAATTATGATTTGAAAATGTAACCACAAAATCTTTCTACATGAAGCAATTTGATCTCACTTAAAATTTTATCTTTGAAAGCTGTTGTCAGTATATTCTGAGAGACTGTGCAAGTTAAAACCTGCTGAAAACAATATTAGAAGCATAAAGGAAAATTTCTTACTTTTGTGTCCTCCCAGCTTGACTGTATTATAGCATGGAGGCACACTAGCTGTCACATGAGCCTCTGTGTGCTGTGATGTGCCGTACAGATTCCTCCACTAATGAGGAGCAATGAGCACACTCCCATGTCCTGCTGCATTTTACTCAGCCTGTCTCTTTGCAAGGTCTTTTTGCAAGGATCGTTTCTCATCACTTCTCAGCGGGAATTTCTCTCTTTTGCAGAGGAAGATGGAGACAGCGTGGTGGGTATTTGTCTGTATATGCCTTCAGAAGAATATGTTTGAAACCTGTATGTTGTACAGAATAATACTAAGCTGTTTAGCCTCTCCATCTCATTTATCCTCTAAATAATAGGAGCTATAACACAGGGAGGCACAAAGATAATTGTATAGAAAAAAATTTAAGGAAGCTCCAATGTTGGAAAAAGAAGTTATATAAATACCACAGACACAATAATCATTCACTGAACATACCATACTTGAAGAAATAACATGCATGTCTGTCAACATGGACAAGTTGTGCAAGACTTCTCCCAGGTTTGAACAGTAACTGGACCCTGATAAGTTCAGGAAAAAGTTTGGAACCTCAATCCTAGTCTTCTGCTCTTGTCACTAAACTTCAACTTCTTTTAGCATCTGATTTCAGTAGAGGACTACAAATGACAGAGGAATCCATTTTTTTTTTAAACTGAGGAAGCACCCAGGGGAGCTACAGAAAGGATCCCTTCGGCCTATCACAGACGTTTACCTCGAGCCTAGGCTGCAGGCATACGATGAATCAGCTCTCCTCAAACAGTTATACAAGACAAGCCTTTGAGTTCCTGCAGAGAAAAAAGTCTGTTATAGGTGAGCCCTGCCATCACCCTTCTTCTAAGGAGCAGCAAAGTCCAGTTTTGCCTTGACAGCCAAGAGCCACATGCTGGCACTGCCTTGCCTGTCACCCACCATTGCCCCCTGACATTTGCAGCTTCAAATGAGGGAGGAACAGACTCGAGAAGCTCAGCCTTCCCTGCTGCTCTGATTTGGAGGATGAAGAAGCAGCCTATGTTTCCAGGCTCATGCGGCAGCCTGGACCAAGCTCTACACTGCTTTGCTGCTAGTTCTCCTGGCAAAAACATTTCAAGACAGCTCTGGCACCTCATGGTTGGACCATGGGTCCAGCACCTTCACTTCCACAGAACCCAACTCTGAGCTTCCACAGCTTCTCGGATGCATTTGGAAGCATCAGCAAATTTCAGGTTTGGGCTTTGTCAGCTCTCCTCCTCTGAGCTGCTTCACACAATGGATTTTCTCAAAGCTTCCTAAACTGCTAAGCAGCTCCCTGACTGTTTTTCCTCAGAGCCTGCTTTCCAACAGGAAGCAGAACAAATATGTAGGACTAATATGAATTTTACTATAGATAGAGCACATGCAAGTCTAAAAAGACTTAGCTAGAGGCCCCCAGGAAGACTGTCACTGGAGAAACATGGCTGAGTGTAAAGGGTTAAAGCTGTGAGAGATGAAGCCTGTTCCAACATCAGCTGAGGGGACTGTCATACAACTAATGGCACACATACATGGAATAAAAGGCTGAGATAAATGTTCTCTGGCAGACCTCACTGGAGTAGTTTAAGATCTCAGCACCCTGGCTGGCTATAACACATCACAGCTAACATACGTGAGTAGCTCATGCAAGTGCTCCCAATTCATTTTAGTGCAAAGTAACAGATTCATAGAATCATGGAATGGTTTGGGTTGGAAGGGACCTTTAGAGGTCATCTAGTCCTACCCCCTGCAGTGGGCAGGGACATCTTCAACTAGATCGGGTTGTTCAGAGCCCTGTCCAACCTGATCTTGAATGTCCCTAGGGATGGGGCCTCCACAACCTCTCTGGGCAACCCGTTCCATCACTTCACCACCCTCATTGTAAAAAATTTCTTTCTTATATCCAGTCTAAATCTACCCTCTTTTAGTTTAAAACCATCACCCCTTGTCCTGTCACAACAGGCCTTGCTAAAGAGATTGCCCCCATCCCTCCTATAGTCCCTCTTTAAGTACTGAAAGGCAGCAATAAGGTCTCCCCACAACCTTCTCTTCTCCAGGCTGAACAACCCCAACTCTCTCAGCCTGTCCTCATAGGAGACATGCTCCAACCCTCAAATCTTTTTTGTGGCCCTCTCTGGACCTGCTCCAACAGTTCCATGTCCTTCTTGTGTTGAGGGCTCCAGGGCTGGACACAGCACTCTAGGTGGTGTCTCACCAGAGCAGAGTAGAGGGGCAGAATCACCTCCCTTGACCTGCTGGCCACACTTCTTTTGATGCAGCCCAGGATATGGTTGGCCTTCTGGGCTGCGAGCACATGTTGTTGGCTCATGTCTGGGTTTTTGTCCACCAGCACCCCCAAGTCCTTCTCTGTGAGGCTGCTCTCAATCCATTCATCCCGCAGCCTGTATTGATACCAGGGGTTGCCCCGACCCAGGTGCAGGACCTTGCACTTGGCCTTGTTGAACCTCATGAGGTTCTCACAGGCCTGCCTCTCCAGCTTTTCCAGATCTCTTTGGATGACATCCTGTCCTTCTGGTGTGTCAACAGCACCACTCAGCTTGGTGTCACGTGCAAACTTGTTGAGGGTAGACACGATCCCGCTAAGTCATTGATGAAAATGTTAAGCAGCACTGGTTCCAGTACAGACCCCTGAGGGATACCACTTGTCACCGGTCTCCATCTGGACATTGAACCATTGGCCACTACCCTCTGGATGAGACTGTCCAACCAATTCCTTATCCACCAAACAGTCCACCCATCAAATCCATATCTCTCCAATTTAGAGAGAAGGATGCTGTGGGAGATCGTGTCAAAGGCCTTACAGAAGTCCAGATAGATGACATCTGTTGGTCTTCCCTTGTCTACTGATGCAGTCACTCCATCATAGAAAGCCATTAGGTTGGTCAGTCAGGACTTGCCCTTGGTGAAGCCATGCTGGCTGTCTCAAATCACCTCCCTGCCCTCCATGTGCTTTAGCACAACTTCTAGGAGGATCTGTTCCATGATCTTCCCAGGCACAGAGATGAGGCTGACAGGTAAGTAGTTCCCCAGGTCCTCCTTTCTATCCTTTTTAAAGATGGGCACAATGTTTTCCTTCTTCCAGTCCCCAGGGACTTCACCTGACTGCCATGACTTTGCGAATATCATGGAGTGGCTTGGCAACTGCATCAGCCAATTCCCTCAGGACTCTGGGATGCATCTCATAAGGTCACATAAACTTGTGTATGATCAGGTTCCTCAGGTGGTCACGAACCTGATCTTCCCTTACAGTGGGAGGGGCTTTACCTCCCTGGTTCC
Organism: Sula dactylatra; assembly: GCA_013389905.1. Lineage (NCBI taxonomy): Eukaryota > Metazoa > Chordata > Aves > Suliformes > Sulidae > Sula > Sula dactylatra. The sequence continues at coordinate 221,167 of WEKW01027402.1, read as the reverse complement.
CATCTTGCAGTCCATCTATGTGAGAGGGGTGAAGAGAGAGGTTGCCAGTGAAGACTGAGGCAAAAAAGTCGTTGAGTACCTCAGCCTTCTTCTTGTCTGTTTATACTAGGTCACCATTCTTGTTCATCGGGGGGTACGCTTTCTTTAACCTTCCTTTTCTGGTTACATACCTGTAGAAGCCCTTCTTGTTATTCTTTGCATCCCTTGCAAAATTCAGCTGCAGCCACACCTTGGCCTTCCTGACCCCATCCCTACACAACCGGGCAGTGTTCCTATACTCTTCCCAGGATAGCTGTCCCTGCTTCCACTGCCTGTGCAGTTCCCTCTTGCTCTTTAGTTTGAACAGCAGGTCTCGACTCAGCCATGTTGGTCTCTTCCCTTCCTTGCCTGATTTCTTACACCTGGGAACTGAGAGATCTTGCGTTCTATGGAACGTGTCCTTAAAGATCTGCCAGCTCTCTTCTGTTCCCTTGTCCCTGAGGACTGTTTCCCCAGGGGTCCTTCTGACTAACTGCTTGAAGAACTGGAAGTTTGCTTTCTTAAAATTTAGGGTCCTGACTATACTCCTTGCTTTTCCCGTGTCCCTCAGGAGTGTGAACTCCACCAATAGGTGATCACTGCAGCCCAGGCTGTCTCCAATCTTGACGTCACCGATGAGATCACTTGCACTGGTGACCATCAGGTCCAGTATTGCATCCCCTAGTGTAGGGGTGTCTACTACCTGGCCTAAGAAGTTATCTTCAGTGCATTCTAGGAATCTTCTGGATTACCCACAGCTCATCATGCTACTTTTCCAGCAGATGCCAGGGTGGTTGAAGTCCCCCAGTAGGACTAGAGCCTGCGAGCACGAAGCCTCCTGGAGCTGGAGGAGGAAGCTTTGTCAGCCTGCTCCCCTTGATCAGATGGCCTGCAGTAGGCATCCACCATAAGGTTCCCTTTGTTGGCTCTGATTCTTACCCATAAGCTTTTGACCTGCTCGTGGTTATTCTTCAGTGACAGCTCTTCACACTCTGCTGATTTCTTGATGTAGAGAGCAATGCCTCCGCCCCTCCCTCCTCGCCTGTACATTCTGAACAGCCTGTAGCCATTGATAGCCAGATTCCAGTCATGGAATTCATCCCAGCAAGTTTCATTAATGGCAATCAGGTCATAACTTTCTAGCAGCACAGTAGTTTCCAACTCCTCCTGTTTGTTTCCCATGCTGTGTGCATTCACGTAGATTCATTTAAATCATTCCTAGCACTGAAAGCAGATCAGGAATCTTGCACAGGTTTGGGAGACACCACAGCTGTGAGGGCAGGTATCCCTCCTGGAAAGATTAGAAAGGGAAAATAAGGAGCAGATAATGGTACAACATCTTCAGCAACTCCCAGCAGACGTGCAGGAGCACCCTGTCTAGACCCTAAAACAACAGGGGCACATAGTTGTGCAGGGGGCCAGCTCAGAGACTATCTAGCACTTCTTTACTCTCATTGATCTCAAAGCACTTATAAAACATCTGTGTTTTCTTTTCTCTTTAGCAGCTGGAGAAACTGATACACAGTCATGAGGAACTGATTGACCTCTCAGCTGCGGAACCCAGAATATAAATCAGTTCTCTTGAGTCCTAGCCCGGGGTTTTATTAACCAGATCAGGCTAATAAGCAGCCAGAAACCTAATTATACCACACTGCAACTAGGAAGTATCTGACAAAATTCATCTGAGAAAAGAGAGGGAATGAAGCCATAATCTACTTGGTGGATACTGGCCGCTATTGCCAATGAATGATCTGCAACTCTTTTAGTCTGAAAGAGCCTTCATCTGATGCCAAGTTGCATGAGATGGACTAGATTTGATAAGCTTGCAAAGAGTCCTTGAGCATTTGTTACTTCCAACTTCACCATTTGCCTTTTCAGGTTATAATATGATCAATAAACAAACGAGTGATTCTGGCATCCCTGCAAGACACAAGGCTTCTTTCCTGCCTTCTCTACTCAGCCCCTTCTTGTGAGATCTCTATTTTACTTTCTTTTCTTGCCCTTGTGTTTCGTGCTGAATCACACTGTGAGTAATAAGTGTTTTGTGTCTCTTTTGTTTTACTTCTCTACTTTCCTTTCAAAGACACAAGAACCATAGGAAAAAAACGCTCCTTCAGAAAGGATCAATTTCACATGCTATGAACTGTAGGACAAGGTTTCAAGACAGAAAGTCCTTCATGAAGTAAAGAAATTGCCATCCACCCTGCAAACACAAGGTCACGGTCATTCGTTGTGAGATAGTCCTCACATAGACCCTCCCAGAGGGAAAAGACCAGTTTAACCATCTCTCCATAATGTTGATAGGGAGAGGAAAAAGCTCTCTTACAGACCTGAGTAAGGATGAAAGAAAGACTTCACATGAAATTTAACTAGAAGCTACAGATTTCAATAACACTGCTCCATTGCACAAGTACTTGAAGCTCATGAGACCTTAGATACCGAAGTGTTGTCATTCTTTGAACACTTGGCTTTTCACATCTCTCGTGTATTTTTCCAGTGGTTTGCTTTGGGTTTTTTGTTTGTTTTTGGGTTTTATTTTTTTTTAATGCTTGTAAACTTTTAGTGGTTACAACATTCTGCATCAAGAGTTTCCATGGCTGAACTATACTGTTTGTAAAGAAACACTTTCTTGACTTAAGTTTTTCTGTGATAGTTTTTCCGTGATAGCTTTTCCTCGCTGAACTCTAGTACCTGAAGTCCTGGAAGAAACACTGAACAACTGTTCTACACCATGAACTCATTTCACAGTCTTCCAGCCATTGCTTTTCCAGCTTGAAAAGTCCTAAGCTGCTCGATCACTCCCTGTGCTGAAGTTCCTTCATATTTTGATTGTCCTTGCTATGTCCTTTGCATCTTTTTCAGTAATGTTATTCAAATGTAAGGCTGCCAGAAATACAGAGTGCTCAATAGGTGGGAGTCATGGATTTATACACTGCTATAATAATGACTTCTACCTGGTTGTTTATTTCTTCATAGCTCCTAACCTTACACCTGCTTTTAGGACTGCTACTGAACATTAAGCCAATATTGTACCAGAACTATCTATTTTAACCCCAACATCATCTTCTTGAAAGGCTAACAGGTAGCTGGTGACCCACTGCTGAGTATACAGTTAGGACTGAATTTTCCCCAATGTGCAGCACTTTGGGTTTTTTCCTACATGAATATGATCTGATATTTTATTATCCAGCCACCCAGAATAGTGAGTTTAATGACATTGCCCCCCTGTTCACAGATAAGAAACAGAATAATGAAGTCTTATACAGGGATTTCAACAGAGCAGAGGGCAAAACATGGGTCTGTTGCATCCTCACTTTTCCCCCATGTGAAAACACATGTTCCTTCTAAAACTCCTTGAATGTTCTTGTATACCTGCAGTGTTTGAGGGGGTCCACACAAAAGTAGCCATTTCCCTTTGCTTCCAGAAGAGGGGAGCATGTATACAGAAGGAAAAAAAAAATCCCACAACTGAACATGGGGATGAAAGATGAGCCAAACAAGTCCTTGAAGTGCCACAAATTGGCTACAAGGAGGACGGTTTTATGTCCTGTATGCCAAGATGTTCAAAAGCATCTGTCAATGCAGTTAGTCAAGTAAAATCTAAACAACCACCTAAAATCTTGATATCTTGTAACCAGTCAGCTAAGTATGGAGTAGGGAGTATGGAGTCACTTGAGCCACAAGAAAGAGATGTAGCTGGGATAGGGGGACCAGCACAGGGCCCTAATGATGGGGGCTTGATGTTTCTTCTGCGACTAGGAGAGCAGGTGTGGGCATTGCACAATGTCCCTGGCAAGGCTGCTATGGTCTGGTATGACCCACTCAGCTACCAGTGGACAGGCAACCTGTTCCTGCAGCCTGCTCATGGAGAGATCTGCAGCCATGGTGGCTTGGTGCTGCTGCACATCTTTATGAACGATCATCAGCTTTTAATACTGAAAATAATATTGGTGCTTGCCCCACTTCACATTTAAAACCCCTTGCAGCTACAGTGCCACAAAAGCTGTGACAGCATTTGGGGATGTAATTGAAAACCCTGCAGCCAGGATGCAGGTTTGGGAAGCATATGGGCAATATCCTGCAAATCATTTCCATATATAGCTGTTATTTCAGAGCAGATCTTGTGTATGTAGCGGCAGCTTCTGTTACCTCCCTTTCTCTCCTACCTTCTCAAAACTTCCCATCTGTTTGGCTCTCAAATTAACTGGGCATTTCAGCACAATGGGCAAGCTCCTCCAATCTATTATCTTGAAGGGAATTTTAATAACTAAGACTTGCTGGCCTGCATATTAACTCCTAGTTTTCTGCAGTTTGATACAGTTCTCTACAAAACAACCTGCTACATGCCACACGTGGAGACTACCATGAGATTTCAGGATATGCATGTCCCTATCCAATACACATGTCAAGGAGCAGCACTCTATTGGGGCAGCACGGTCTTGTTAGCCCCAAATTAAGCCCATTCTTTCCAGTTAGCACCATCTCAATGTGTTCAGAAGGCCTTTTGGTTAATCTTGCTTGGATCACACAAACTTAGCTCTTTCACATAGACTGGCTCAACCGCAGTTAGCTCCACTCCATTTCCATGAGGCATTATCAACATCACTCTGTCACAATTGCCCATCTCGCTAAAGGCACCTTTAGTCAATACCTTGTGCCCTGGCACTTCAAGTTTTTAAGAACGTTTAAGCAAAAAGTAGACAGAGCTTTGTAAACTAATGAACTCTCTGCAACAGTGGGCAAGGGACTTGCTGGGAACACACTGTCCCTGCCCAGAAGAACAGCCTGTAACAAGGTGAAATATAACATTTCACTCCACATCAGGGTATTGTAGCATACATCATGTGGAAAGTAATTTCCTTAAATGGCACCCACCTATGACCTATGAGCCCTAGTACTGTAGGGCAGCTGTAGTCCAGAGAAAAACTGAAACTATCAAATCACTGGCTTCATAACCACAACCCTTTTTCAGAGCTGAGCTAGAGGCTATCTCCTGCAGAGAAGTTTCTTCTTTGCTTATATGCATGTTTATTAAAATGTCTGTTGGTCAATACCACGGATGTTGAATATGAATATAGGCAAAAACTCACAAGCAACAAAAGATCTGTATTATCCATATTGGAAATTACTATCAAGGACACAATCAGCCCAGCACCTAAAAGAGATCAGTAGCAGACTCTCATGCCTGGAGGCAGACAAACACTTGGTTGGAGAAGAGACCAAGGGCTTAACTAAACTAACTGAAAGCAAATAAAAGACCCTTGGGAGCCTCTGTGAGCTTGGGCAAGACTCCATTGCGAGCTTCCTGCTCTGATTTTCATCATGGTGCAAAATCTAGTCTGCTCTCAGACTTGCTGTCCCAGGCAAATAAATGACTTTGATAACCAGAAGTGCCTTCTGGTACATGTGCCTGCACTGGCAGTACACAGCTGCCTCAAACCTAAAAAATATATTGCTGCCTGTCTTTTTGTCCTTGTGCTATGGATTCCCTGACTAGGGCATGTCTCTTCTTCCTCATGTGCGTGGAGTCTGAGTAAAACCTTGAGACACTTCCAGCACAAGCTCAAGGAGCACCTACACCCTGAGACAGAGGCACAGTCTGTTCTAGTCTGCACACTGGTTGATTTGCTTTACTGTGTAACATAGCCTAGGGGAGCCACCTATGGCCTGGAGTTCCAGACAATAATTAAGTTGTTGGTGGGTTGCCCCAGCATTACGGTAATTGATGATTAAAGCAGACACAGGACACTGCTGAGGCCTGGCATGCTGTAAGGCTGCTCAGTTGCTCTCCTCCAAATTCACACCATTGAGCAATTTTGCTACACGCATCATGTTCCAGGATGCTAACAGCTTCACTGTTTCCTAATCAGCTGGGGCAATTTACACGGTCTCTGGCTGTGTTTTACATCAAACCTCATTTGATTCTCTGCTATGTTGCAATACTGCTGAAGACAACCATCCTTCAAATATGCTTTCCACACACATCATTTCCCTTTTTTACCAGTTTTAGATGAAAAGGGCAACACGCAGCTGTGTGTGCTAATTAAGAGAGTATTTATATATTGCACTCAGTATACTTCTCTGCTTTGTTTCTGAAACAGTTCTCTTATCTAACCCCACAGTTAGTACAGTAAAAAATTGATAATGATAATGGTATCATTGAGCACAGGTTTGAGATGGAAATGACGACATTTTGTCTTACGCAAACAGCTCTACATCCATCCAGCAGAGATGTAGGAATCTGAAGAGAAGAAACTTGTGACATTGCTGTGCATAAGCTTGCATTGCTACTTTATATATCGCCAGCTCAGAACAGATCTCCAAACAAAGGCCTCAGGTGAGAGGGGGAGATCTCCTTCAGTCTGAAATACTGCCTAATTGGAAGCGAAGTGCCTCATGACATGTTCCAAGCAAATACATTTGTATCATCAAATGCTTACCCATAGGCAGATGGCTGGACTTGCACAGTGGGGTTCCTTCTTGCAATCTACTGCCACTAAGAGCCGTTTGAGCCAGATCCAAAACCTCTTCAAGTCAATGGGAGTTTTTTCAATTAACTTCAACGGATGTTGGGGTAGGATCCAGAGAATTAAGTGACCCTGGAGATGTCTTCTGGGCGTCTGCTGACACTCTCGGGGGGAATTCCAACTCCTTTGTGGCTGTTTTTTTTTTTTTTAAGACAGTTTTGAAACAAAAGAGGTTTAGTTTATATTTCCAGAACTTCATACTACAGGAAAATCCTCGCCTTGTTAAAAGTGAGAGGAAATTTTGCCACTGGTAGGAATTTACACATATGACTGCCATTTTCTCTACTCCAGGAGTTGTACCGGCTCAGAAAGCTGCTTAGATTGGCAAACTGACTCTTGCAGTACCAAACAAGCAAGGACAAAAAATAAGCACCTAACCCCTGCTCTTGAGATGCCCCCTACAACTCTGTAATACCTGGAAACTTTCCACCACACCATTTCTTGGGGCCTTATAGTAGCCCTATCTATGAGATCTATTAACATCAGCCTTTCCATTCCTCCCACATTTGAACTATTTTAAAACATTCTGCAGTTAAGCTAAAGTGTCCATAAGTTTTGCATTAACCTCATCCACTTCTCAGATGTTAAGTGTAGCTATTCCCCAGTTCAGTTTTAGTTCTGCACAGAACAGAAAGACCTACTAAGTACTGCTAAGAGCTATGGCATGGCCTATTGACAGTAATGCAGTTTTGATAAATTTATATGCAAAGCCATGACAAGTGGGCTTGGTAGCTTTTTGGAAAAAAAAAAAAGTAAAAACCCAAAACAAAAAAAAACCCAACAAAATTAAGTATAATTTTCACTAAAAGAAAGCAGCTTAGATATTCAGGACTCAGTCTTTTCAGGAAGCTAGTAAGAGGTCTACTGGGGATACAGCAAGTAAAAATTTCCTACATTTATCTCAGGTAACTATATGCCTCTAGTAAAAACAAAAAAGGGGGGAAAAAGCTCGGTTAATGGTGAAACAGAGTTAAAACAGTTCCTGAAGGAAACAGTCCACAAATAAAAAACTAAAGCCCATTCTGAAGCCCTATCAAGTGGGATCTGCTGTCTCCCACTAAGTCCTGCTGGGGGCTGAGAGGATTTTATCCATTGAAAAGGCATCTTCAGGGGTGCAGGACACTGTGGTGAAGGCAGGCTGCATAGACCATGTTAAGGATACAGTCAAGGGAAGGGGGCTGTTTGGAGAATCTCTATCCCACCACCTCCTTCATGTCTTCAATTGCTGTGCCTCCTGAAGTCTTAAGGCTAAAGAGGTGCAACTTGATGACTTTTCCATATACAGCTAGAGTAGTTGATACATGCTTATAGACAAGTATATATACCGATTCAGTGTTCTGTTTATTTACCTAGGGTATCTGGCTTTGGTTTAACTCAAAAAATTCAAGACTCTATTTTGGCATTTCAAAAATGAAGCTCCTTTATTTCTTTCCAATCCCAAATTTTCCTTTTTATAGGTAGAAATCTCAGAACAAGATATTTGGATTTTGGAAGAGATAAAATGCTTTCAAAATTCTCTTTCTAAAAGTAAAAATTTGAGGGTTTTTTTGTTGTTGTTGAACCTGACTGCATATACTGGCCATTTTTCATTTGTAAACTTCTGGGAAGCATGCACAATTGTCTGACTCTGCCTGGAAGACCTAACTTGACACACTGCTGCATTGGCTTTCCAACAGAAATCCTACAAGCCACAAATGGAAGGGTGTGCACACTTCTTCTCCCAGTCCACCTTTGTTCTGTGCCTTCCACATGGAGAAACTCTGCCTGGGAAAGAGCCCTGGGAGACTTTGTGGCTGCAGACCTGGTGTCAAGGCACCTACAGACCTCCATCAATTTGAGGTTCTCCAGCAGTTCAAGTCCTTACTGCTTATTCCAGGCTTTCTAAAATGTTAGCAGAAGGGTACTGAAGAAGTCAATATTCTGTTTCTTGACATCATCAGTGATATCATAGTCCTGGCATGCAAGTATCTCCATGGTATAATAAAATGCTAAGCAGAATCTAAATCTTGACATTCCTAGAAGTATGACAATAGACAAAAATGTCTGACTTTGTAAAGAATCAAATGACTAAAGGGAGATTCTTCTGGGAGGTAATTTGATCTTTCATTCCCTTTTCAAATCAATCTCGCCCAATCTTCCAAACTGTGTCCTGAGCTACTGAATATATTTCTGTGCTGTAAACACCAGGACAAAGTCAGTGTAAAAATCATGCCATCAGTTAACTAGCTCACAGTCTTTCCCATATTTTGTGTTGACTGGAATGATAAATAATTTATTTTCAGAGTACCAGATCTCAGAAATAAATTTCTAAAACAAAACTCCTGCAAAACACAATTATTATTCAACTCATTTTAACAATTCGATAAATGCAGTGCAATGACTTTCATTAGCTATTCTCCTAGCCAAGGTCTACTACACCATTAAATATTATTGAGTTGGGTCTGCCATTTTACTTGAAATTATGTGCCTGGCATTTTAGTCTATGGCCATAAATGCTGGAAATGTCAGTTATATAAGCATCCATCTTTTTCACTACTGTCTCCCATCAAACTTTAATGGTAGAAGCTCTAATCCATTCTACACAATCCCTGATATCTACATTTGCTAGGAAAGGAACTGTAACAGAGCACACTGACAACTCACAGTAAGTAATTACTCTTAGAAATATCTCAGTAAACTCAATTTGCTCCCAGAGGTCTTTTAAATTATATCTCGTTAGAGAGCAATGCTTTTTCAATGACAAGGTCACACAAAAAAGCAAAACTCTATTTTATCTTTATCAGAGCTTTAACCCCCCACCATAAAACTGTTATAACACGCAATTCCAACTGGATAGAGATATTGTGTTTTACTGTTGGAGCCCAGGAAAGCTATAAAACAAGTAGAGTTGTTGTTTACAGTCACCATAAATTTGGAATATTGTGTAGCATTCCAGGTGAAGTAAACGCATCTACTAATGTCAGCTGAATGGGAAGAAGTACTTCTTTTCTTCCTTAAACTTTGCTGGTAAAATAATTTTGTTTTGAATATACACTAAAAAACTCCTCATGAATTAGAAAGATGAATCTCAAACTATACTAATATAGAAGAACACACACTTTATCTCATCACCCTGATTATCTGCCCTGGTGACTTCACAGCAAGAGGTTATTGAAAAGCAACATGGATTACGTAGTTGACCAACAGTTCTAATTTTATTACAAGGCTTGAGAGTTGGTATTATTTGTTTTAATTCCAGCTTCTGAAGCCATGTAATTAGGAATTTATATGAAAAATATTCTTGCCATTGTTTTTCTGAAGAGCATGAAAATATGTTGTAGTGTACCCCAAGCTCAAATCCAAGAGCTAGTTAAACTCTTTAAAAAGCGTAAGACCCTCTGAACTTACATGCCAATCTCTTGCTATTCGGGAATGGGGTAGGAAAGGACTCGCCAGTCTTTTCTTCACCAAACATACCAAAATAGTTGTCACGCAATCACATGGGACAATGAGAATGACAACTATTGTGCAAAAGTAGCAACATAATCACATTTTAGCAGCAGTCATTTTGGGCAATGAAGCTGCAACTTGTATTAATAAATAAAGATTTCAGTTTAACCAAAAAGAAGAAGGTAGAAGGAGCCAAGCAGACCCTTCATTAAGGATATCCTTAATTTTGTTCCCATTTGAAAAACTATGCCCTTAAGTGCATATGTGCTGTTACTCCAAAGTCCAAGTTATCTGGCACATTAAAAGGATGCACCAAATTGAAACCCAGCAGCACTGGTGTATCTTAGGAAGTAACTACCTCTAAAGAAATTCTGCAAGGAATTCAGTGGTTAACAAGGTGCCATCATAGAAAATTCACAGTCCAGTTTGAGAGCTACTATACAGGGGATGGGATACAACATCATTCTGCAAGCAGGGGTAAGCCCAAGTCTTTCCAGAAATATACCTAAACTAACTCATCTACTTAAAGTAGAGGTCAGAAAAGCAGGAATAGCTGTGGAAGAATAGATGTCCTCATGGCGCTCATGGCGAGGGGTTTTTTAAAATCATTTTCTTTCACAAGGATATTATACAGAAGTGATTTGGGAGAGACTCGCAGGAAATTTAATGGGCATAGCACAAGGACTGCCATAACAGTCAAGAAAGTTTCTGAGCAGCACTTTCCCTTCTATATGCTTTATGTGTTTGACTCATTTCCATTTTTTTTTTCTTTGACAAGCACAGGGTGAGATTTGCCAAAGGACAGCATCAACAGACAATCTTCTTAGAATCATCTTTCCTGTACCTTCTCTGAGTCCTGCCAACGAAAATGGGAGACTCTTCTGAGAAGGGATTTTTTCATGTTGTATTTCCTTGCATTGCTTAATCAAGACAATATGTAACAGGCAAATGCCTAAATTAATGCTTATAAATAGAGACAACAAATCTATAGTTTTAGCTTGGGATTGGAATGCAAGGGCGGCAAAACCTCATTCAAACGTGGGAAAAAATTAAATGAATATACTAAATGACACCAATCTGATGGAAAGTGAGATGCGAGCTTTCTAAACACAGTACAGCTCAACTGCATGGTCAGCAATATGACCTCAGGCAAAAAAAGCACCCAGCATCAGGTCCTTCAGGCTCTCAGTGGTTTTCTGAATTTGGGTTTTGTTGCTCTGTTACTGAGAGCTGAAAACCCATACCTTTCTGACAGGGGATGGCAAGAACTTGAATAAAATCTTGCTGACATGCCATGACTGCCTCTTGCTGCTACAATGGCATTTACTGTTATTTGCCATAGGTAGAAAAAAATTATATATAACCTTATCCTATTTCCTCAGCGGCAGTACTGACTGAAACACAAAGGTATCTCTGTATGCAGGGGAGGGTGGAAGGACTCAGCAGAGAATTAAATCCCTATCTTAAATGTATCTGGTAGAGTTCTTCTTAAGGGGTTAATGTAAGGGTGTCCAGTCAGGTACTACAGGAATTTCTGCTGGGAAATCTTTTAACAGGGGCTCTTTTGGACATGTTATAACAGTGAGAATTATGAAGCCCTCTTCGAACAGGACAATGAGGGAGTCAGGAGCTGGGTTGGGAAAATAATTTCTCCTCTCCTGATATTTCTTTGATCTTCATTAAGGATTAGTGGCTATGAAAATCTTGTGGATGCAAAGCCTCAGAACAGTTATTAATGGATATACATCTATACTCTGAAAAATCCCCTGTGAGGCACCAGAAGGCAGCTGCTTGGGCACAAAGCAGAAACCACAGTGGAAAAAAGTGTCTTCCCCCTTCTGAGTTATCTCTGTAAGTCAGGGCACGAAGTCAGACTCGTGACTTTCTGTCCCTCCATCCCATGCATGTGACGGTGTCTGCAGATCTCTTGGTGCAGCAGTAAAAGTCATCCAAGAGAAAAAAAATTGATAGAATGGAAAATAAAAAATTGCCAGCACAGAATGTATAGATTGCAGGTCATTTCCTGTATTCTTATACTATTTAGACTATAATTTGCATGATCAACAAGCACCATTCCTTCCTCTTCCCTTTCAGCTCCTCTATGCAGAACAGTATTACACCTCCAAAGGCTGATTTTAGAAACATCAGACCAAGCCACCCCACTCAAAGCTTCTCAGCTATCGAGCTCTGTGGTGAGAACTCCTCAGGAATGGTTCAGACTGTTAAATAAAACCTCAAATAGGTCAAATCTGCCACTGATCCGCATCAGGTAACTTAATGAATTTAGGTTTATAACCCTGCAGATCTGGTCCACCTGACTTCATGAAGCGAGCTGTGTCATTTTATTCCAGGTGTAAATTTGACTCATAGCAATAGAGTTGTTCTGATTCACATCAGCTAGGAATTTGATCCCATGTCTGCAAAAGAGCTGAGCTAATTTATGTAGCTGGAGAAAACTAGGACAAACGTCTATATCTGTAAAACCATAGTCTGAGCTCCCTCTCACTATAATATCAAACATTTCAAAAACAACTCAGAGTCTGAATTCTCTTTCCTTTTTTTGGCCCAGTGCTTTAGCAAACATCCACAAAACCCTGATATATTTTAAGAAAACTAGAACTGTCTGATAAAAAAGTTAAATAAACTAACAGAAGTTAAATAAATAAAGATTTATCTCTTTCTGTAAAAATATGCCTTGTGTCTGAATTTATTCAAGATTTTGCTGAGCTTTGACTTTTAACACAGTTTCATTTTGTCTTGCCCCAAACAAAACCGGAACGTTTCAAAGGCCAAATGAAAATGATACGTTTAAGTTCTGCACAAATTTTGCTTGAGGAAAACAAAGGCTTTCATCAAAACCACAGTTTTCAGTAGGAAAGCACTAGGATGGAAATTTTCAGCCAACTCTATCAAACATCTCCATCCTTTCATTCTAACATATTTAGCTTGCTGGTAATGCTTCATTCCACAGCGAGTCCCATTGATTTTCCAGAGCTAAGCAGCATCTTTGCAGTCAGCACCTGCCAGACAGCGATGCCTGTGCCATACCGTGCCATCCTGGGAGCACACTCAAGTGATGTTGTGCTCTGTGAATCCATGAGGTAGGATTTCCTCTCGGCTTCCTCTTTGTTTTCTAAAAAGGAAGGGGAGAAGTTAGTAATTCACCACTGCCTTAATTTATCTAAGCAGAGAGAGCATTTCTAATGCTTCTAAGACTCTTTAGTCTACCAGGCACATGATTCCTACCTCTACAGGCTGTAAACTGAACTCAGAATAATGAAAAAAGAGAGAGACATGTTTCCATTTGCTTTTTCTTCAAACTGAGTTTCTAACTGGTGGAAGATTATCCAGAGGTCTTGGAGGATATTCTCTATCTCCTTAAATCTTAAAGATCTCTAGATCTTTTTAAATCTTGACGTTTTTAAGTCAAAAGTGAACACATACTATAAAAACTTTGAGTCAGTTCAACTACATGTTGTTAGGCTTGGTGCAGGACTCGGTGGGTAAAATTTAATGCATGCAGGTCAGTTTAGAAGATCATCACAGTCCCTTATGCCTTAACAATCTACAAATCTATGCAATGAGCAACAGACTGTAATAAACCTTTGGCTACCCTTCCTCATTCCCCTAGTTGTATTTTTTATTGCAATCTACAGAGACATGAAAATTAAAAATGTAACAGCAAGCCTGAAATCAAAACAATTAGATGGAGAGCAAATGAAACAAACCAAATGACCAAAGCCACTTCTTTTTTATTTTTCTTTCCTTTTTCATCACCCTTTTTTTTTTAATATATAGACCCCACTTGCAGCTTTTCAGAACCACCAGAAAACTGAAATGGTCTATTTTACATCCAGTTCTGCCACAAAAAAATCCAGGCTCTGCTGTCACTCTTATTTCCCACTTGCAGCATCACTAAACATCCCTGCAAAACCAAGTGTTTTAACAGACCGTTTTGTCCTCCTTTTACCATTCCCACCATGAAAATATCCTCTAAGCTTTCACCAAGCTGAAGGATGATCAGAAGTGTTGTGGTGTGTTGATAACAAGCAAACACAGTGAGTCTCTCAAGCTGTAGTTTGGACTGTGGCTTGTATTTCAGAAGTGCATGGAGAAAGATCACAGGCAGCCATTACCCCTTTTCACCTCTCTGTATCAGTCAGAAAAATTGCTATCTTCATGACTGTGAGGTGGAGGAAATCTGCCACAGCCTGCAGGGGGGTTAGCTATTGCAAATCAACCTGGCAGGGGGAAAAGCAGTGATGGGATTCTTTTTCACCTGATCTCCCACTAGCCAGCAGTTTGCAGTCAGAGTTGTGGGCAGGCAAGCACCCACGCGGACACTTTCAAACAAACTGCATAGGCTCATTCACAAAACTCAGAAAAAAAATCCATTAACTCCTACAAGGCTTAATCCAGATTGCACCACCATTGCTGAAACCGGATGCTGGCCCGTAAACTGCTATAAATGAAGTTGAACTTGTGCCTCTTTGTGTTGCTATAGCTAAGAATGGGCTATCATTTTAATTCCCAATATCACCCACAAAAGACCATAAAATTTTAACACAATGATAAAACTAGGCTTTAGCTTTTTAAATAATCTGCATCTTGACAAGCTGTCCAGTCCACTTTTGTCCTTGCCAGTTATACTGAGGGGCCATAAACAAAGGGGATGAGAATAGCCAGTAAATTAAAGTGCAGGCAACTGAAAAGGTCAAAGTAGTATGCTTTATTATTGTCTCTCACTGAATATGTGGCATGTTAAAATTCATACACTGGTCTTTCAAGAAAATAGAAACAATCTCTAAAGTGTATGAGAAATCAATCAGCATGCTTCAACTCTACTGAAAATGATTGGACTGTATCTTGAAAGGCCTGTGGATATCAAGAAACAAACCTCCGTTTCCTCTCTACTGCCTTAATGGAAGAGAACTCAGCAAGGGACTAAATGATGGACACTTGCATGTATTTCAGCAATACTGCAAATGCAAAGCTCCTGAGAGGAACAGAAACAGCATGGATTCCATTGCAGTCCCTTTGTCCCCAATGCTCAAATCCTAATAACAGCAAAAAAACCCCATGTCACATTCAACTGTTGAATTTAACAGGAAATTTTTACCTCAATTATCAGCTGCTGAGGTGGTCAAGGATGAAATAAAAAAAAAAAATTGCGCCCTCAGCTGCAAATTGCTCACTTTTTCCATAAATGGCCTGCAGTGTATCAGCAACAAGGCACAGATCCATAGCCCTAAGTAAATCTGCCATTGTTAATGCTCTTGTTGCATTCGGTCTCACCCACTGGAGGAAAATACTGGATCTCAAATGGGTTCTCTTGGATCACGAGTGCTTTCTGGCCTGTGCATCTCAGGAGGACCTAGTATGACCAGCACTGATCTTTGAAAACTGCATTAAGCCAGTTATCATAACACACCACACAGGGGAATTTGGTGTCATTAGCTTGGTTAAAAATGACTGCTTTCTACTGAGAACAGCCTGCCTCCTTTTTCAGAATGCAGCTGCTGAAGGGCATGTCCCTTTAATTCCACAAGCAAATTATTAGAAACAGGACTGGCCAGATGAAGTCTCTTTCCAGGAACTGGCTAATTTTGAGCGTGATTGTTTGTGAATAGAAGCAGAGAAGAAGAATTAAAGGGAGTTGACAGTTTTGAAACATGTTATTTGTGATCAAGACCACCAAATACTAATGAGACACAGTGTCTTGCCTGCAACACAGCCTGATATATATTTTTTGTCACATAATTATATGCTTCTGTGGCAGAACGTATTTTCCACCATGATTTTCCTTCTATCTATCTATCTACCTATCTAACTATCTATCTACCTACCTACCTTTCATGGGGGAACGGACCAGCAATTTGCAAAAGCCTGTCTTTAAACAATGATAAAAGGTAAATAGTGTCTGGTCTTACCATTTCTCTTACAACCTGACAAAATGCTCAAGCTTACTGATTCAGAATAAATATATTTTTCTACTTTTTCCTAAAGAAGGATATGGGAGTTGTTTTCACAGCTGCTGGATTCATCAACACCATAATTTTTATTCTCCCACAGAACAAAAAACTATTGTGTTTTCATGCTGCAACTACAGTCCTGTGGTCAAAAAATGGCACCTCTCCTCCAGGGGTTCAAGAGTGTGAAATGGTCAGAGAAGATGCCTGCAGCTAGTATAGCAAATAAGTAGTGCTTACATCTCACCACTTTTCAAAGAAGATGGAGAATAAATCCTCAGACACATCACAGTGTGTCTTCCTTCACTTGGAGGAAAAAAAGGCACATGCAACTTTTTTTATGTTGTTAAACATGCTATCTTTTGTCATGCTTCTGTCAGCTGCAGAGATAATTTTACCAAATTCTAGTCCCCACAATGTTTTCTCCTCTCAGTTATTATTGTTACAGATAGAGAAATACCATTCAACAACACAGTTCTGCACTGAGCCTTACCGAAACTGAACTAAGAATCTTGTCTCAAGATTAAATACTTTGGAGATTTAACACAGGAGAAAATCGTCTGTGGAAATATGATCCAAACCTGGGTGAGATGCACCAGAAAAAGAAAGCAGCACATAGATTCCTGGGGTTAAGAATATAAATCTTCCCAAAATCGTGTAAGAAGCAGAGCAGATTTTCCCATACTCCCATCTCAAAAAGCCTTGATGACAGGCTTTTCCAGCACAGGTCGTATCAACTCCTTTTTGGCCCTGCTACTATCCTCAAAAGCACATCCTGGGAAATACATCTATGAAACTGCAGTACATTTTCTGGAGACTTTCACAAGTACTAAGGACTCTGCAACTTACACTCCTCGGCCCCTATCTCCATGTTACATGCAGTATCAGCACGCCAGTTCCCAGAAAGGATGCATACTTTTATGCAGCACTCAACATTCAACAGATGTAGACATACTCACAGTCCAGCACAAGAGGGACAAGATGAATAGGAAGCACAATTTCATTTTCTGGGAAAAGGTGCCAAAAGTCCTTTTTGTACCCTTTTTATATCTTAACAAAACTTGTCACACATTCCATAAGGTATATATATCCTTAATAAACTCTGGGTACTGCGTGTTATCTGTTTCTATAACTTATTCGCATGTACATTGCAATTATGTTAAAAAACCATGTATCTAACCTTTTGTGACAAAAAATAACTGCTCCTTCATAAAATTCTAGCAAAATTATGCCTTTGCAACCTCTTATCTGAACCAAATCTTAATAACATTGAACAGTGATTTCCCTCTTGTTAGCCAAAAGAGAGTCTGGACTGATCATTACTCCAGGCTCTGCCACTGGTTGGCCCAGATAACAGCACTGTCTTTGCCATTCATCCCCAATAACAGCCAGACACTTGCCTCTTTTCTCAAACAGCTGCTCTTTCCAAACATCCCTTCTCTACTTCTTTGATCTGAATTTGAAATGCTTTGGAGATCCAACAGGATTTTGCTAGGGCTGCTGGCTATCTGTCCAAGTGGGAAGAGAACACTAAGGATAATTACAGAATCATAGAATGGTTTGGGTTGGAAGGGACCTTAAAGGTCATCTAGCTCCCACTCCTCTGCCATGAGCAAGGACACCTTCCACTAGATCAGGTTGCTCAAAGTCTCATCCAACCTGGCCTTGAACACTTGCAAGGAGGGGGCATCCACAGCTTCTCTGGGCAACTTATTCCAGTGTCTCACCACTATCAGTAAAGAATTTCTTCCTAGTATCTAGTTTACTCTTTCTCAGTTTAAAACCATTACCTCTCACCCTATCACTACACTCCCTGATAAAGAGTCCCTCCCCATCTTTCCTGTAGGCCCCCTTTAAGTACTAGAAGGCTGCTATAAGGTCTCCCTGCAGCTTTCTCTTCTCCAGGCTGAACAACCCCAACTCTTTTAGCCTGTCCTCACAGGCGAGGTGTTCCATCCCCCTGATCGTCTTTGTGGCCCTCCTCTGGACCTGGTTTAACAGGTCCATGTCATTCTTATGCTGGGAGCCCCACAGCTGAACACAGCACTCCAGGTGGGGTCCCACAAGAGCTGAGTAGGGGGGACAGAATCACCTCCCTCGACTTGTTGACCACGCTTCTTTTGATGCAGCTTAGGATGCTACTGGCTTTCTGGACTGCGAGTGCGCATTGCCAGCTCGTATTCAGTTTTTCATTGACCAATTATCATTATTAATAATTAATTATATATCAATAATATTAATTATCAATATTTCATGGTGCTGTTGATGAAAGACATAGTGAATAATATAAAGCCAGTGTCTGTCATGACTCTTGCATATGTTTTTTTGCTTTTAGTTTGAATTCTGCATAGCAGGGTAACAAGGTGATAGGCATAAGTAATATTCCTAAATAAGTGATGAATCAACAACTTCCACTGGGTAAACTGTAGAACAAACTGTGCTCAGCTCTTTCCCCACCTGTTTATGACCTATAAAGTTGGCTTAGTCCCCTCTGTTAAAAAGATAAGCTCACAACCCTTCTTCTTTTGGTTTGGGATTGGCAGGAGATCACTGAAGGCTGTGAACCAAGAGGTCACAGGAAAGGAAAATCTGATAGGAAATTCTCCCAGCCTTAACTGGGTGGAATATGGATTCAATTCTATCGCAGCAATTAAAGCTTTGATTTCCTCCCCTTGAAATCCTTCAGCTGGCATTTTTCAGAGATTTGCAGAAAGCTACCTTCCTTGGACTGAGCAGATTATCACAGAGACCACTAGAAAGGGATGTAACTTACAGCATTGCTTCCAAGAGAACTTTTTACTCTTTTCCAATTGAGTTTCATGTCAGTCTGACTCATTTATCTTCTTTTCCTGCTCATTAAAGCTACCATGCTTGTGACTGAAAATGTTAGGAAAGACTTTGGTCTAATCAAAGTAAATCCCCTTTTCAATCTCCTTTGCATAGGCTGTTTGATCATCAGCAGAGAGCAGAGCTAGGAGAATGTGGCTGGGAAAAAAGAAGAGGGAACATGTTTCCAGTGGCTTCCAGGAAGCTGATTTTTACCAGTATGTTATATCCCATTGCAAAAGGCTGGGACACTGTTCACTAATATTTTGTCCATGCTGGATGCCATCTAAATACACAAATATCCCTTAAGAAGAGCCACTGCTGTATACAGATTTTCCTTTTATGGCATCCCTGGGACTTTCTAGAAGCCACCAGGTGAGACATGTTGCAAAACACATCTGTTGCTGACCAGGGAGGTGCCGCTGGTCCCAGTACCAGCTAAATACTGATGATTGCAAGGACACATACCAGACAGACATTTCCCAGAGCCTGCAAGTAGGTGCACTGACAGATGACCTGGATGTGTCCCTTCATGGCTGAAATTTGGGTGAAATGGCCATAATTCCTCAAAAGAAAATGAAAACTCCTATGCTGAATAACTAATGTGTACCATCTGTAGCAACTGAAGATTTTGAAGGGTGCAGAGTCACTACATTCAGCCAGCCTAACCCAGCATATTAGAAAATCAAAGATGGATTTTAAATCAGCTGAAATCCAGCCAACCAGCAGATAGATTTAAAGACTTTCTTTAGAAATACTTACTTTTCCTTTAGGAGCAGTTTGAACTCTGCCAGTGAATGCCATGCCAGGTAGGTTTAGCAGACAGGAGGGGGGAGTAGGATATGTTTTAAAGACTTTTCATCTCAATACCATTAGTAGGCGAAACTGCATGGTCCAGTGGCTACATCACTAGGCTGGAACGTCCGGCTCGTCTAGAACCATGCCAGGGAGAAGCATGTCGAATGCAGACTCAACTTTTGGACCAAAAGCAGGAAAAGATATGACAGCACCATGCTGGGCCATGTTGCTTAGCTCTGCTGGGAGCCCAAGCTTATTAATTGCTGTATGGCACATCATTGATGTGACCCTGTTGCTCAGGGAACCCAAGGGAACATCACTTGCCAGGCTGCAGCATGATGCCATTGACCACCCTTGATCAGCACTGCCATGGCTGCCCCTGCACCAGGCTTCATGGCATAGTGCAGAGTGCCCCTTCAGAAACTCTAGAACGGCGGATGGCTTGCACACCACACATTGCACAGGACCCTGGCCAAGGCTCTCCACCTCTCCCACACGTTCTTGGGGTTTGTTTTGTTTGTTTAGTTTTTTTTCTATTTTCTTTTTTTTTTTTTTTTTTTTTTTTTTTTGTAAATATGCTGCCTTAAGAGTTTTGCTTCTATATCTTAAGATATTTTTTAAAAAAAGATTCTCCTGTCAGCAAGAAGCAAGACTTTCCTACTGTGGTCAGTGGCAGAATTGCAGGTGTTCTGGGGTAGCTTTCTAGGCTTCTCTACTCCTCAGGAGGAAAGTACCGGTCTCACAAAGGATTCTGCAAAATTGGAATTAGGCCAATATTTCTCCTTCAAAATTTCACTTCCTAGTTCCAGATGGAAGATGCAAACAATCTAATACCTCTGGCAGCCTCAGAAACAGGATTCTTTCATATCATGTCTTGGCTTCATCTGTATCATTTCAAAACAGACTAGCTTAAGTCAGGGCAAAGCAGAAAATTGATCCTGCACTACATGTACTGTCACTACAAAAGGCACAATGAAGCACTGCACATAACTATGCAATGAAAAATTAGCAGGAAAAACTGGAGCAAAACCAAAACCTGTCCACAAAGCATTTCAGTTTTAATGAAAAGAGTCTGTTTAGATGAAATTCTCTATCATCAAAAAAACTGTCTGACTGAGTTGAGGTGGCAAAGCTGCTGTGTTTTTCATCACCTGAGATGTTCCCCTTCTGGAAAGTGCATCTGCTGAGATAAAGGGATAATTCTGACATGCTGGAATTTTACAACAAAGACCTACGTGAAAATTTTCCATCAAAACTGCTGAGACAAACTGGGCTTTTGATTAAATAGGGAAAAGCAGTTTTCCACTAAAAAAAACCCCCAAACACCCCAAATGAAAAGCCTCTCTAAGGTTTTGCTACTGCAGTGCTTCAAAAAAAAATTAAGTTCCTTCTTCTCCTCCCCTGAGATTCCATTCTACCCTGTTGGCCAGGCATCCCTGTTCATCTGTCCATCTCACACCATGGGCAGGGACTCTGGGGGAGAGCTGCCACCTCTCTCCAAGGGATAATCACTAGTCATTAATCACTGAAAATATACTTCAGATAAGGTTTCCAGTACAGAGAGAGAGGAATGTACAAGTTCAGTAAGGCAAAACCAGACATGGGAGTTCACCAGCTCATGTACTAACATCATTCTAGACATGTTCAGAGCTCACTGCAAAACTCATTCCTCTCTTACCCCTTCTCTGGTTATTTGAAAGTGGTGGGAGTAGACAGTAGTGCAGAAAAGTGTTTCAAGCATCAGGAAAATGGACTGATGAAGAGGCAAAGGGCTATGGGTAGATTTTTACAGGTTCCTACCTTGAAGTTGGATTCATTTATGTCCTCCTGCGTGACCTGCAGTCAGTTTACTGCACTATTCTTTGCTTGGCCATCTATGCGGGCTGAACCTTATGCCATTTCTCCTCCTCAATCCTCCATTCTCTCATCACCTACTTCTTGTGTGAAGCAGAGTAATGCTTCCCTGTGCAAAGCAGCTTCATGCTGAGATGCTTTAGCTAAACCAGGGATAAACAGGTAATATTATTCCTTGCCAGGACCTCACAAAATCTTAAACAGAGATGTGTGTTAATCTAACCGTGTATTTAAGGAGCCTGTCTCTGGTGCCATCACAGGTGGCCCTCTCTACTGCAAAGAATAATCTCTATCAGCACTTTCAAGGGGACAATAATACACCTGATGATCAATCTGGCACACCAGACAGGGAACAAGACACAAACCTGGGGAAAAAGTTAATGGCCTCTCTGCTTCTGTCCCCTGTGCAGGTGATGTCTGTACTCAACACCACTCTCTTGCACTCCAGCTGTCTTTAGCTCATCGCTTCCCCAAACCAGGAACTGCAGATGCTGCATAAAAGAGTCAGTGAATTATATTTTTTGCCCTTTTTTAATTCAAATTAGATTCATGATTAAATTAGATTTTGGGGAGAGGTTCAAGGTTAATTCTTTTTTTTATCCAAATGTGGGTCTCCCATCCTTCATTTCAACCTGCAAAAAAAACCTCTGCTCAGCGTTTTCTCACAGCCCTGGGTTTATCTTCACCAGCTGCTGAGCTGCTTTGGACTTACTACTTAGCCTGTTCTCAGCTGAGAAAGTCAGCCTTAACAAAACACAAACACACACACACACACACACACCACAAAACACACACANAAAACACAAACACACACACACACACACACACCACAAAACACACACACACACACACCACAAAACACACACACACACACACCAACACAAAACCCCAAAAATAAAGCAAAAACAAAAAACCACCACCACCAAAAAAAAAAACCCAAAACAAAAAAACCCCACCACCAAACAAAAAAAACAACCAAAAAAACCAAAAAAATAAAGAGGAAGTTATGGGAAAACAGACAAGTGAAACAATAACAATCTCAGGCCTTTTTTTACCCCTGCCACGGGTGCAAAGTCAGCCCATTCTGCTGAAGAAACAGCTCTCAAATACCTTGTAGTGGCAGCTCTACCATTAACTGTTTCCTGACTGGTTTATTTACCTAAAGTCCCTGCTTCCACTGGACATGCCCTGCTGCATTAACCAAGCCCCTCTACTGCTGTCAGGCTCTCACCCACAGCAGCCAGTCTCACACTAGTGGGTTGGCACCTATGCATCCATATGTGGGCAGCAAGGGTAGGCAGGTAAAGTCACACAGTCTGACTGTGACTTCTTGCTTGATGGCAACCATTTAGATTTGCCCTAATTTCCCTAGTAAGCCTAATGAGAGTATTTCGTTAGAAGAGGGCAGAAACCAGACCATCTCACCCTGAAATGAAAAGGCCAGAGATGGTGAACAGAGGATGCCCCCTATGCCCATAGGAACTACCAACACAAGCCACATGTACAGGAACGCTCTAACCACAGAGTCGCTAACTCTGTGCCCTTATAGGCATTGCTGCGGTGAAGACAACGCACAGCAGGGGAAGAGTGTGCTATGCAGTATTGCGTGTACCACATCCCTTGTATTTGGTCCAGCAAGTGGATAGATTTGTTCTTGGCTGCATAAATGAGACTATCTCCTCCATCCTCAGTTTCCCTCATGTTTGAGAAAACCTAATGCTTCAGGAAACCAAGAGAATTGCTCTAAATTCTTGAAATATCCATCTAAATGGCACCATCACAACTCCAGATGATCGCTACTACAGAGACAGTCCCAGTTCAGCCACAGGGAAAGGAGGGGAGCTGGTGTGCCATATGCGTTTGGTGGGTTATGGCAGTGTAAATAGGGTAAGCATGTATGAATTAAGCTGCTCTAGTAATAGATTCCCTCTTAGGCAGGACTGAGCTGAGTCCAGCAAAATGAAGCTGTATAAAACTTCAGTATTTAGACAGATAATTGTGAATATCTGTGCTATAAAATAAAGGAGTAATTTGTGTGAAGAGAAATTGCATTATGCTTATTCAAAGTCAAATTTATTTCTTCCCTTTTTTATTAAGAAACTAATTTTAAAAATCCCAGCCTCAGGTCAGGGTTATACTTACAGGGTTGATTTAGTATCTGGCAGTGCAGAATTCAAAAATCCTAGGCAATTCCTTACTGTAGTCAATCAACAGCATAAGCCCCCTACTCAGGCCAAGAATTTTCTATTTTTCTTTTAATTAAAAAATAGCTTGAGGGCATGCAAGACTTAAATTACTAGCACAGAGAAAAATGCTTCTCTGAGAAACCTGTTAGGAGATACAGCTAGAGAATAACAGAAGCTTTCCAGAATAAACAGAAATTTAATTTTTTTTTAAGGTAATGGAGAGGAGGGAAGATATTCTAGAGAGTTTTCTTCAACTTATTTTGGACTGTCATTTTCTCCCCTGAAGCCATAGTTAAGTTACCTCCTAGGAGATCAAGAGAGAGCTGTTGAGGGAAGGAGTCCCGGGATAGAGTGAATTTTCTTTACAGTAGCTAGTACAGGGTTATGTTTTGGATTGTGCTGAAAACAGTGTTGATAACACAGAGATGTTTTCGTTGCTGCTGAGCAGGGCTTACACAGAGCCAAGGCCTTTTCTGCCCCTCACCCCACCCCACCAGCGAGTGGGCTGGGGGTGCACAAGGAGCTGGGAGGGGACACGGCTGGGACAGCTGACCCCAACTGACCAGAGGGATATCCCACACCACATGGCGTCATGCTCAGCGTATACAGCTGGGGGAAGAAGGAGGAAGGGGGACATTTGGAGTGATGGCATTTTGTCTTCCCAAGTAACAGTTACACTTGGAAAGCCCTGCTTTCCTGGAGATGGCTGAACACCTGCCTGCCGATGGGAAGGAGTGAAAGAATTCCTTGTTTTGCTTTGCTTGCTTGCGCAGCTTTTGCTTTACCTGTTAAACTGTTTTTATCTCAACCCACGAGTTTTCTCACTTGTACTCTTCTGATTGTTTCCCCCATCCCAACACGGAGTGGGGGAGTGAGCGAGCGGCTGTGTGGTGCTTAGTTGCTGACTGGGGCTAAACCACAACAGTCAGTCACTTAGCAGAAGTGACTTAGTGGCAGGAACTTGTCTGTGTGTGGATCTCCAGGAAAGTGGGTTTATTTGAAATTTGCAAACCTTGGATCCAAGTGAGTTACAAAAATACAACCCAATGATCACTATGGCAGTTTGGCTTGCACATCAGATGACAATTTTATGGCACACTTATTGTTGGCTCGCATAAAGCACATGTAAGCTCTAAAGCAAACAAGAGGGGCAAACAACCTCCACTGCCCTGAAAAGAATAAGAGAGGAAAAAGCAAATCCCAGAGTCACACACTTTTTGGCTTTTTGGAGCTGGGCTGTACTGAGGACCTGGAGTCCCCCTTGCCTGCAGGCACAGTGACCACATGTTTAGGCAGCTTGTCTGCCTGCCCTAGAGGGAGATGTAAAAGATCTGTGCCATCTGAACACAGGAGCAGAAAGATTAGAGCCAAAGAGGACTGAGAGTTGTAATTTTTAGCTGGCAGGCAGAGAGTCAACAGCATCAGGTTATATTGCGTCAGCGGGAGCCAACAGCGTTTAGATTGGAGTTATGTTTACAAGGGACTTTGAATCCCCAGACAAATTAACTAGTGCACACCCTTTCCTGCCTAGGGTGATATGCATTTCCAGCAAGACAGGACCTGACAGACAGGCTGTTCAACAATCTCTTTTAGGGAAGCATCAGAAAAACAGCACACTCCACCACACATCACCCCCCTCCTAATTTTATTCTGATATCCCTCTTTTTTACTTAAATGATGCAAAATCCTCCTGCACCTCACTCTCTAGTAGCAACATTAAAAAAACCCCAGCCAGAAATGGCAGATTAAGTTCAGAATTATCTCTCCTTTGAGAGGTAATGACCACATAATAGTGTTCCACTCTAGTTAGACTTAAAAGCAAAGCCCTGAATTACAGAGCAGATCATAACATTACAGTGACCAGACACAAGGCTTAAATGACTGAGAATTTAATGCAAAAATATGGATGGGCCATTTAAACACTAACAAGCTGTTGTCTTGGCCTATCTGCAGAATAACCAAAAAGGGATAGATGAACTTTCAAAGGGCTCTCAAACAGCAGCTGTGACTTTTTAACTATTCTTCTGCAGACGGATCACCTACAGTGAGGGGGACAAACCAACCTGATGCTGGTAAGGCTGCAGAAAAGCAGAATGCTTCCACAGAAGGAGGCATTTCTTCCTTATCACCAGGACAGGAATTTCTTTCTTCCCTAGCTGCTTAATGAGGACATCCCTAGCCTTGCAGCAAGAGCCCTCTGCAGCTCTCTGGGCATAAGTGAAGACAAAGGAGCACCTATGACTCTAAGTCCTGACCCTTGGTTTGCTAAGGAAGGTGGAGGAATTTCAGCTATGGAGAACAGAAGGCAAAACAAAATTCAAATTTTGTGTTGAAAACAGCTATACTCACTTATGCTTTACAACCTGCGCCACTAATGAATTAGAGCAGGATTTCTCTGTCTTTGTGAACATGTGGGTCCTCTTTTGGCTTATCTGCTTGCACATGATCCTGAGCTGGCAGCAGTTAAACTCCTCCAGGATAGGAGCACAGGCTGCAGTCCCAGGCTGTGAGCATTTTCTCCCCACTCCAGTCCGCTGGAACTGAGCAGTTACCAGAGATTCAAGACAGCGAGCAGCTCACAAGCTAGCGTAAGTACTTACAGGTTGTGACTTTACCTGGGTCCACAGTCCTGCTCTGAAGACCAGCAACCAGTGCTGCCAGCTCAGAGAACATGGAGCCATTTCGGACTGCTGCCGACACTTCATTGTTCCTTTTTTGACATTCCCAGTTACGAGCAACAGCATCACATAGCCAGCAGTGATTGCTGAAATAAAACAAACTTGACTTCACTAGGTGTAACATACCCTGGGGCAAGAAACAGCCTTCAAGAGAGAGAAGTCTTCACTGTGACCCTACCATGACTTGCACCCTCCGGTCAACCCTGCCAGGATGCATGATTTACACTAGAGATGAGCACAGGGAAAATGGCCCATTAAAAGATGAAAGCTCCATCATTCCTTAGACTGTGTGTTTTGTGGCGCTTGCACATACAGTCGTCTAGGAGGTGGCAGCAGAAAGCTGCATGGTGGCAAACTCTAAAACCATCTTTCAGGTGAACTGCCACCACAACAGCAGCAGTTTACGCTGACATTCACACAGAGAGAGGAGCTGCACCATAAGCTCTATTCAAAGGCACCTGTAAGAAGCTGTCACCTCTTTATTGTCAGTTAGCAGCTCTGATCTTACCCAGATGACCTTAACATGCACTAATGTATCAAAAATAATACAGATCTGACCTGGCAAGTTTGATCCCATGACTGTCAAAGCTGGATTCTGCCTCCACACCTCCTGCTGATAACAACCTATGAGATACAAAGAGCATTTTCAATGGCTCAAAGAAGATTTTTCAATACAGAAAAAAGAACGATTTCATGGGCTGAACATAGAAATCTTGCAATGTGCTGAAATTTCTTTTATTTATATGTATTTTTTAACTACAGGGCCTTTAGCTATCTAGCAGACCCTGAACAGACAGGCTAAATGTTACCCTTTCCAGACAGGTATCATGCTATCTCTACAGCTTTATGTACGGTCTCCAGACCTCTTCTCTTTTAAGGCCTTAAACCTGCTGTGCAGTGTGAAATGAAACCAACCCCATCTCCAAAAGCACAGGGCAGCCCTTGTACAAGACGAGGCAGAAAATGTGGTAGCAACAACCACTTAAGAGACCCATGGCACAGACCTTCTCAGACAGAGAAGAAAGAATTATATTCTGCAGGGCTAATTTGGTGATTGAGTGAAGGTAACGCTGTCACGTTTTCCTGCTTGTTTAAAAGAGTGGAAACTGGAGAGAGAATTTAATGTCGGGTTTCACTACAAGAGATGAAAAGAGACGGGGACATAATAAATATAACACCTGCCTGGGCTGCCTGCGATACAGCATCTAGGAAAGATAGACAGAATGGGTGAAGTATGAACCAGTCCCAATTCTCACAGCAATCATTGCCAACAGAATGCATTCATGTTGTGCCATTTTCTATCTTGTTATAATCTTTGTCACAAGAATGAGGTTATTGGATGAGAAAGGCTTTTCCATATTAGCTTTAGCAGCATTGCTGCCACTTCCTTGATCTTTTCAATATTCTGTAATTGATCGGTTTGCCATCCCAATTTCTCCTTGTTTACAGCCTCTGTAACTTGTAGCTGGCCAGGCAATTCAAGTAGATAAAGGACCGCTGAAAAATCCCTGCCTTGCAGCACTCTGTTCCACCAGAGTAATCAAAGATCAGGGGTCACATCTTTCAGCTGCCATAAATAAATGTAGCCCCAATTATGCCTATTGGGTTTATTCCCTGCTACAGGCCTTGAGCAAGCAAGGTCCATTCTGCAGTCTGTTGAACAGGCCACCACTCTACAGAAATGCCAAAATAAACCAAAAGTTTCCATAAAAAGATGCAAAATCACAATGTCTTGTTCTTTCTATGGTGCTTCTGGGGAAATAAAAAAATCTAAATAAATTCTGCCAAAAAAAAAAAAAAATCAGAAATGATGAAGAGGAAAAATCTAAGTTTTAAATCCTTTAAAACAGTTCTTAAATTCGGCTTTGTCTGTACTGGAGGCAGTACTGACATCAGTCCTTTGCAAAAGCACAAAATCCCTAAGCAACTTGTTAAAGACTGCCACAACTTAATGCCACCTTTCCATCTACTTCACCGGGACCTAAAGCACTCCTTTGGTCTACAGCTTGATTTTTCTTCTGTAAAAGGGGAATGATGGTATTTTTTCCATCTCATTTACTTAAATAAATTTTTATGACAGGTGTTCCAAACTCTGGCACGCCTAACACTCACAATAAGCAAGTAATTTCAAAAGGTACTTGCCCCAGTACAGCCTACAACCACTACTCATTACCAGTGACAGAAGTTGTTAAAATAGGTTGGCTGGCCAGAAGTATGGGTGAGAATGCCATTCCAGGGCAAAAAGGATCTCTTTCCATGTTATGTAACATTTAATGTATGGAAAACCTGGTTTCTGTCCCATTAGGGAAATAACAACCCTTTTGCCGCTGAAACATGAGCTTCTCTTTGCAAGAACCAATATTGACAGAGGCCCTCTGCCAGCACATGAACCGCATTGCTCCTCATACTCATTTGAGCCCCCAAGGTACAGAGAACCACAATGACAGCAGCATCCCATGGAGGCAGCTCTGCCCAAACACTTCGACACAGTGAGGGCTACCGGATGGCACACCATTCTCCAAAATTGTCATCACAAGCCCTGTGTGGCTCTTTGGTGACGATAATGTCATCTCTGCTCAGGAAGCAGGGGTCCAGAGGCTGCCCTCGAGCGCCAATCTGCCAGCTGATGTTGTAATTATCAGCTTGCAAAGGCCGTATGTAAATTTATAACAAAATAATCAACTGGGGAGAACAAAGCACTCCTGCGACTGACGCACTTACTGAATTGATTGAGTTGGGTATGGACACAGCACAGTGAAGGTCAGCACAGAGCTGTTCTACAGGGGCTGCTTATTTTTTCACTCTGCAAAAGAGTGTTTTCTGTTTGCTATCCTACAAAAGAGCATTAGAAGGATTACACTGCATATACATGCAACATACTTTTCACCACACAGGATAAAACATAAATGCTCAGAAAATTTCAATATCTTTGAACTTTGCAGATCAATCTGACTGAACTACATACATCATTTTAAGTTTACAATACACTTCTTGACAAGAAAGGAGAGGGGGAAAAAAAGATAGTGTGTTTTTTTTAATCATGCTGATTAAAAACACTCCTGTGACATCTCTTCTATGGAGTTTCAATAATTCAGCGATTTTCTTTTAAATTGCAGTATTTTGTATATTTTAATCCCTTGTTTTATTTGGCTGCCTTTGAGTTTGTTTCCAGGGAACTCTTGTGTTAAAATCCTGTTATTAATTTTTTTGTTGGTTTGCCATTTTATGTTTTTAATGTTCATAAGAAACCTGAACTGGGAACAATTTGGTTTCATATTAGTAAACTAAATTGATTGAAAGCAATTCAAACAACCACCAGAAAAATCACCTTGTACTGATTACTGATCTCGTTCATTTTGGACCTCTTTCTCTCCCCCTGGGTTAGCTTTGAGATCATTGTCTTCACTCCTAAACAGCTCCTATCTATTGAATAGAGACATATAGTTCAGGATCAGCACATAGACTTGCTAGAAAAAAGCTGCTTCATTTTCTCTATCTACATTGGCACAGTAAGTGGGGGAGATGTTTGTTTAGAGGCACACATTTAGCTTTTGTAGACCATTTTAACTGCCTTGATATCAACTGGATAATGCTGATTTTCATCAGTTAAGAATCAGTCCCCTGGTTTTCTTTTAATGTCCTAACAATTTCAGTAATTGCAAGTCATGTTAGAATACTAAAGGAGCACAGCTTCTTTTCTAACCCTGTGCAGCAAGCACAGGTCACTAGGTAAGCTTTTTCTTCTTTGCTCTCTCATTTTTAATTGTGGTTATTTCACAGCCTGGCTCTAATTTCCAACACTAATTTATAATGAAATCTCTGTATTTTGCTTAGCTCCTGGCTTTATGCTTCTTCCTTGCTGGGTTGCTTAGGATATTGTTAGTTGGCTCCCTGCTGAGAAACTCCACATAATTGTAAAAAAAAATTTTGCAATGTCCTTCCCCAAAGGTTTTCCAGGTAGAGTTAGCTAGAATCAGATTTCTGCCCCACAGCTCAGCACTGTTTGCTCTTTTTGCATCATCTCCATTTAACACAGTGAATAAACCAAACACACAGACCTTCATGAGCACGTAAAACTTGCAATAATCTAGGACCTAATTATGGAAAGAGAGTTGGCCAAGCCTGTCACCAGAGCAACTGTGCTGGAAGAGTCACTAAAAGCAACAGGGTATATGACAGTGGCATCTAGAAGGACCGTAAGCCATTAAATAAAGTTAACAGTCAAGCAAGTTGACTGCGTGAGGTAGCCAGGCATTGCCTCACAATCCTCCCACCAACAGTTCCCAGTGTTTTGGTTCATTTGCTAACACGGATGCTGGAGTCAGACACCCTCCCCTACTCAGTTCACTGTGGGCACTAGGAGCAGCCAAAATGAGAGCAGTGGGGCCCTTTCTGCAACTGGGAGCTATTTGTTGCAAGAAAGAACATCACAAGCTGGATCTAAATTGAGGATATTTTAAATGTCAGGCTTGCAAACTCCACTTAATACAGCAAGTGCAAACCCAGCCATCACTGAAGGATTTTAAAACAGAAGCCAGATGGGAGCAGCAGCGATGATGCCTAACCAGGGATAGATATCCCCTGCTCGTCACCAGCCTCTGCAGCATAGCAGGGCTGCTAGACAACTGGGAATGCACTCAGCAGAGCACACAGCCATCTCGTACATCACTTGTTTGGTCTCTGTCACTCCTTCCCAGTTTTAAGTCAAATGGATCATTGCTAGAGCCTCAGCCTATCGATCCTTACTTCTGTTAGCCAATGGAATATTCCTGCAAGTAAGGTCTAAGCAGGCCTGGTCTGGTTTGCAATATCCTGCTTTATGCTCTGGCCACCATTGTGCTGTGTTTGATTCATGGTTATTATTCCTATCAGCACCACTGATCTTTGACACTCAAACCACATAACTGAATTCCACCTACTGTTGCCAATAGCAAGCGCTGAAGTATCACTTCGCAGTTGTTTGATATGTGAAGCTGAAGAATAGTTAGATTATCACCAGTTATGTAGACAGCACATTTGACAGCCTCACAATGATGTTTTCAGCTGTCAGTTATTGCAGCTACACTGTGGAAGCCACAAAAGGAACATACACTGAATATGCAGTACGAAGACATCGACTTTAGAAGAGGGAGGCTTCTGGATAAATCCATTTTATGACATAATTGTAGTAACTCAAAATCATCTTTATCTCTTGGCAGAGAGGCAGTTTTCCACATGCAAATTAATTATAGTAAGCTTGACTCACATCAAAACTGAAAGAAAGGGTAGGCATGAACATTTTCAGCACTAATTCTGTGCTGCAGCAAACTCTCACATGACAAATGTCTATAGTACTACAGCTTACCTTTGTAGACAACAGTTGTAACTGAACTACAATATTTGGTCCGATTAAAAAAAATAATTTGTTTCCCATTTAAAAGATTTGCTGGTATAAAGGAAATCAAAGTTATAGAAGTCAATATTTCAGCTTATATGGACACAGTTTACAGAAGGTGAATGATCAACTTTTCTCTGGAAATGAGGCTCATTTGCAGTTTCTCAAACCAGGCAACCCACAACACTAAACTCTTCAAAATTATGGCTCAAGTCAATTATTGCTGCAGGAAGGGATTGAAGTGGTACACAGTTTTACTCTGATTATTTTAATGAAAGGGCAATACAGAAACATTAAAAGACACACATTGTCTTGATTAATTAAATCTTTGAAAACCGTGTCATAGTTTCTTTGAATCCTACCTTTAGATGATGCAATCCACAGTCTGTTTGCAGATACTATAAAATAAATACACCAGAACCCTATTCCTAGGGTTTTAGCATAACACATGCTGGTAGGTTCCTATTTCACTGAGCTGTCAAAAGTACCTGACTGCTATTTTCATGTAATTTTTTCCATCGTTCCAATAAAACTTGGAATAAATATGTGAATTCAAAGTGGCCAACAACAGTAGCTCAGGGGATAGTTACAAGGACATGGCAAGCTTCCCTGTGTGCTCATCCCCCATTAAATTCTTTTGCAATCATTTGAAAAGCTGGCGTGTGTGTATTTTAGTTATGTACCTACCAGGTTGATATGGGATGTTGTCCAACATTAACAATGTTGGCATCTCCGATCTCATTGAAGACATGAGGATATATATTTATTTGCCTTCAGTCCTGAACAAGCTTGGACCATTTCAGCACTAACTGTAGAAGTGTCAGAGAGCTGCTGGTATCTGGTAATTATTTTTGATTCCTCTGCTACTAATCCTGCAATACAGAGGAGATATCCTGAGTTAAGCATGATCAAACATTGGCAAAATTGTCCAGAGAGGCTGTGGCATCTTCATTCTTGGACAAACTCAAAACTCAACTGGACAAGACCCTGGCAGTCTCCTTTTATAGGACATACTTTGAGCAAAGGATCAGACCGGAGACCTCCAGAGACCGCTTCCAACCTATATTATGCCCAAATTTTAGGAAGGTTTGAACTCAAGAGGGCTCTCTCTGCTGCCACATCTGTAGATGCTGGAAAATCAACAGTATCACAAATCATCCCTATTCCACAGTGAACAGTCCAAGACAGGTAGATAAACAACCTGTGCATTTTTCTTCCTGACACATGCTTTCCCTTGTGAGGAAGTGCTCTGATTTGCTTCAAATACTCATGAACAGGTTTTAGAGAAAAGGCCCACAACCAGCATTATCTCGCTTGTGCTGTTTGCTCATCACACAGTGGATTCTGGATTAGGTCACTCAAGAAAGGTGGAGGCGAGTTTCCTATTCCTAGTTTCATCCAAAAGTAATAGAGAAAGCGCAGGTATCTTTATTTGGGAATGGTTACATGCTAAAGGGAACTGAACCAAAGGTTTTTGCAAGCAAAAGCAAACAGCCAACTGCTGTTTCAAGCAACATTTCACTTGTTCTTTCAAGAGATTTTTTTTTAACCTGGTAATCAGAAAAAAGCCTACTACATTTATCACATGATAAGAAAGGGAACTTGGAGCACAGTGGCTGAGTAACATAAACCAACACTTGGGATTCTCCATGTTGTACTAACGGCACTGCCACTCACAGCATTTTGACCACCAGGTTCTGGGCTTGTAGTGTTACTCATGTAGCTTCATCAACAGCATGCACAGTTAGAGATTTGCACAGTGGGGACTCATCTCAAAAAAACCCAAACCAAACCAAAAACAAAACAAAACAAAAAACCAGCAAGAGTGAGAGCATTCCCGTTGATATCAAAAGCAGCACAACATTAAGAGCAAACATACTAATAGCACAGGTGAACAGGTGTGCAGCTATGCATGCCCACAATAGCGCAGCCTTCCATTGAGCAACTTGTATTCAAGATTTAGCGATTCTATCTTCCACCAAATGAGAAATAAGTGAAGCAAATCAAAGCAGAAGCTAAATGGAGCAGAGCAACATGAAACCTGTGCGGGGTGGACAGCTCCGTGCCCATCGCCTGAGGCAACCTGCTGCTGAAGGATAACGTGCCAATGCTAATCAGATGCTGCGTTTCCCTTCCCATTAGGCATTCTGCTAACTCAACAGATAAGCATTCCCTCTCCTATCATTACTCTAGGATGCCAGCTCAACTTAGGAGAACAGCCCTGTTTCTCTTCTGAGCCACGTTTTGGTATTCTTGCTATTCCTTGGTCTCAAGTGCAGTCCTGGTGATGCTGAACCTCCCTCCCCCTCACCGTGGTAATGAGCACTAGCTAGCCTGCAGCACTGCGCTGCCAGCCTTCCAAACCTTGCCAAATGTCTTACCCTTTTAAGAAAAAATATTTGATCCTGCAGAGCATGAGCTGTTGAAAGACTGTGTGCGGATCCCCGACTGGGTAGAAGACTAAGTTACAGCAGGGATGGTAGAGTACGCAGTGATCAGAAAACAGGTACAATTACTTCTTTGAGGAGCTAGGAACCTTCCCTGTGCTGAGACCCCAGAAAGCTTGCAAATAGCTTTTGCCAGCCACACGCTCTCACGCACTTTTGTTTTATCCAGCGCTAATGCATTAAAAAAACCCAACCAAACAAAAAAACCCAAGCCACAACAGACTGGAAGAAGTAAAATTGTAGCCTGTATCAGCCTCAAGGCCATGAGTTTCCCACCCCATGTTTTTCAGAGATAAATACAACACAGCTTTCTGGAAAAAAAAAAAAAAAAAAAAAAAAGAGAGAGAAAGAGAAATATGCTTCTTTGGGACACCTTACGGGACCACAGGGCAGGAAGATACACAACAGATTTTACCTACATTCAGTCTTGCCTGCTGAGTGGCCGGGCTTGCTTACAGGGCCTGATCCAAAGCACTTGGAAGTCAGTGGTTTCCATTAGGCTTTGAATTCATCCCAGCAGCTGATATGTAAAAATCTGGTGAGAGGAATGACATAGAGGGAAAAAAACATTCTGCATACTAAGTAGGATTGATTCATTCTGGTGTGTGCTCGATCATCTACTAACAAAATATACAAATGTGTGTGTGTGTGTATATATATATATATATGTTCTCCACTGAAAAAGATATAATCCAGAATGACTAATATTATTCAGCTGCTGAGTCAGACATGCCACTCACCAAGTCAGATACATCACATACAAGCTCAGACACATTGTCTGCTAAATGAGACAGATTAGCTATTATGCTAAACACATCAGCCCTTAAACTGGCTGTATTCACAACTGGGTCAGATATGCAGCATACGCAATGTTACTACCTACTGGTTCACATGGATAATTTAGTAAGTCACATCTACACAGAGTGTGTTTCCCACCAAAATCTATATTAAGGTAAGCTTGATATAATGTGCCTGTGTGGAATCAAACTCACCGCTGTGTGACAGCCATTAATGGAAAATATATCTCCTTTGAAAATTTAGCTTTCTGGGGACAAACTAAACATGTAACCGGGTGAAGTCACTGTCAGAAAATGTTACAATCTGCAGACGCTGCACAGGAAGAGTAATTTTTTTCCACAGCTGATTATCATTCTCCAAACACAGGAGACACCAGCCAAACTGGTCAAGTAACTAGAACCAGGGATTCAGCACCATTAGAACAGAAGTGTTCTCTCTAGCGTAAGAGACCCACCACCAGTCTTTTGTGTCAGCTTTCAAAGACATTTCTGAAAAATTTAGCAAGCAAGCAAACAAACAAAAAATCTACCTGGCCTAAGCAGATACAAATGACCAGGTCATTGCTGATGCCTGTACTACAGGATAAGGTAGTTATTTATCCTTTTGTTTAAATAAGTTGCTTTCTTAAAGCTCAGCATCAGACTTCAGATGGCACTTCATTTAAGGAACACAAACTTACCCACTGCATGAGATGACCAGGGGTTGACTTATTGCTGATATTATTTTTTTGTGAATGAGATAAGGGGGTTTATAGGATATTAGGCCACATTTTCTTTTACACCCATTCGTTACAGTTACAATGCAAATACGATTTGAGAAGTGGGCAGAATGGAGAGAATAAGGATGAACAGACTGCCTCAGCACTTTCATTTCTCAGTCTTGCATAATGACAGACATTCATCTCTTTTCCATGCCCACCTAATAGAGACCAGGTAATAAAACATGTTTTCTTCTCTTCACAAGCCGCTAGCTCAAATGAACAACTTCTGTTATGCAAACAGGAAACAAGGGACCTTGCACTTCCTTACACATTGCTCTTATCCAGTTCAAATCACCAAAGAGTTTGAGGTCTTCATGGTAGTGCCACATACATGCACATACCTGCCAAGTGATGTCCACCTGGTCCATGCCAGCTCCTCTGTACACTCACCATTCTCATGGCACTGGGAAATGAACCTCCAGGACAGGGAACAGTGCTGGATTACAGGTCAGACCTGTGTGAAAGCGTATAGGACAAGAACATATGAGGCAGGGGGGTAACCAGGCACTGAATACAGGTATTAGTCTTTTCCAAGTTGTCATTTTACAAATATACCCACAATGAAGAAAGGGCCTAATCATTACCATAAAAAAAGAACAGAAGCAGCAAAACCTGAATGCAGTAGTACCATCATCTTCAGATAGCCCTTTTCTCCATGGGATTTCCCTATTAAAATAGTTCTCCTTCATTTGCAAGTTTGATAGCAATTCACCCTGCTGGGCTTAAATATTCTCCAGCCCTGCACACGCCCTCTCATCTTGGGGTCAGTTTGCTTCACCTGGAGGTTCAAGCACCCACCTAGAACTCCTTCTAAACTGTTAGCCCACCTGCCTCTCACACATTACAACCAAACAGTCCCACATGCTGTGACTGCTGTTCTGTGAGGACATTCCCCCAGGTAGGATGGAACAAAGTTGTAACACCTGGGAATCAATTCACAGTCCCCAGTACAATTAGGACATAGTTTTGCTTTTGCAGCACGGAGTTGAACTGTATCTGCTGCGCATTAAAGTAACACTGATCATACTAGAAACTATCAAGGGTTTCAGCTGAAAGAGATGCTTAAAGAGGAACTGTAAATCCATTCATTTTCAGGAAAACACTCAAAAAATACCTTGCAAGGAGACTACAGCCCTTGCTAAAACTTTCGGAGTCAGGACCAGGGATAGGTTTGTTCGAGATTAAGACTGTACTAATGCTGATGGACCAATTTCCTCATCAACACTGGTTTCTGGAGGGGACCTACTCCAATCATCCCACCTCATCACAGCAAAGCTATCACATGTCGCACACAACACCACCTATGCTAGGCCCCACTGGCTGCATCTCATCAATTAGTGATGGACTCAGATGAATAACTCAAGTGCAAATAAAAAGGTGCAAAATGGCCAGATCTAGAAATTAACTATGCCCAGTTGCTCCCACAAAATAGCACAGGAGCAGAGAGAGACTAAGCCCTTCAGTGCCTTTGTTTATAGTTACTTAATAGGAGCTGAGCTCCATGGAAAATCTAATTCATGCTTTGTGGTTTAATTTTGTCAATTCATTTCCTTTCAGTAAGTAATATCTCTTTTGTTATTTTTATTTGATCTTTGGGGTTTGCTCTTTCACATTAATTTTGATATTCATTCCATAGAAACAAACTGATATGTCAACTCTTAAGCATACGGGGTTCCACTAGAGAGGTTTATAGCTGAGATTTCTCTAAAATACAAAATCCTGAATAAAGGCACAGTGAAAGCCACAGAGGTGAAAGTGAGAGAATGCAACAGATGATGACAGCATGCTTTTGTGATGAGGCCAAACCTTATTAACACAAAAAGCACTTGCAACTGCTGTAAAAAAGCAATTGCACTTGGCTGCTTTTTTGTTTGTTTGTTGGGGTTTTTTTCCCAAACAGCTGCACATTTAAAAAACTACAAAAACATCATGGCTTCTTTTTAGCACCTCTTCCTTCCCAGAATGGTGGTGCAGTGAACAACACCTCCATGCTTGTCCAGCAGCCTAACTCTGAAATAGCAGGGTCTCTTCCCAGAGATGTGGCTGCAATCTGGAATTATAGAGACTGACATCTATTAATCCATTTATTAGCTAAGCCTGAAAAGACCACCAAGTAAGGTTGCCCAACAGAGTATTAAATTATCTTGCTTTCAGCAGCTTATAAATTTACCAGCATTTTATCACTTGAACTGAACTATGCTATATCAGGTATTTTCCTCAAAAAAAACCCCCACTATTAAAAAAGCCTGTAGAAGGAGGGAAAACTGTGTTGTTTTGCCCACACTGATACTTTAAGGAGACCCACTCTGGTCTTGGTATGAGTTTTTGTCTCTGTTTTGGAACTTCTGCTGTCTAATATGCAAAACTTCCCTGAGATGGGGACTGGGCCTCCTTCCTGTGAGTTCTCTAGTGTGTGACAACAGGCAGATTCATACAGCAATCTTTGTTATAGATAATCAGGTAAAGCAGAGAGATTTTCAATAATATTGGAGTAGCTAAGTCTCTTTAAGACCTCTGTCCTCTGTGTCAGCTCTGGGTGAATTTGGTCAATCGACTCAAAAGTTACTGAGAGTGGTTGGAAGGCGTATAAAAGGGACAGGCAGACATTGCTGTCAGTAGCTTTATGTTCTTAAGCAAAAAAACCCGAGGCTTATAAGGTCTCTGTTTTCTTTACTTAGTTGTAGCTCTTCAAGTGGTGGAAGCTGGGGCTTTGCACTTTATACAGTGCCAGAGCTGTGCTATGTGCCCAGCAGAAAAATCCACCAGAATTTCAGCAAAGAGTCAACAGTTGAAATGAGATAGCAGAAGTCATGAAGAAAACTAGGCAGAGACTGAGTAAGATGTTCTGATGAGGTGGGAGAGCAGAGGGAGACAGGGCTGGCTGTGAAGAGGCCATTGGCATCCAGAAATGAGGGACCTAATATAAAGTCAAAGTGGGACGAATCTTTGAGACAGGAAAGAACTATTTTAAATGTCATACCTGCTTGCAGTTCTTCATACCAGCTAAGAACTTGTCCTATGGTTTTTGTTTTAGGGCAGCATACATACAGTATTAATGGTATGGCTTAGCTTTGTAAATTTGATGACTTTGTGGTGAATAAGATACTATCAAAAGCTCTGTCTGCAGAGCTTCATGAAAACACAATCACAGGGAAAAGTCCATTCCTTCAGTCCAATTCCCATATGCTACACTGCAGCAGGTCCAATTTTTAGTAAAGAATAAAACCCAGCTATTTCACACGGAGATTTGTTGTGTCATACAGTAAAATTGCTAGCCATGCAGAAAACACAACAGTAGGTCGTATTTCAGACTGAAGTCTAAAGATGTTTCAGAGCACAAAGTCTTCTCTTACTGTAATGGGTTACTTCTTGTTACAGTAGATTTGTTAATGTGTGTCACTGTGTTCGGCACAATAAACAACATCTGGAGCTATTCACTTGGCAATCTGTGGAGACAAACAGTTTTGATAGTCAGGATTAAAAGTGGGCAATAATGGATTTTATGGTGAGTTGGTAACCAGAAAAAAAAGCTTTGGGAACAACCTCTCCTCAAAGTTCAGCACAGTGGAGTATTTTAATCAGTCCTTTGAAAACACAGCATTGGCTTTTGCTTGCCTGAACATTTAGGGGCCACTAGAATATCCCCCCAACTAGGTTGGCCAAAGCTGAATTTATGAAGTCATCAGGATTTGCAGAAACCATGTTCTCAGTCTAAAATCGGTTTGCATCAAGTAAGATTACCCACCTCAGCCTGTGACACGTGAGGCTCCCTGGCATAGCCTGAGCCTTACCTGACTGCTGCATCCCACGCCAACAGATCAGGGTGGTACCACACTGCTAGAGGCAGCTTGGCTGCTTTGGCAAGACCAGATGTGCAGAGTATGACCCATTTCTGAATCACCAATAAAAGCAACATCCAGGGAATCCCACTGCAGTGTCTGGCTAGCAAACAGCTGTCCTATCTCCTGCTCCTGGTCACAAGCCCCATTCTCCTGCCTGCAGAATCACTGAGATGAGATCCATCTACCTTTTTCCTTTCGTTTTTGTCAGAAGAGTTCAAGAAGGATTCTCCAGGTATGGAGACACTGCAAGAAGGGGATGGTCCAGGTCCCATCACCTCTTTCAGCACCAACTGTTTTTTCAGTCACCCCACTTATCATGGGTCAACCTTCTTGTCCCCAGGGGTGGAAATCTCTGTAATCTTCTTACTGGAGAATTTGGCCAAAATTGTTTGCACTTTCTCAGGTGCATAAGACTATCTTTGCTTGCCCTCTAGAAGGTGCAAGTGATGCTTACAGTTCTGCATCTTCCTAAAGAGTTTGTGCAAACCCTACTGCCAACATGAGAAATCTGCTTCAATCCCAAATACAAAATTGCTGGCATTTCCACAGAGCCCAAGAAGAAGTACCTATGAACATTTTGCTCAGATTTTTCATAGCCTTACCATTTATATTAGCAATGAACTGAAGGTCAAATAGCCTAGTGATTCACTTGCTAGCTTAGCGCTTGAGGCTCTGCCTCAGGGCCTTTTACACCAGCAGCTATTAACTACAAAGAAATGTCACCTGTGCTGGTCATTTTTGTTAATTATGGAGTTCCTCTATTCACACATCTCCATACTAAAAGCTTTTCCTATCAGTCTCCTTCACCCATTCCACAGGGCCAGGTTATTATAATATACCTAGAAGCACAAAGCAGTGCACAGTAGAGTTTTAGGAAGAGCCAGGTTGCTACATCTTATCCCCACTGGCTCCAGTAATACAAACCAGGCAATGGGCTAACGCCCTGCTCATTGCTGTCTTGCACACCCTGTATTTGCAGGGTTGCCTGGGATTCAGGCTGCCAACAGTCTTGAGGTGTATGGAGTCAGAACTGTTCACCCATGCCCATCTGGGGCAGATGAGATATTAGGATATGGGTAAGAAGACACAGGATGGATGGCATTTCTAGATTCATCCAAGACTTTTCCTCAAAGGGCAAGGACAAGTTTGAAAAGAAAGGAAAAGTGATGGTAAAATCTACAATGTTCAGAGCAAGCTACCTACATGTCATGGACAATGGTTTTCTATTGCAAATGATCTGTGAGCTGCTCGATGTGCTCTGCTGCCTTACAGCACAAGCAGAAAAGGGCTGCAGCGAAAAAAGGGGGTGAAGAACACTTTCCAGAACAAGGGAATGAAAGCTGAAAACAGCCACAGTGTAGCACAGAGCCTTGATGCATACAACTACAACCACCACAAACAATGTGATACTTGTTTATATTTTGCACGTTTATAATAAACCAGTAAGGCCCAGGAGACCATCAACTGACCTTACCTAAGGACAATTTTAATTCATAGCTTTCAGCTCAGCTGGATGGAAGATCTTTAAGGCTCTTCTTGCTCCTGTTCCATGTCTCCACAATACTCCTGCAGGAGAGGAACCAGCTAAGCGGTTGCTACTCAGTAGCATCTGCCTCTATCATAAAGCAAACAATAATCCTTCCACTTCCAGTGGGAATTGCTACAAGATACAACTATACTTATGGATAGTTATCCCTAATTGCCCCTGGAAGGTGTACTCTCTAACTCTTAGGTATCAATCAGCAATTCAAATCTAGAGTCCTTATTTCATCAAAACTTGATTTGTCCTGCAATCTGTAGTTTCTTTAGAGGAAGCATCTCTCTCCATAAATCCATCTGAAAGGTCCCCGGGAGGTAATATGAATGCAGACTGTAGTAAATAATTTCTAATAATTTATGTCTAGTATGACATATGGTTATAACAGCCAAGGAGTTATCCTGAAAACTATCTGAAATTTGAGCTCAGTATGCCTTTCAATTCTTGGAAGTTTTATATGCTGTATTACAGTGGGGGTGGACTCAACAGTCTACATAAAGCTTCCTCTTGCTCTTCCAAACTGAAATGTAAAATAACCCAGGGGAAATAAACATTTGTGTCTTACACAGCAGCACATACAAAATCCTTTCACTGAAAAAAGAACTACAACAGTCAAACAGGTGCGTCATTCTTCTTTCTGTGAAAAGATTGGTTAAAAGTATATGTTGATGATCCCTGCCAATTTTTCTTCTTTAGCCTCTTCATTCCAGGGCTCTCATTACATTCCCCCTCTATGTAGTTTTAAAAGGTTTCTTTGTTTGACAATTTTGCTGAAGGCAGTTATGTTACTTGCCTTCTCCTGAGCTCAATATACAACAGCAGAAGAGGCACACTGTACATATGGTTAATATCTGTTTTAAAAACACTTGGAGATTGCTATCAAATCTCACTGTGTGATTGTCATTTGCATCTAGCAGAGTCTGTGAAGCTCTAAAACTCCGCTAGGGGATAGTCCCTTATTTGAAACTCAAGAGACAAAGTTTTTATTGTTCAAAGGAAGAGATTTTTCTGTATTAAATTGAAACAAGAAATCCATATTTAGATACTAGCCAGGAAGATAAGTATCTTGGGATGACAGCACAGCTCCACCCGTGCTGTGTTAAGTGTTCAGGAGTCAAGCCTATACAACCTTCTGATGAGAAAATGGTTCTTATGTTCAATTGGTAATGACACAAAATGGCACGTTACTGGATTTATCTCCAGGGCACTCCCTCTGTGCATGGCAGAGCTTGACATTCACCTGCCATTACCAGCCAGACTGCACTACAAGTCCTGCTGCAGGACTCGGCTCCTTTAGCTAAACACAAACCACTTTGCCTGCTTTGGAGTTATCAAAGCCAATCTACAAGTAACTACATAAGCAGAAGAGTTTTTGAAGT
This sequence comes from Sula dactylatra, assembly GCA_013389905.1. Classification (NCBI taxonomy): domain Eukaryota; kingdom Metazoa; phylum Chordata; class Aves; order Suliformes; family Sulidae; genus Sula; species Sula dactylatra. The sequence continues at coordinate 178,745 of WEKW01027402.1, read as the reverse complement.
TTGGTTTCTGAGTACCTTCATTCAGTACATCTCTCTCACACATGGATTCCCTGGTGTACAATTACACAGTTGAGGTCAAATTTCAGTCTTTCCCTTTAGTGGGGCACTGATACAGCTTTGAGTCTTTACTTGACTACATATTTTCAGAAAGTTTGCAGAAACTCAGTGCACTCAAGACTCCTCTTCCCTAAAATTAGGTTGAAAGCAGCTGGTGAGAGAAAATTGAAAGTCAAAAAAAATTAAGCCAAAACAAAGGTCATGCAATGAATGGGAAATCTGAGAATGTGATCAATGTGAGAACATACATATAATGTAAAAACACTTACACTGACCGTGGGAAGGGCCTCAATCCCCACAGACAGCCAATGTGCTTCCCCTTCCCAAGCCCTGATACTGCCTCACTGCCTGGGCAATGCATATGTTCAAATCTGCATGCTCCTACTGTGTGTCCCTTAGGTGTTGCTCATGGTACTCCAGGTAGGATGAGAGTTATGATGCGGGATGAATTCACAAGAAAGCAATGCTATGGCTTCAGAACTAGTCACTCTCTCCCTTTGCTGCTGGAAGTCCTGTTACTAACCCAAATAACACTTCAAGGAGGAACCCTCTTTCTCAAGCCACCATCTCAAAATACCCATTTTTACTGGGGAAAAAACCTCTGTGCCTACAATACAAGCACACCTCATTTGCACCCTTTGGGGAGAAAATGGTGTAGGCAGGCCCTTGGCATCAGCCTGGTCTGTAACAACCCACAGGTGGGAGTGTGACACAGGCATCCCGACCTCACTGGAACCCAGCAAAGAACCTGGGTAAATTCAAGTGGATCAAAGGAAATTTAAGAACTTTTGGATTACCTAATTTCTGAGAGTTTGAAATTATAACTTTAAGGTCACATTAGCTTAGATTTTGTATTAATTTCTTGTTCTTTTATAAAACTATTTTCTTTGCCAAGCAGACTTCCTCTATCAAGGGAATTTAAGTGATATGCAAGCCATTTAGGTACACAATATATATTGCCACAGCACAAAGGACATTTGGAAAGCTGAGATTGGATGAACTTTGCAAGAAAAAGCCAGCTTGGGGAAAGTTATTTCTAAGTATCACTGCCAAGTGTAAGTAATATAGTAATGATATGGGGCTGGACACATAAACCACCATCTGGATAATTAAAATATACACAAAGGTGGTATGCAGACAAGTATCATCTGAATGTTAGCAAAGTGAAAATGGTAAAAGACATTAACCCTTCTTGGACACATTCATGTCAGAGACAGGTGTTACACAGGAGTAGGGAAGTCTGCTTCTGTAAGACCCAAAGCACACATACCTCTCCTCTGGCCAAGCTCAGCCTGCAGGTCATACCAACATTTTAGCTGCAATTCTGTAATGCATTTAACACTTACATAACTTAATACACGGGCTCTGTGCTTGTAAACCCTTAAACTCACATATAATGCACCTATGTGCTTTTCCTTACTTCAAACAAGTTTACTACTGTCTCTCACATCACTTTTAAGAAATCATACTGCATTTTGTTCATCTCTTTATACTGCTGTATATGTAGTAACACATATAGTAAAAGCTGGCCTTGCAAAACAGATGGTGCAACATGGCTCTAACATTTCAAAATCAGGAACTGAATTATCACTGTTGATAAAAATTTTGACAAATTCCTTATAACTCAGTTCTCCATCCCAAACTTATCAGAAGGTGGCAGTATTAAAAAACATTACTTTTTTGATTTACCAGAGGGGCATTTATTTGTTAATTGACTACTTGTTAATAATGTATTTTATTATTCCTAACATTTAAAGTTCAAGAGCTGTAACTCCTAGTGGCTGAGGTGCAGTGGAAGAAGTAACCCGTATTAACTGCAGTTTTGAAGAGAGTCTGATGAATTCATTAGTATGAGGAGATATGGAGGGCTGCATTTGCTTCCTTACTGCTTTTATTTGCTGTGAAATATCTGTTAGGTTCTTTTATAGAAGCAACCACTTCTATAAAATATAAGAACTTCCAAGGTGCCCAAAGCTTGCTCTTGTGTCCCAAAGCAGTCCCTACATTCAACAATGTTACCAGGAAGTATTTTTCCTTATTCATACCCTGTACCTTCTACAGTTTTATATAAACCATACCCTTACACATTTCAAACTGACGTCCTTTGTTTTAACAAGTTACACACACTGTGCACTGCTCTTCCTGAAACTAAAAATATCCTGCTCTTGTGTTTGAGCTGCCACCGCTTTGCCTTCTACCCATGTACAACAGAAAGCATATTTTAACAGCCACAACTCTTTAGCACCTATCGTTTTACATACACAGGAACATTCACACTCTGCAGAAAGACATTCACTGAACAGCTTCATAGCAAATCTACCTGTGGCTTGAAGCTCCATATAATAGCTCTGGATCGGCCAGGAGCTAGTGTATTCAGGAAAAGCACTGCAAACGAGGTATGAGACTACAGTTTAGTGTTCCCATGTGCATGACCCCATAGTGAAGCTGTCTGATCAAATTAAAAAGAAGATGAGAGAGAACAGAAAGTTTGCCTTCATCTGGCAAGTAAATCAGCAAAGGTTCCTATAAAAATAGAAAGGATGACAGAAGAATCTTTACCTCCGAGATTATTCTTCCATTATATACTTCTGTTCACTTTTAACATGATTTCTCTAATAACTCTAGAAATACCACTCCAGAGTACAAAGGAGCGAGGGTATAAGTTACAGACTAAAATACAGTTGCTCGGACTAATACACCTTCATCCCTCCATTTCTTTCTGCATAGCTACAGGAATTATACAGAAAAGAAGAACATTTTGTTGCTGATTCATTGAGCCCACTCGCTGTGTCAAATCACCTGTGCCAACATATTTAAGGAAATTATTAAATATCATAAAAAACACTCATGAAACGAAAACACAGTGAAAAAAATCTAAGTCAAGGAGATACTTTAGCAAGCTGAAATTAGCACTAGGAATACAACAGTATTCCTAAATCAACCTTAGATTGCCATAGGCTTGGACTGACACTGTCCGGTATTTATGGAGGAGTTTATCTGGATTTACAAAAACTGTTTAAAACCATGGAGTGTATTTCTATAAGGGTCTTTGGCATCATTTTAGAAAATGCAGCAAGAAGTATACACATGGTAAAGCAGTTGTCAGAGAAGAAGTGGGGTTGTGTGTTCAAATTTTGCTGCATTTCTGCAGAAAAGTGTCTCCAGGTGGCAAACCTACCTTTACAAAAAAATCTCTTCAGAGCCAGAGTGTAACCTACAAAAAGTCTGAATTTCACTAGCCCACTCCACTGTTTCTCTCTCTTCCTTACCATTCCCCATTTTTCAGTTCCTTTAACAGGACAAGAAACTCTGCAATAAATCTTGTTTCTCAGTTTGAAGTTTTTATCACTTAATGTGAACAGAAAACAAATTTCCAAGTACTACCAAGCACAATATATTCACTGACTGCAGGGTAACTTCACTTTTAAAGGAGAGTGAACTAACACACAAAACGAACTTGTAGCATGGACATGGAGCTGGCAAAATGTAATGTCAGGGAAGTTTGATTAAATTCTTTAGATTTATGTTCATAAAACAAAAAGGCTTTTTGGTCTTTGATAAGAGATAGCCTGTTTGGGCATTCAGTTTCCCAGAAAATGTTTCTAGATCTTCAAGCACCAAGATGAGAATAGTATCGCCATGGAAATTGGTCAATACAGTAAATATGCATCTTAGATCACTGAACAGCAACATCCGAGGTGCATCCCAAGAGGTGCAGAACAGTTAAGTGGAATGTAGCCCAAATTAGCTTCACTGCAGGGTGTGCTCAGGGAAGGTGCTCAGCCACCTCCTCATTAGGATCATCTACTCCTGCTCCCTCCTGCGCACTGGCCTAAACCTAACACATAAAAGGGAATGGAGACTATAAAAGTGAAGAATTCATTTTTATTAGGAGGGTCTTTCCTACCATGGTCTGGGTTTAGGATAAGCATTTCTTATACAGTAACAACATTATAAACACATGTATATTTGCAGCATCACCAGCCTGTGACAATTCTGCGCAGGGAATTGCAACACTCTGGCAGGTGGCAAGCAGAGGGGAAGGAACGGCTTGGAATGTTTTAATTCAGTTAAGTCGACACATTTAACCCCCCTGAGATTTTAAATCCTGGAAGGATTTATGCCTTTTTTTGCAATCTAATGCAGTTTATCTTTCACTACTGCCCTTTTGCTGAGATCTCTTCAGATGTCAAAACAGCATTTGGTTCCACAGCCAGAATAAAAAACCCCAGTGTATCAAGGTAAACAGTGAGTAGAATTGCTATGAATATGGATTCGCAGCTTCCCTTGAATAACACTGATCAATCTGACTATTCAATATTCTGTGCTTACCTGGGAAAATGACTTCAGGTACTAGATGTTGAATACAGGTTAAATTCTACTCACATTAAATCAGTGCAAAACAGAGACATTTAGTGAATCTACTCAATGTCTACAGCAAGGCAACTAAGAGGAAGTTTCATCCACCTTTACTTTGATAAAGGAAAATTAGCTAGGGAGGCATGGAGTTAAAACACTGAATGATTTACATCCCCAAATACCAAGAGAAGAAAAGGAATTTCTTTCTCTTTTTCTTCAGAGCAATTAAGACTCCCAGCTGACCGGGCAAAAAAGCAAGAAAACCCACTATCTCCTGCTAATGTTTTGATATAGTCACTGCCTGCCAATCATTTTTGTCAAAAATTCACATTCTGTAAACACTTGACAGTGGTCTCTGCTGCCTTGTTTTGCTCCTGTGGCAAAGCATGAAGTGAAACAGCAATGCAGGAATATTACCACAGTCTCTCGCTCTCCTTTTACAATAGTCAGGCTTCTTTGGAAGGACCTCCGTGTTGGCAGGCTGCTTTTCATTACAACAAGGTGGCCAGTTTGGAGAGTCACATGCAGATGAAAAACTGTGAGTAAACTGCCATTACAACAGGAACTCACAGGGTTTTGACTTGCAGAAGGGAAGATCACAGGCCAACAATAAATTCTATCTATTTAGGAGGACTGGAGAGAACATGAGGGTTCGTGCCCTCAAATTGCATCAATCCTTTGTTCTGTTATCTCCTTATAAAGTAGTGGGAGAGCCAAATACATTTCATTTGTACTGAGATGAGAGTTACCCCCGTGCTCAGTTATACCAGACAAAGCTCTATTGAATTGGCTGGGACAAAAGTATGCAGTCTGTGTTAAGCACGGATTCTTCTTACAATGCCATCTGGCTTCTGAGGCACAAGTTTTAGAAGTACTTAAGCATCGCTTTGCTTAGTGCTGCAATGTTTAACTGACTGAGGAGCTTGACTCTTTTACAAGGAAGTTAGGCACACCAAAGTCAAATTCCATTTGTTTCTGCCATTGCTTAGAGGTTTTCTATACAGCCAAGGGCAGACAGTGGTTCATCACCTCTCTCCATGTGCAAAGTCAGATGGGTCTGTACCAACGGAAATCCCCAGAGCTTTACTGATACATCTTTAGGAACCCAGATTCTTTAAAACCTGGCTCTAAATGACTAAAGAAAACAAATCTCATTAGGGGTGATGTGACACTAAAAGCCAGTTGTGTTCTGAAAATCCTACAGGCCTCTTAGTTTCACAAGCAATCTACTTCATGCCCAGGAAGGAGTTAACTCCTCTCTGTACAGTAGTTAATCCTAGAGTGAGTTTTCCTCATATTGTTTTCCAATACAGTTAGATTCCAGAGAGGGATAGTTTTGCATTGTCTTGAAGCAGATTGGAAGAAAACAGCTTTCCAATGGCTTTGCCAGGCGAGGCGCTGCTGCATACAGCTTGACAATGCTGATACTAAATGCTTTGATTTTCCCAGTAAATAACAGTTCTTGAGAAAAGAGCAAGGTGAAGTCTCTCATTTCACAGACAAAAGGAGGTAGAGAGCACGAGAGGCATCTTAACAGGTGGCTCTCCTTTTTGCCCCCTTTCTGTTTTCCTGGATTTGAGTTTTAAAATGGGTTATATTTTGCCTGCAGCAATTTCTTTTAATAACTGCAGTTATTCTCTCCCATTGTTCTGACTCTTACAAGCAAATTAGGGAAATTCAAAGGCAATTTTCATGATTGTTGACAGGGGCTTCTGAATGGCTGTTTTATTTTACTGGGACATTTCATTAAATAAATAACGAGTATGGCTCAAGAACCGTAAACAGTCAGATAAAGATCCATACCTTTAGGGATAGATTGTGCTTGGTGCTTAGGTGAGCATGCAGAAGAGCCAGCAGGACTCCTTCCAGCTAGACATAATTACAACTTCCATGTTTAAGAAAAGGTAATATTGCTTTCCCCACATGTGAGCGTGCCTCTTTAAAGATCTCATTTAGCATGTTTTTCACACTCTACCCAGAATTTTGTGCAAAGAGGGGGTGGCATTGGGAGGTTTTCACATCCTCCCCATCTCAGTGCTTGCATAACACAGAGAGAAGTTGCAGGCCACAGCAAAGGGCATTCTGAATAAATAGCATCAGGACCTCGTGACATACCATGTGGGACATAACGTTCATGATGTGAGCTAAGAACAACAGCAAGACTACATTTCTGGAAAAAATCCAAAGTCAAAGCCTCTAAAAGGATTCAAGTATCCATTTATCCTGCTCAAAATATCATGCAAATGTGTCACTAAGTGGCATCCATCAATGACAGAGGATCAGGAAAACATGCCAAGTCATTTCAGGTTCAATCTGTCTGGAAGAAAGTACAAGGCAAACTTAAGCTAATAAATTCCAAACCCTCCCATATCTCTGAGGTTTTTAACATATAATAATACTGAGTCCCCCTTCCATCAGCACGCAGATACTCCTCTGCTGGACCACTGTAAAGACAAGCCAGTATAAAAGGCCACAGGCCTAATGTCTTTAGCCTGTTTTAGCTTTTTAAACCTCTGATCAACTGCAATCAAATCCAGCGAAGTGGGAGAAGTCTTAGTCTAAGTTACATAAAATTAAATTGGACTCAATACAGCCAGCATTGTGCTGATATCCTAATGAACTGTAAAGGCTCAACAGCATCAGGTATCCTTACAAACGTTCCCAGTCGGCACTCACAATTAGCCACAAGGCAGGCATCTGTATGATAGTGTACTTCAATTTCAGTACTTGCTGAACCACCTTACTACATACTTTATTAATGTTGATGAGGAAAGAAAGAAAAGAGAAGTTTCGGCAAAATACCTGTAACCTGACTAACAATTCACATGTGGAATCTTCCCTGCTTATCTAATATTGTTTGTGCATCACAGATTTTGTGCAATCCACCTTTGCTACAGAAAGAATCAAACTGTTCTCCTCCTGAATGACTCAGCAGGGAGAAAGTCAGAGACATTGCTAAAATATCTATCAAACCCTGTAGTCATGAGGTGCTCTGAAGAGGACCTACTCCAGACAGATTGGCAACATATATAATCTAGAGCTTCTTCTCAGAGATGTATGCTTATGACAATTTCTAAAAGCCCAGAGGCAAAAAACTAACTCTCGCAGCAGGGGATTAGCAAACTTTCCTCCATCTGCTTATCCCAAGGCAACCTGAGCCTGGTTTTGGAGACATTAATCTACTCTCAGCACCAAAGACCATGGGAATGTGAATTGCTAAGCTCTTCTCACAGAAGGACCATGGACCCTAACCTGAATAACCATTTTTTATAACTTTTACTCCAGTTTTCAGAATCCTCTTTTTCTGGTGCTTTTGCAACATGCAACCATGCACAGCTTGGACTCATAAACTTGCTCAGCCTCATGGTCTCCTGAGCTCTCCAGGCCTAAGGACTGCCTTCTAAGAATATGCTTTTCACCCTTTGGGATTAAAGTTAGTAGTTCTGTTCAAAAAAATACCTATATATGTGCTCACTCAGAATAATATATAGGCTACTGATATTTCCTACAAAAACAAAGAACATTTGTACTAAAAGAAAAATAGAACATATCAGTCTGGAAACTGTTCTTGGGACTCATTAATTTTATCTGTGAGAGTCTGTATTGCTCCAGAGCAGCAACTTTCAGCGGTATCTCATCATGGAAAAACACCTCACAGGTCCATTTTTTCCTCATCCCCTTTGGGCTTGAGTGTGTGCTGCAGGCAGCAGGCATGCTCTGCTGCCCTGTGCTCTCCTTGCTTGCTGGCAGCCTCTCCCAGCTAGCCATGTCCCTGGTGAGGCCTCTCTCCCTTTCATCGTGGTGGGCTCATCTCTGCCAGAAAGCAGCAGCCAGGACAAGGTAGACAAGTACATCTTTCTTGGCTGCAAAACCTGTGTGAAGCAATACCAGGAATACAGATTTTACTGGGTAACAGGGCTCTGCTGGCCAGCCTAAGCACCAAGCCATGGGCTCTGCAGTCTCATGTCTGTGTTCTGAGTGAGAGCAGGGGCTATGCCAGATTGCAAGATGACAAAACAGGACACAGGCAGCCTTGGCACAGCCTTCCCCAATGCTTTCTACATTTGCCTCAGACGTCAATAAAGGTCAGTCCACAACTATTGCAGAACCTCTTTGTGCCTACCCAGTCTTCTTTAAACAGCCAGCTCCCATTCTCTGCCTTTAGCCCAAGGTGTTCCCATCCGGGGCTACCCCCACATCTTTTCATACTCTAGAGATTACAAAGCCCCTATTGCCTGGCAGACTACAAGGGTCAAAGAGCCTTTTCTGCATCCTCTCTCTTCTACACAGCCACGCCAACAGAAAGGTGACTGGTCATGAGCCACAGGGATCCTTAATCTCTTTTGCCACAACATATCTAGCCCAGTCCTTTCCTCTGCTAACATTTTTGCAAATGGGATTTTATTCCCTTTTCTCTTTGTTATGAAGAAAGTAGCAAAAGAAATTAAGAAACTGGACTGGTTTTGCATTTATTCAGATTTTTTATTCCAAAATCTAAGCCTACATGAAGCAGAAGAGAGAACCCTAGGCAAAACAAATCAGTAAAGTTACCCAGGGTCATTTAGACCATCCCATACGTTTGCTTTGTTCTTTCTCACTCTCTGGTAAACTAAATTTATAAATTGAAGCGAAGGCAGAAAAATAATCAATGATTTCTAGAGCCATTATTGGAAACATCTGATGATAAACAACTCTGTTAGCAAAAATCCCAAGCCTTAACACTGTAGCCTTCTGCACTGACAGTCTTATGCCGGCTTCGTTGTCCCTGGTCAATAGAAGGTTAGTTTATGATTATTTAAGAAAGGTTACAGTGTTGGCTGCTGAAGAACCATAAACAGAGGTACACTGATAGAAAAAACAGCTGGGGAGCTAAAGAGAAATAATGATTCTAAGCAGCCTGGATGTAACTGTCTTTATTCCAAATGACACTTTTGCCTGTTAAGCACAATTTTAAATAACACGTTTGCCATCGCAATATACAACATCTGAACTACTAAAATGATGTTTTCAATACAAAGCTTTATTTAGCAAGGGGCCTGATCCAAAGCTACTTTATGTAAGGGAATTTTCCTGTTGATTGGAAAAAATGAAGCCATGAAACAGGGACAACTACTAAAAGTAGACAGAAGACTAAGGGGAGATATAACAGCAGTAATCAAGTACATAAAAGGTTGCAGAAAAAAGGAAGGGAGCAATCTGTTCTCCACTTTCAGGGTGGATAGGATAAAAATAACAGCCTTAAGTCACAATAAGAAACACTCGCGATTCACAAGAAAAAACCCAACTTGTTAGCAGTAAAACACTGGATTATGCTACAAAAGGATGCAGCAGTCTCTCTCCCCACCTTCAGAACAGCTACCCAGACAACTCTGAGGAGTGGCTGAGGCACATCTGGCTCTGCTTGAGCCCTGGAAGTCCCTTCCCTGCCTCACTTCTGGCAATTCTTTCATGCCTACTTTTCCAAAACACAGCAGCTGTCTGCAGGATGGGAAACCACAAATCCTCCCATAGTCACCAGTATCTAAGCCTCCTCTGTTTCCTAAGAAAAGTTATGGGTGATAATAATGCAGTTATTAGCATTACTCTTATCCTGGGGTGTGGGAAAAGGGTGATCATCTATGGAAAGAAGGAGCTACTGGAATCTAGAGATGCTGGGAACAAATGGTAAAATCTCTGCAGATCTCCTGTTTTCAACTTGAGAATTACCGATCTCAGGTCAGAACACATGCATCCAGTCCAAGGTCTTCAACTGGCCAGCAGCTGAACACTTTGATAAAATGTAAGAATGGGGTATGTACATAGCAAAACTGCTCTCTCCCGTCAAGCTCTACTAGCCCTTTACAGAGCTTTCAGAGACTACAGCCACATTGCTGCATTTGTGACAGGGTTACAAGCTGGGCAGAGATCTGACATGGAGCTGCCCCATCTTTTCTTGGAAGCACATGCACCAGAACACCCAAAGGGACTTCCAGTCTTTTGAGCAATATTGCATCAGACTGGAGAACGGTACAGAGGAACAATGAAAATCTGCTGGATGAGGCAGATCAAAAGATGTGAGAATAAACTTACCTTAACAAAACCCACATGCTTTTGCCCCAGGCAATTCAACAGAATTTGTCCAGTATAACTGAGTATAGAGGTAACTCTCACCTGCGTTAAGAATGAAATGTTACAAAAACATGGCCTTATCTCCAACCCTCCTTTCAGCGGGAGCTCAGTTTTTAAACGCCCACTCTGGAATTTCAGGGAAATCACCTTCCACTCTTGCCTGTGCCTCCACAGTCTGGCCAAGCTCTCCTCCCTGAGACAAGCAGGGTCATTGCATGCCCTCCGCCCCGGCTCTCCCACTTACACCCCTTGCTACTTCCCAGCAACCACCTATAGCTCAGCCCCTCCACTGGTATATTAGACACATGCATCCTAGGAAAAGCTGTGGGCTTAAAATGGACACTCTGCCTAATGGTAAATCTAGAAGCACAGCAACATATTCAAGACTGCCCAAGCGATTTAGAGGCCTAATCCTGACTGGAAATGAGACAAGCACTGCACAGTGCCACTTCTGAAAACAGGATTTAAATCTCAAGTGTCACAGGCACCTTGCAAATCATATTCTACATTTAAACAAAAATAAGAGCTCCTGTACTGCTATTCATAAGGAAATTTTATGTCTCCTTTTACAGCCATGCTTGCTAAATAGTGCCAAACATGTATATTTCACAAAGAGCTGGTAAAGAGTTAATCTGCATGTTAATACATAGTTAATCAGTTGTTATAGAGTGCAGTCATTGTGCAAGTTGCTTGTAAGTTTGGCTTGCAGCCGCCTACAAAACCTTCAGCTGGTGAGCTAATAACCTCTGTAATACACACCATCCGCTACTGGAGCCACCTATGCTTTCATTCTATCATTTATTACCTTTTCTATACTATAGATAGACCCTTAATATAAAGAATGACCATTTTATGTTTGCTTGCCTGAATATATACGAGCACTAAGCCACATCATTAAAATAATTTCACTGCTAAGGCACACCTAATATTCGAAACAGACAGAGCAGAATTTAAATTAGGGGGAAAAGAGACAGTGATTCCTTACAAAAAGGTCTTGAGATGTGACAGGAAAGAAGAACATGGATTTGTACAAAGCCCATAAAAATGAGAACCTTACTGAAAAGTTTTCTGAGCTTTGACAAAATTTCAGTTCACTTTTAGTTTTAATTATGATTTTGCATTAACCTTGCAATTTTTGTGTTTTGCTGGCCACAGGAGCAAAAAATATTGAAATAACACCACTGACATACTGGGCATTTTTAAGTCAATGCCACAGCTTAAACAAGGTCAGATTTCTACTCCACAAGAAAGGACATGCTTGCTACAATCCTAAACTGCCTCAGATCAAGGAGAACAGGAAATTAAGGCAACTAAGAACAAAAGGTGAAGAATGTGGTTATGTTAAAAATCCTAACCAAATATATGCATGTACCTTTCATTTTTATAAAGGCTGAGGTACTGGAGTCGTGGGATGGGAGAGGGAAAAACCCTTTGTTTTCTAGAAATGTATTTCTTATTTTGTGATTACAAAGAGAGACCCAAATCCATGACTCAAAAGGAAATAAAAAATAACATTAAATGTACTCAATGCTTTGAAAGTTATGGATTCCTAAAAACATGTTGCATAAAAGATTGGGTGGGCAAGCTTTGTGAACTGTCACAGAACAAAGGAGGGTACTTCTGCTCAGAGAAGCAAAGGACCCTTTTCCCACTCTCCCTTCATCTACCTCAACATAAATAGTCCCCTCTCACTGCAGCTAGGATGTTGCTCCTTGTCCGTGGCACACTGACACTACTGCATTTTTCACTCAAATTCAGCTTTATGCTAAATGAACACTGCATTTGGCCCTGGCATCTACAGACAGATTTTTCAGCTTGCCTGAATGCTGACCCGTGAAATCCCTTGTGTTGGGTGGCGTAGTGGTGGTGGGCATCCCACTATCCTCCGGTGGGGAAAGTTAAGCTGTTTTCTTTTGCCTGTAACACTCTTGGTGGGAAACTCAGTTCTGGCTATCTAGCCTCTCCTTGTCTGTGACCCCCCTGCAGCTGGAGAAGTGCCGAGCCTGAAAAAAAGACAAAAGATACTACTCTGAGAAGGTGAGAGACACAGGAGCTCTGGCTGGGGAGTCCTTGGTGGGAGTTTGCACACCAAGTATGAGATTTGACAGGCCTTTATATAGTATCTCCAAGTTGCCCTTCAGTTTACCACCTGCTCTGCTCTGATGGCAGGATTTGATTCTCTTTCAAAACACAAAGCTGTAAAACTGCAGAAATTAAATCCATGCAATGTGATCTTCTTGCCTCCTTTTTCACAAAGCTGTCAAAATAATGATGTATTCACGGTATTTTACTTGATGTGTGAAATTTCCAGCACACAGATATGAATCAAAGCATTCTGTGCTATTTATCCTCTCAGAAGAGTTTTGAGGCTCTTTCTTTTAATAGATGGAAACTATAATTTTAGAAGGTGGGTAGTGAAACTTCTCTTTACACTTGAGTGGACAGCTCAAGGTGATAAGGGAACTACTTGGGAAGCATAGCAAGGCAAAAATGTTTTATGCCCAGGTACAGCACGGCCATTCCATGCCTTGGCTGATTTAAGGGAAAAGAATCTGAAGTGAGAGAATGTGTGAGGATATGTGCATACAACCATGTATATCCAGCAACATTCTCCTCTGAGACATGCATACCCAATTGCAATTTCACAGTTCAGAGGCAGGCAAGTGGCAAGTCTGTGCCATTATTATATGGCTAGGTCTTAGTCGGAGGTGGTGCCACAAGTTCAGCTGTGCTGCCGAGCTTTACTGCAGTGAAGCAGCTACCTTGTTCAAGGAGGTGGCTTTGGGTTACCTTCAATTCACAGGCAGATATTAAGCAGGAAATACTTCAGCAAAATTGGTTCAGACTGACATGTTTAGTAAGAAGATAGTCCCATTTCTGTTCCTCATACACCTTTATAATCCAGCTAAAAGAGTTAGAGCTACACTGGATTTGTATGGGATTTTCTTTACTATTCCTTAATTTATTTAGCTATTGAGTACAGTCAGGTTAGAGTGGGAAAACATCAGGCCATGCATTCAAAATGCACGATGAGTTACAAAGTTGGGTCAAAGTTCCCAGCTGGGTAAACCAGCACAGACACTTTGACTTCTGAGGCTTAAATGGATTTATAGCCAGCTCAAGACCAGAGTGTATCAGAGATTACATTCTGTGGTACAGAATGGCTTTTCCATTTACATTTGCTCTGCTTCTAGCTCATCACCATTGTCAACCATACATGGCACTGCGTAACGGTGGTATAATGTAAGTAGCTGAGATGAAGATGGGGTGAACCAGGTTCTGTCTACCGCTCCACTGTGGATTTGTACTACAGAACTGAGACCGCATTAAACAAATAAAAATGTACTCAAAACCTATGGAATTCAATCAAGAAGCTTATTTGTTGGGCAGGGGGGCTGAATGTGTTGGTTTTTTAAAATGTCTTTTATAGAATTTGGACTTACTAGGCTTTAATAATGACTGAAAAGACTACAACATTAATGATTTTTAAAATACCTGTCAAGTAACTTTTCTATAAGCAATTACTCATAAGTGTAAACATTTTTGGAAACGTGCAATTCTTACCAACAATTTATTTGCTGTTCCAGAAAAATCTTTTAACACAGCTGCAGAAGATGCAATGTCATTTCTCTAGATTTCAAACCTCCTGAGCAACCAATTACGTTGATTGAAAATTGGTTATTTCCTTCACCAATTTCCCACCAATCAGGATAACATCACTGCACAGGTTCCGAATCAGAATTCATTAGGGTGGATGCAAAAAGTATTATTAGGTCTTCTTTTGGATTACTTTGTACTATTCTTTAGGATAAGAGGCTTGACTTTTTTGTTTTAAAAAATCAGATCATAAAAGCAAGTTATATATGAGTAATATACAGAAGAAAGTAATTCCACTTAGAGAAACAGTTGCCAGAGGATAGGATCTTCTCCAAAGCATGTATCTCTTAGATGTAACCCTTTAGAGAACAGCCCTGTAAAACTGAAAACAAAATAACTTCATAGGACTTCTCAGTCACATCACAGACTTCAAGAGAACTAAACTCTACCCATAGAATGTTACACACAACAGAAATATCCCACCACAGAAACACACACAATTGTTTTTCATAATTAATTCTGTTGGGTTTGTATTATTTTAAAGAGTATCTTAACGAAAGTCATAAAAATCTTACGTATTTCTTTTCTGTCTTCAGGGACTTGAGTTTAATAAAAAACCTAGAGTAACATTTACCTTCAGATACAAGGGAAACTACTCAAATGGCTGTTCAGTTTCTACCTGAATTTATTGGTGCTTTTTCAAATGCCAATGCTAACGGCTATTTCTCTTTCAGAAAAGATGGGACAAATATCTCGACGTGCAGCTGGAACTGGTAAGCAGCTCCCAGGCATGCCTACGGCAGCAGCCCAAGTTAATTCTGTGCCTGTCATCAGACCTTGCTAAATTGGATGTCATATGCTGAAGCAAGTTATGGCGTCTGCAGGGCATTTTACTACTGGAGAATGTGTCTTGCAGCAATGTGACATAAGACACACTGGGAATTAACCCCAGTCCCCCCCTCACTTGCTTTTCGGCTACCCCTTTCTACAGCTCCTAGATTCTTTAATATGTCCGTAAGCCTAAGTGACCTTGCAATCTTTGGAGGTTCAGTTCTCCAAGTATTTCCTCTCCACCAAGATTAAGGCCTGGGCACAGAACTTAGCAGTCTCTCATTTTCTGGTGTTACTAACTGCAAAAGACTCAATTGGTTTTCGCTCTTTCACCTCTCTCTAAGACTATGCAAAACCAGACAGCAAATTTCGCCAGGACAGGAATTACTGACTCCTCCTTGGAACGCACATGGAAAATATTCCTTATAATGAAGATTTCCCCAGTATAAAATTTATTTATTTATTAAGTGCACTGGCTATTTTAAAAATTTCCATAGACATGTTTTAATGATGAGCCATTCTGATTACGGCAGTGCAATTTTTGCTAAGATATTCTCATAGTATTTGATACTGGTTTTGCGCTACAGTTTCTGTCTCCCAGTCAGGCTGTTGCACTTTTTATTTTGTTTCTTATCCTTATTTAACTTGGCAATCTTTTTTTTTTTTTTTAAAATGAAATGTGTCCCTTTCTTATGAAAGCTGATTAACAAAATACAACTTCCGACATCAAAGACACAATCTAAGCAGATCACAGGTATGAAAAGTACCCAGATAAGTACACACACACTGACAGCAAACTAAAAAAAGTTTAAAGAAGGTATTTAATATCCTTTGGATGGCCGCCATTGCAAGTACAGTACCAACAGTAGTACTGGCTTCTGATTATCAGTGAGAAGGGAGCTTATTCTCATTTTGAAAACCTTTATCAGGCTATTCTTTAACGAATACTGGAAGGCAAGGTGAAGGTATGGATGTATGAGTGCATGGATGTACATCAGTGCAGGTGCGCCAACGTTAAATCATTTTCAGCATGATAGAAATAATATAGCCACAGAGCCATCTCTTACTTTGGTTGGCATGGCAAATTTTGAAAGGCTGAATTTCAGGGCTTAGTAAGAAAAGAAAACTGTCAGATAGTGGAGGATGAAAACTGAAAAAGAAAAGAAAAAAGAAAAAATCTCCCTCTGTTTAGAAATAGCATCATAATCATGCATTTCCTAACCATATGAACACCTCTCCAAGGAGTACATATGCTTTCCTTTCTTTTTTCAGCTGGAACAGTTTGAGACTCAGATTGAGTACATGACCCTGAAACTGCCAGTCAGACTCCTTCCACCCAACACAGTTCCAAAGCTCTGCAGATTCACAGAGGCTATCATTGCAAGATTACACTGTTGATTAATAGGGACAATTTAGGCTGATAATCTTACTTCATTGCATTTGTAAGAACCGAGTCATGGGTTTCTCTTCATCTGCTTTTCACCTCTAGGAACCTGAGAAATTTTAATACATTCAGTGACTTAATGGATGATTTGGCTTGGAACTACATTCCACAATAGCAGAGCACCCTGGAGATACACTTGCTTGTCATAATATATAAAGCTTCTTCCAAATCCATTGTGCGTGGCTTTACACTGTTCACTGCAGACCTTGAAGGGAGAAAAGACTCTTTTCTTGTCTCATTGCTCCCAGGATGATGCTTGAAAGCTGGCAAATGAAATATTGGAAAGGAGTTTCAGAGTTCTGTTATATATTTGTTTTTCTCTAAGAAACAGAGTGGAAAATGGCTTCACAGAAAGTTGTTTCAGAGCAGGATTATGAACGCTATTTACAGAATACCTGAGGCATTAATATTTGACTTGTACAGGTATGCTTGCTAGAAAAAAAGATACACATCTCTTGTACAATATTAATCAATACAGCATCCCAAGATATGAAGTTGCAGAGTCAGACACCCATGCGAAATCCTGGCTTCAGCAAAATAAAGAGAATCTAAGCCACTAACTTCAATTGCAATCAGAAATGCATCCCTGACAGCCTGTCTGACCAGCTCTGGTGCCTTGGTGTCAGGTACTCAAGCCAGCTTCAAACCATCCATAAACAGGTATGCCAATACTAAACATCTATAGACTTATTTTAGGGAAAAGAAATTAGTGAAGATACTTTTCCTTGGCCACCTGAGTTTTCATCAGTCTTGATTTTCTGGCCACACGATTAGAAAATTCAAAAAGAACACTTTTAAGATGATAATATTTTGGAAGTTAAATAAAAGCAACAGTTCTTTCTCATGTGTTTGCACACGTTAAGTAATTGCAAAATGGGATGTGTTAGCTCTGTCTCTGTGGTTTTATTACTACAAAAATGGAGACATGAAAATACCCTGTCCAGCAGCAGCATAAAGTTTCTGACTGCTGTTATCGGCACAAGAAACCCCCTTCCAAAGTGCCTATGAGTGAATGATATACATAGATTTAACCTTTATATATGGTAGCAGGAAAGCTGAGTGGCATTTTCATTTTATATGTGTAGAAACTCGATGAGACAGGCTCAAGCTAGTCTATATATTTCCTAAATATACTTAACTTGGGCACCTCAGGAATGCAAAATTCCACTGTTCTTTAGGATTTATGAGAGCATCTAATGCAAATCCTCAGTATTAAAGCCCACTCCTTCTTCCTTTGTGAAAACAACAGTTAACAGTGTATGGCAGTACTGGTTAGAAACAGACAAGGGAATTAATGTTACTTAGGTGATCTTATCTCCTGTCCTGGTTTAACCTCAGCCAGCAACTAAGTACCACACAGCCCCTTGCTCACTCCCCCCTGGTGGGATGCAGGAGAGAACTGGAAGAGTAAAAGTGAGAAAACTCGTGGGCTGACATAAAGACAGTTTATTAGATAAAGCAAAAGCTGCACACACAAGCAAAGTAAAACAAGGAATTCATTCACTACTTCCCATCGGCAGGCAGGTGTTCAGCCATCTCCAGGAAAGCAGGGCTCCATCAAGCATAATGGTTACTTGGGAAGACAAATGTCATCACTCCAAACGTACCCACCCTTCCTTTTTCTTCCCACAGCTTTATATACTGAGCGTGATGCCATACGGTATGCAATATCCCTTTGGTCATTTGGAATCAGCTGTCCCGGCTGTGTCCCCTCCCTACTCCTTTATGCACCTGGCAGAGCAAAGGAAGCTGGAAAAGCCTTGACTTGTATAAGCACTACATAGTGACACTTAGCACTTACTTAACAACAACTAAAACATCAGCATTATTCTCATACCAAATCGAAAAAACACTATACCAGCTAAAGTGAATAAAATTAACTCTATCTCAGCCCAAACCAGGACATCTCCTGAACATTGTTTTACTTTCAATGCCTAACNTATAAGTTCTGATATTTTAAAAATATAAACTGAACTCTCCTCCCATTCCCAAACGCTACACTGATATTCATACATGTAACAAGAGGGCTGGAACGCAGACTACCGTGTGAGCCAAGAGAAGAACATGGAATAGCCAAACCTGCAGGTGACACTCAAGAATTTCAGGTGTCACGTCCCTGCTCTGTGACTGGCAGTATGGCAGTCCTCCTCATCATCTGCTGGTTACTTAAAATCCCAAGATATGGGAGGAAGAACACAAGCAGGAAACTGACAGCACCAGTTTATCCTGTTGTACACTCAGCTCAGGTCTCACACGTGGCAACGTAATGGTAGGGTCTCCAAGAAACCTCACCATCTCCTGCCTCTGTACAACTCTCTCACATCTCTGAAATATGTGTATGTCCTGTGGCTCTCAGTCAAGTGGAGATTTTTTTGAAAGCAGCCTGTAGGCTTGGCATGACTGATCCTGAAACAACAGATGAACAGTACTCTGCTCTCCCCAGCCACAGACTGGC
Source organism: Sula dactylatra (assembly GCA_013389905.1). Taxonomy (NCBI): domain Eukaryota; kingdom Metazoa; phylum Chordata; class Aves; order Suliformes; family Sulidae; genus Sula; species Sula dactylatra. Next base: position 159,894 of record WEKW01027402.1, on the reverse strand, counting down.
ACAAGGAAGAGACACTTAGTTTGGTCAGGCCCTCATACAATCTCTCCTCCTTTCACACACCCCAGAATGGGTTGTCAGGCTTCTGCCTCTCTGACTCACTCTAGATTGTAAGCCTAACCAGGTAACTCCCTGACTCTTAGGACTGACAGGCAGTCTTGCAGATTTGAGGTATTTCCATTCCCTTGCATATGTTACAGACCAACATATATCAAACTAAGTGTCGCACACACTATGTATTTGTGAAAGCTCTCTTACTCAGTTGTAGAACTTGGAACATTTTTTAAAGTTGCAATATTATACAACATACATAAAGAATACTAATTTAGAAAGCAAAGCTATAAATGTAATAATTTCTACTCTCAGTATTTAACCTTCCTATTTTACTTGGATTCATTCAGAGCCTGTAAGAAAACTGAGAAGCAAACCCTTTAAAAGTTTGATAAATACATTTCCAAAAACCATTTAATTGGGGAAGAAAAATGCCTGTACAGAAAACTTCAAGCCAGTAAACAGACCAGTGGGCTGTACGAGGGCATCACTATGCTCCATCTCCAGCATAATACCTGTGCCACAATTCCACGGGTATATTGGTTTCCCCATGCAGAAACAGGCACATACATGTGAGGTAAGCATCAATGTATACAACACGCAAACTGTATAAACACACATGAACACGTATCAACAAATACACAGATGCTCCCGCTCATATCTTTTTTCTCTTGTATGTATGTTTAGAGAGAAAGCATTGGTATACGTGTACAGTATGTATGACACAGTGACATTTGCTTCTAACAGCATGAGCCTTTTGTTCTCATTTTGCTTAGCTGTCAATTCCTCTTAATCACACAACTGATGCAGTTATAACCTAATACAACTAGAAGGCACTGCCAAAAGCTTAAAAATTTGCAGACTTCTTTTCCTTCACTGCAGTCTCAGAGTGCAAGTGGCACAGAAGCAGCATGCTTGAACTCTCCTGACCTGAACAGCTGCTCGAATAATGGCTCAAAAATTAACACCAACTAAAAAAATTGTTGAAGGCAAAATTTTGGCATGTGTCCTTCTTTGTTCCTTTGCAAATTTCAAGTTTCTTCTTAAGAAAATTAATATAAATAAACAAACTAGACTGAAATGTAAAGATCAGAAACAAAGCACAGAGTTGTGTATAAACAAACTTCTTTCACACAATGAATTCACAGATAAAGACGACTTATTTGATGTTAAAGTAATTGTGAGGGCCTGAGTAATGTTCAAACAGGAAGAAACACAGGTCAGAGTGGTTACTGTATTGCATTTACCTCTGGAGCATCAAAACATTGTCCACTATGATTCAAAACATTGCCCAGTATAATTGAGGCCAGCAATGACAACACCAGCAGTGGTAAACAACAGATCCTGCTCTCCTCTCTTATTCTGGCCTTACTTCCCCTTAATTCAGCCAAGAAAATCATGAGTAGCTCAGTTCCTTCTGACTAAAATACACCATAATCAAAGCCGTTCCCAAAAATATTAGTTCTTCATTTTCCAAGTCTGAAATTCCCACAAAGGCACTTATTTCTACACCTGCAAAGCTGTGGACCCCCAGTGCCGGTGTAAATAGCTGTCCCATAAAAGCACCCCGCAGATGGCCTTCCTAGGTGACGTACCAAACCTAATGCCACATTAACGCCACTCTAATCCACTGGGCCTGCCTGAGGATGACAAAGCACAGGGGCTCCCCACACCTGTTTCCAAGCCTTTTTTTACAGCAACGCCAGTGACAAGTACAGAACCTGTCTCCCTGTTACGGTTTAACCCCAGCCGGCAAGAAAACAGCACACAGCTACTCACTCACTCACTCCCCCCACAGTGGGATGCGGGAGAGAATTGGAAAAGTAGAAGTGAGAAAACTCATGGGTTGAGATGAGGATGGTTTAATAGGTAAAGCAAAAGCCACGCACACAAGCAAAACAGAACAAGGAACTCATTCACTCCTTCCCATCGGCAGGCAGGCGTTCAGCCGTCTCCAGGAAAGCAGGGCTCCATCACATGTAATGGTTACTTGGGAAGACAAACATCAACACTCTAAATGCCCCTGCCCCCTTCCTCCTTCTTCCCCCAGCTGTATACTCTAAGCATGACGCCATGTGTTGTGGGATATCCCTCTGGTCAGTTGGAGTCAGCTGTCCCAGCCGTGTCCCCTCCCAGCTCCTTGTGCACCCCCAGCCCACTCGCTGGTGGGGTGGGGTGAGGGGCAGAAAAGGCCTTGGCTCTGTGTAAGCCCTGCTCAGCAGTAACGAAAACATCCCTATATCATCAACACTGTTTCCAGCACAAATCCAAAACATAACCCTGTACTAGTTACTATGAAGAAAATTAACTGTACCACAGCCAAAAACAGCACATTCCCATAGAATGGAAATGTCACAGGAACTCTCTTGAGGAATATCCCGAGACAGCCCTTATACCCCAGTCCACTACTTGTACAATGAGTTTGGGTCACAATAGGAGATGCTTACAGAGGATATGGTCCCATGGGTAAATGAAACTAAGGACAGATGGCTCGAAGTGTCAGGACAGGTACAACGGAGCACATTTCAAAGGTGTCTGTTCACTTACAGATGTCACTAGGCACCTCACTGGATTTAAATACAATTTCAGTCCCCAGCTCCTATTCGAAGCTGGATGCCAATTTTTATTTACCCAGCAAGCCAAATCTCTGCAGAGCAGGTAATCAGGTAAGTGGGACTGTGCACCCAGGCACCCTGCAGCAATGTAGGCTGCTGTGACTCAGGCCACCCAAGCACTTGGCAAAATCCCTCCTTGTTGTGTCTAGATGTCAGTTTGAGCATCCAGTAGAAGAATATTAATGCCCTATTAAAGCCACGATAAAGCCATGTCTGAAAACACCCTGAAACACCTTTTCAGGTTTGCTAAATGATGAAGAGCTGTGGGGGATACAGCTAACTCCAAACAAAGCAGAAGCTTAAAGCTGCCATTGTAACTGTCAGTCATGTCCATATGCAATTGCTGATACTGATCTCCACTGGAAATCAGCTGCAGAGTAGCACAGGCAACATTTCCAGCTGCAGTCAGCACTGTCAGCTTTGTCTGCTTCTCATGCCTTCTGCCATGCTTGCTGCAATACATTTAGGAAGGCAGATAGTGCAACAGCTAACTGGTTATAGCATTTTATCAGATTTAAAATGTGTTCTAGGTAACTACTTACACTAGAGGAGAAATAAATATATGAAATAATTATCAGACATTCAAAAACAAGTTGGGGCTTCCTTGATAGAGAAACCAGCATCAGGCAGTTTGAGAGAGATCAGACACAGCTACCGTCCTTCTGCCATGAGCCTTGGCAAAAATGGGATCAAAATACGGTTTAAAACCATCCCCTCCTTCTAAAGCAAAATCTACGTCCTTTCCTTTACTTCCCACTGTTTTTTTCTCCTCCTTTGCCATGCTTTCTTTTATGGCCCTTCAGTTTCCAATTAGAAATATTTCCTATGCTGAGTAGAAGGACAACACACAAGTCCCACCAGACAAGACACACAGCCCAGGCTGTACTGGCAGGATACGGCAAGGGCAGTGCCAGAGTGCTGGTGACTGAAAACAATGGGCTCAGACTCAAGTCAGACACACAATGTGGCTTACACTGGTCATTGCTGAACCGTCATTTGGCCCTTTGTGTTTTGGACATATTTTGCTTCTTATGCTGATAGTAGTTATGGAAATCTGAGCAAAACCCAAGAAGCCGCTGTATAGTTTCCTTATTAATAAACCTGACTCACTTTTTTTTTTCCTTGTTATTCTGATGCCACCTGAATGTAGGCATGGTTATAAATCATAGAGAAATGTGCCATTAATCAAGGAGCAAGGATGTTCTACATGAGGAATGGGCATTCGCAGGTAGAGCAGCCTCTTGTTTTATTTGGAGCTGCTTCATCATGAAGAGGGCAAATGAAAGGAGAAACCCACTGTGGGTTCCTCTTCTAATTCCCAACCCCAGGATTTCCTAGTTTTCTCTAGAAATGAAGCACACAGTAACACTTTTTCCTCTATTGTTATATGTCATTGACTGGTAGGTGCTACATCTGATTAAGGGTACAGGCATACAGCGATTTACGCTTACCTGGAAGGTCCTTTTACATGGTGCTATTGACATAAGGGACTGTGGTACATTCAAAAGCAAAGCTGGAAGCTAAGCAATCCCTGAAAGACAGAATTATCTTCAAGTTTTTAAATGCTTCCTATTTGGGAGTGTGCATGCATGTGACTACACTACATTTAATTGCAAGCACTTTTCTTTTAAAAATGATGCTTAAAAGAACAGTAGTGGTAGTTTATATCAGAACTTTGAGACTCCCAAGGCATTGTAATGGTAAACTCATTCTCTGCAACTTACTTTATATCGTTAAGTTGTCTAAAGTACACCTTCCTATTTTGTTGTCAATTATTTCCTTCTGCTGCTCTGAAGACGAGTAAATGGTTTTGGTGATTTATTCCTCAAGGTATTTATAAAACCTGCCCTGGTAATAAACCACAAAACAGTTAGTTTCTGATGTCAGCAATGCTGGTACTTATGAAAGGACCATGAACTGATCAGAATATTTTCAGATTTTTTATTCAGAATTATTAAAAACTATAATATTACTATTATTTTTATTTCATGGAACTATTTTTACAATATCCAGTGTTTTGTTTAGATGTGTGTCAAATAACTGAAAGTCAGGCAATCTTTTATTTCTTGATTGAGAGAGCATTTCATACTCAGTTAAAATATATATATCCATAGATGTAACATTATTTTTCATATTAATCCTTGCAACTTCTTCTGAAATACGCTTTTTGTCTCCTCTCCTGACAGAGAAGCCAGACTATGGTTACAATATAATTTTTCCTGGCATTCGCCTTTAAATCTTTCTGAACAAATTTCAATAAAGCCATTTGTTATGAAGTAGTTTACTTAGCAAGAAATTTCATATCTGGTTGTATATCTTTCTGAGACTAGCCAAAAAATCTGAAGCCTCATATGGATCTTTTTAAATAAACTCAGCGATAAATAGCCTGTAATTCAATAAATATCTTGGCCTGTAGTCATTTTCTCCACAGATTGTGTCTGCCATGGGAAGAATATTCAGAAAACTGTTAAAATATGAGTGACATTTCAAAGAATCCTTAAAAATATATTCATCTATATTAACTGAATTAAGGCAAGAAATGAGCTCATGGCAACTGGCAAATTCACCATCCTCTTCAACAAACAATTACATGATTGTGGAGTATATACAGAAAAATCACACACCCTACAGCTAAGCAGGGTATTAGATTTGTCTGGTTATAAGTAAACCATCAACTGGCTTATGGCTACACTGTAAGTTATGCTGTCTTTCAAGATACAACTCACATTTTCCTTAATGCCACATGACACATTCAATTTAAATCAAGATATGGCAGATAAAAATGCTGTCCCTAATAAGTGACTCAAGTATTTAATATTTTTGGGCTTCTTATTCTGAGTACAGGGAATTTAAAGGCAGTTCAGAATATCTTTCATTTTGTACATCTAAGATTTCTTTACCTACAGTATAAGAAAATCATATCATTGTAAATCTCTCAGGATGACCTATCAGCTCTGCAAGTTGCCACGTGGAAGATTTTTAAAACAGGGGTGATCATTGCTGATGTCTGTATTCCTTCTATGGAAAAAGACTTAGGGATGTGCTCACTTGTGGCCCTTTCATTACATCTCCATCTATGGTCCCAGTGCACTGGCATCAAGGCCTCAAGCACTGTTCTGACCACTCTGTCTCAAGAAGGATACAGACTAGTAAAGAGGGATAACAAAAATAATCAAGACTGCTTTGTTTAAGAAGAAGCTGTACAGATACAGAGAGCTGAGCTTGGAGGGAAGATGGTAGAGGGGTATTTTGATAGAGGTCTTTAAGATCATGAGTGGGGGAAGATGAATATGAAACAATTTTTTGCTGCTTTTCCTATCAGTGAGATGGAGGCATCCAGGGAAACGATGATGCAGTAAGTTCAAAAGAAACAAGAGGTACTCCTTCCATACAGCACAACGGGATATTACACAAGCTGAAAAATAAGCGGATTAAAAAATGGATTACCGAATTCCCGGAGTCCAGGTCTCTCTGTTACTACTAAATACAGCGACCTGGTTGCAACCCCTGATCTAGCAGCCCCTTAGCCAGTGACTGCCAGAAGCCAGGACGCTATTCAAGGGACAGGTCATTGAAAACATGCTATGTTTGCTAAACTCCCTCCCTGAGCATCTGCAAGGGGCCCTTGCTGTGAGGACAGTACTGGGCAAGACAGGCTTTTGGACTGATCTGACATAGCCACTATTCCTATGATTTCCTATGATTCCTGTGAGATTCCTATGTTACGTCCTCAGCTGCTTGCAAAAACTCTGCACCAGGGCTGGTTCCACCACTGTCCTCCTGTTTGGAGTAACCACCACTTCGGTCCTGTCAGAAGTCAAAAAAATGCCAGCTCTGTACTTTAGAGTAAAACTAGGACATAAAAATCAATCTCCTGGCAGAATTAATGGGACACTTCAGCTGAATTCGCACAAAAGGAAGATGTGTTTAGACATTGACAGGATTTTTTTTTCTGAGTTTCACTATTTTGTGTGGTGCAAGGACACCCCACTGAGTAACAGTGATGAGGACAGTGTCCCAGTCTCTCTGCTTGCACCTCCACAGAGAGATTGCCTGGCTCTTGCTGTGCACAACCTCAGAGAAAATCTTTCCAAAAACTGCTTGATAATGGGAGAGTTGACACCACATAAAATGTTCCACCACGGGCACCAGAGGAGGAATATGTTTAGTCACCAAGTGAGATAGCATGCAGAGGTCGTTGCATGTCACTATTCCTGCAGCTGCTTCAACTTTTATGCTTTGTTGTGCTCTGAATGTGCTCCAAGTAGTCTGCTGGGGCTGGGGCATAAACTGATATATGCATCTGAACGGCTTACACATGCCTTAAGTGCTTTCCATAGTAAAAAAGTTTCAGAATCTGCTCTAGGGAAGTAACTGGCCCTACTCCTTTGCAAACCATCTCACACTGGTGTTTTTAGTTAGTAATGTTAAGAATCCACTGAAATACACTGCCTATATGTGCCCAAGTGCCAAGAAACTGTCTCAGTGGCCTGCAGCTAAACTCACAGCTATGCCAAATCAAACCTGAAAGATGCTGCAAGAGAGGAATCTCTGGATGAAATTCTGTGACATTCAAGTGATCTGATGAGATTACCATAACACTCCCAACTGGCTTTAGCACACAGGAAGAAAAATAAAGTAGGGGAAAAAAAAGGAAAACCTTTCTAATTCTTTGTTGTCACTGCCCCTTGTCCGAGTTACACTTTGAATTCAAATTAGGCAATACCCAGAAATCTTCCACTTTGTATCAAGGCTGAATCAAAAGCCATCCAGATTTTTTTTTATAACATTACAAATCTCATTCAAAGTTTTAAGCACCATGTGCCTATCAGCCATCTGCTAGTGTTGGATAGGATAAGTAGGAAAATAAATATTTTAGCATGATTTCAATTAACTGGCTTTTTTTACCCAGGCAAAATAAAATCTCTTTATAATACTATGAAATACAGACAGATGCAATGAGTAATGAGCAAGCTCTTGCACTTAGGGGACTGTGGCTCAATTCCATTATCTGCCAATCAGGATACTAATCACAGAACAAAGCTCCTGCTACTGGCTAAGGAAGGAAACCCAAAAAAGGAAAAACAACCAAAAAACCCCACATGGACGGAGGGAGAGAGAGAGGGAGGGAGGAAGGGAGGGAGAGGGGAAAAAGCAATTGCCCTTTAAATTAAGACTATGCAAAGCAAGAGTGCAAAACTGGTAGCAACCCTAGAGCTGACAGCTTGCCTTAGAAGTGAGAGTAGATTCCAAATGCTTCCTTGAAGGAATAATACATGATTACAAACACATCAAAAGCACAATCTGCCAGAAAGGAAAGAACAAAGGTAATAAAAAAATAGTCGGAGAAACGCATTTTGTAAAAGCACCAATAAGTTCATTGGTAACCTCTTCCAATATATCTAGCAGGCAGTTAGTGGAGTATATTAGTGACAGAAACACATTCACAAAATAATATAGGTAAGAAGAGGTCAAACCTTAAATCAGTGCCAGTACATTGACTTTGGAGGAACATCACTGACCTTTATCATGATGAGGTCTGACCCAGAAAAACTCGGTGATAGCCTCTCCAGGAATCCTGACTCCATAATAATGAAAAAGATCAGGTATTGTCTATAGAAAATGTGTGTTCAATTACACAGGGCACACATGGAAACCACCCACCCTATCAGCCACATGCAGTGTGCACAGAAAGCACTGGCTCATGAAGATGTACTAAATACAAAACATCCACTCATGGATGTAACGCATATAGGAGATGCAACTCACACATCCCCCTGAGATCCTCAGGGGGATGGACACCACAGGCTGAACACTGTCAATGTTTCATACAAAGAAAATGGATATGACCAGCTATTTCTACCCCTGTACCCACAATGTCATCCTAGCAGTGTTACTTTCCACCAGAATTCACCTTTCCGTTAAACAGCACCAAAGCAACTTGGAGGCATAGGCTTGCTAACCCACCAAGTGTTCTCCTGGCTCTTTCTGTACTTCTTCCATGCAGGTCAGAAAGCCTTAGCCACTAACAATTGCATGTAAGCTGGTAGTTACCATACATTTTTTGTGACAAGAAAACTAAAAAGAAGACAGGATATCCATAACTGAGAAGCGCTTTTGCTTGAAAGGCACTTCTAGTTCCTGGTGAAACAGCTATCAAGTGAATCTTGTGACAAAATTTGTCTGCATCACTTCTCTAATAAAAATACAGCAGTTGCACAGTTTGTTTTACAGCACAATTGATAAATTGATTGGAAGGTTTCCGGCAGAGCTAATAGTGCCAGACACAACTTCTCCAAACTTTTCCAAGAGAAAGGGTAGCATCAGCAATATCTGCTCATGAAGGGCACCAACAAGTTTGCCAATAAAATTGAACAAGCCAAAGGAAAAATCCAGCAGCAGGTGAGATGCTCAAGGAAGTTTTAGCCAAGTCAATGTGCGTGCTAGACCTGGTGGGAATCTGGGTCTGGTTCCTAGTAAACTTCCTTTGTTTGCTAAGCTCCCTCAAAAACCTCTCTCCTCAGTTGTTAATGAGACACTGAAAGAGGAGGATGAATGTCTGTGTGTGACAATATCCTCCTTGCAAAACAGGGAAGAAGAATGAGAAAACGTTTTCTGCCTGGAATATCCAACCATACCTTCTCTGCCATGAACTATTCCTTACCTAGCAACGCTCAGCACAGAGCACATGGTGAGGCTTTGATGCTGGTCATGGTCCACAGATTGTATTTTAATTCAAACAATAATGAATAAAAAACGTTTTCCAAAGTGTCTTTTTCTGGCTGAGTATAAAAACTTACAAACACAGCAGACAAACTCGCAGTGTTCTTTAAACTTATCTATAAAATTACTTTGAAGTAGGAGAGAATGGTTTATTATTTCAAAGTGGTGCAGCCTTAAACACTGGGAAAGTATTCCCTGTATTTCTCTCTGTTCTCTAACAATGGCAATGAGTACCATAAATCTCATTTTAAATCTAGTGGTATGTACACATAAAAAGTGTTACATTTATTCTGAGCCCACAAAAGGTTACTCAGAATGAATCTCAGGCTAAATATATTTATATGCAGTGATAAAGCCTTATTCTACATTAACATCACTCTGACAGTTTATGAATTCAAGGCTTCACCAATGTAAATAAAAGAAAGTCTTGTTAGTGTAAAAGCGGAATTGCAAATAGAGTAATGACGGAATAAAACTTTGAGATAAATTAAAGACTTGATAAAAGTCTCTCGTCCTGAATGAACAGTACAGTGAGATTGCAAATCACTTCATGTGGCTACATTTTCTAAGAAAGTTTTTTAATGAATTATCCTTTGAAAGTCACAGTCAAGCACACACACATAAGAAAAGATGATGTTAAAGAGGAAGGTAATGGGGGGTTGTTTTTCAGTGTTGCTGCTCTTGGTTTTGCCTCTGTAATTCCTACTAAACAAAGGAGCAATACAGTTCAGATCTCTTTCAGCTCTGAAAAGTGCTAGTGTGAGCCTGACAAGCTCAACTAACAAAGGCAGGCTGCCAAGGATGCTTGGGCAGCAATGCAGCCCACTGTGAGAAGGGCTGTGGGATCCCAGCTGGCTGCCTTTCTCCTTCTCCCTTAGCCCGTCCTGTAAACCCTGAAGTGCACAGGATAGAAAATCACTCCAAGCCACACTGAGGCAGAGCCTGAAGCATTGACAAGCAGCCTCTGCATGCAGCTTCAAGCTCTAGCCCTTCCCAGGCCCTCTTGTTTGCTGCCCCATGTGCCATAGCAACGTATTTCCATTTCCAGTGCTCTGATCCAGTCCCTACACACTTCAGTATCTCCACCTTCCCTGATACTGAGTCTTGCCTGCTCTGTTACTGGGTCTTCTCAGCTGCCTACAGTAGCTATCTCAGGTACCCAGGTCTCCCTCTCTCCCTCCTCGTTTCCCCATCACTCATCTTTCAGCTCCATTTCTCCATTTCTCTCTGCCCTACCCAGTCTCATGATCTGGGCTGCTGTTCCAACCCATTGTTCCAGTGAGACTGATGGGAGGTTTTCAGACTCCAGCGCTGCTTTACTCCACTCTCAGTAGAAATCCCCCTCCTAACACCCTCCTACTCCCACTGGAAAAGCGTAACTCCCCGAGGGTCACATAGGACAGAGCAAAGATCACAGTGTTCCCCAGAGCTTGGGCTAATCCACATCTGGTCCTTCTCAAGAAACTTATGCCTACACCCACAGGATAGGTGAAAAGAACTCTCCATTCCCAAACACAGTATTTATTTCTACTGCACTTCGAGAAAAGAAGAAAGGGCTCAATAGAAAAAATATTTCATTTGGAAAATAAAACAGCAAAGACTACGGAGTGTCAGCTAGCCCAGTGGCTAATTCATTAATGCCCCTGTGGTCTCCTTGTTCCAAGTGAATGCCTAACCTACAATTTGTTTGGCCTAGAGTTTGTTTGGCTTTAACTAGCCTTTAATTATTTATACAAAATGAAACTCTAACAAGAAATAAAGACCAGAGCATAAGTATCCTCAGGAAATAAGACGACAACAGCTTGAACCAGGATCTCTTAAACCACATATGCTGGTCCCAACCAATCAAACCAATTTTTGACTGGAAAAAAAAAAAATCCTACTGAAAAAGCCAATGAAACCAACATGATTCTGGAAAAGAGATGCAGAGCTGACTGACACACAGGCCAGAGCTGGCAGGAGGGAGCTGGACTTTCTTTTCTGCAATCTGTATAGCCACTGCATCAGCTCCAGGCTGAAGGATTCAGGCAAGTGGGCTGAGCAGCAGAAATGTCTGTGAAAGGAGACTGAAGGGACATGTGAAGAACAGAGGAGAAAGTAGAGAGAAGTGTGGGGAGAAAGAAGACAAAGAACAGCAAGAACAATGCAAAAGGGGGCAGATAAAGGGAGAGAGGAGAGGAGCAAGACAGAAAATCCATCTTGCCAGAAACAAACATTTCTTATCAGTTAGAGGCAAGTGGTACCTCTGCAAAATCCAATTTCAAATGTCAGGAGAGCAGTGATAGGGAAGGAATGAATCACCTACATAAACATACGAGTTCCTTAATGTTTGAAAACCAACACTGGGAGGTGCAGAGAAGTCTGAAGGACATTGGGTTTTGAAACAAAGGTGGGGCTAGCATTAGGAATGGGAAACCTTTCATCACTTGAGGTAAGGTAGTAAGTAGCTTGAGCAGCTCTGAAGCTCCATTCACATCTCTCTAGGTCATCCAACTGCAGTCTGACTGTCATTGACACTCACAGATATTTTTGCATGCAAGAGACAGATTACTGACCTCAGATTAACACTAGCTGAAGACAAGTCCTAGCTTGCTGGCTTAGAAAAGCCAACATATATTTCTCCTGATGGGTCAATATTGACAGGCACATCTACCTGGGCGTGTGATATTCCAGGGGTTCTGGAGTCACCCTGTAGCACTCACTTAGACCTCCTAGTGCCCAGTGCTATAGGTACTGCACATGGCATGGATGTTCCTGTAAGCTCCACCAAGATGCTTCTCACAGTGCATTAGTAGCATACTTCCCTGCTTTGAGTTCATACCCTGTACATGGCCTCTGAAAAAAGGAAAAAAATCCTAATTAGGTTCTAAATAAGACCTTAAAAATGCTATTTAAGTGCTTCCCTAATGCTAGGATTCCCCGATGATAAAGAAGGAACCAGCTTAATATTTCTTTTATTGTTATTTCTTGTGCACAATGAATTGCAGCTATATCGAGAGTATACTGCTACCTGAAAAGGGCTGAATATTAATACAGAGGAAAGAGAGAGACAGTCTACCAACAGTCACTGAAATATTTTGTTATATTTATCCAAGGCGGGCCTTCTCTGGTGAACTCTTTATATACAAAAATAACAAATATCAGAAAATACCAGCACAGAGAGTCAGTGGCATACAGTAACTGTACATATATTAATCAAATAATGAATAGGACCTCCAGACACTACTTATCCAATGAGAGAGGTTTTCTTTTCAAGAAATAAGTAATATAAGACTGCAATTTTCTGTTTCATATTTGAATCTAGATAAGAAGAGGAAGGCATGTTGAATGGAAATTGCCCCTTAGAGAATCAATCTGCCTGGGCATTTTAAGACACCATGTAACAGTTAGTTGGGACACAGCTATACAGCTTTTCGACTAGCTGTAAGACCAAAATACAGCTGTGTAACAGAGTTGAAGGTTTTATATTCACTGCCTTCATACCCAAACTTATAACACCAACAGTGTTGAGTTTGCTTTCTTTTTCTTAAACTATTTTTCTTTTGAAACATAGTGAAACGTCAGAAAAATCTGCATGTGGCAAAAATCCATGTCACCACAGCATAGAAGGCTGAACGGCAGCAAACTGGCCGTCAGCCCTTCAGAATAAATGCATGCACCATATGCAGGAAGCTCATCTCTTCTGGACTAATTTTTTGAATATGCCAAAAAAAGGGACAGTACAACTTGAAACAAAGTCTTTGTCCTGTCCCTGGTATGGAACAAAAGATGGATGGGATTTTGCCTGTGGGGAAATTCTGTGCTAAGCAACACAGAAAACTTCTGGCACCAAGACAGACACCAGCAAGATGATATTATAAAGATGACAGCCAACCGTACCCTCTAATTGCTAGGCCATCATATAACATAATTTCTCTATGTTATTCAAAGCATACATGAAATGCAACTAACACGGAGTTTTTAAAGATACTGATGAAATAACATTTGTTCCTTTCAAAGCTTCTTTGACAAGACAGGAATACTTCATGCTGGGAAGGCTGTCACTACGGGATCATGGCTTCCCAGAAGTGTAAAACTGCCATTTCTGAAATTGCAGACCTGTCACACACCAAACTTGAAAATTTATGACAGTTTATGTTTTTTGGGTTTTTTTTTTGTTTGTTTTTGTTTTGTTTTTTGCTTTGTTTCGTTTTTAAGGAATGGAGTTGTTGTACTTGCCTTACTGAATCCAACCTAGGATTTAAAACAATTATACTCTTCACAGAAGACCAAAGGATCTGACTATTGCGAGTTCTGAAGAAGAAAGAAGATGCTTTTCTACCAGGCTGGTAGGGTTCATTTTTTTTCGGGGGTTTTAACTAGAAAGAAGAAAACCACTAAAACAAAACAAACAATGATTTAAGCTACCCAAAGACATAAAATGTTAGAATGAGTTTTTAAAAGCTGTCAGTAGCTCCTTGGGTCAGACTGGAATTAAAAGTGAATTTAAGCTGTGAGTTGTCACCAGTCTGGAATAAGGTCTCCTACTCAAGATGACCATACTTCCTGTAGCTTACTTGCAATGGGACTAAAGATCTTCAGCGATACTGGATCAACTTATATCAGTGAGAATGCTCACAATTTACCATGTATATAAGCAGCTACCACTCATAAAGTAGTGGAAGTTTCCACATTTTAAATGAGATAGAAGACAGGGGGTGCTCTTAGGAAGCATAGTCCCATAGTTTGCTGTCCTATTTTTCAATCTCCAAGCTTGCAAACAGGTGACAGAAACCATAAAAATGTGTAACATCACCAAAAAAAGGGAATGTCTGCTTTGCTGTGTGTTATGATACAATATACAAGTTATTTCTAAAGGTGTAGTTTTTATATTAACTAAATAAACTTATTTAAAACCACTTCCCATCACTAGCAGTAACTCAGTCTTCAGTCTCCTTATACCTTCTTCATATCTCCAGTACACAGTATTGCTGACAGTTTACCAAGAGCATCAGTCAGCTGAGGAATGCTTTATGCTCATATTAAAACACTGTTTTTTAAATAGTGTCCCATGTGAAGATGCGCATATTGGATGAGCCAAAGGAAGTACTGGCAAAGGAATGCCCTTCAAGACGATACCAAAATAAAGCCTGTGCATTTACCTTCTAACAAATATCCTTCCTACAATACCAAATACAAGTGGCTGTAGAAGATACAGAGTCTATGCTGATAAGACATGTTTCATCTTGATCTAACCGCCACAGAAGGCACTGTCACCTCCATGCATCAAGGGGAGCAGATCAGAGGCCAATACAGTGGGGTACCACTTTAGGGTTGCAAAGCTTGAGGATTCCCAGACCTATTGAAACATAACTTCTACAAGCTATGGCTTTAACAACAAAGCGATGCTCAGTTATTACCACCAAGTCGTGCCTTGGTTTGGGTGGGTGCCACAAAGGAACAAGTTCTCTGGGCTCTTATTTGATGACATACATTGACAGAGAATAAGAGTTCTGGAGAAAATTACTGAAACAAAAGTCAAGGAAGGTCTCAATGATTTCGCCTCACCACAGGACTCTGCACACCACAGCTGGGGGAACAAGTCCTGCCTTAGCACAGCTACTATGGTAGAATTTACTACTAACATAAAAGCATGTCACAAGAACATCAGGGAAGAGACTTACCCCTCTGCTTCAGCAAGGGAATTAAGTCCTATGAACTTTTCAACACTGACGCTGACCATAGCCTGAATACAATGTACTATTTCTCTTAACGGTGCCTTGGACTTCTTATAATGTCAAAGAAACTTGGTCCAAGAGCTACTGCTGCTGCTTTGCCAACAATAATAACTATTTTCTAGCATGAATTCAGTCCTGCAGTTCAGGTTTCCAAGTCCCCCAATCAGGGAGTTGCTAAACAATACTCTAATCCCTGGAGAGTTCCTGCAGGAACTGATATTTGAACACTTTAAAGCAGAACATTTCTCTTTATCCACTTTCTAAAGCTTTCTGAATTAAAAAAAAAAAAAAAAAGGAGGTCTGGCAATCAGTGACTGATGAAAGCATTTTGCCTCTGGCTAATCCAGTTTAATAGAAAAAATGGCTGTTTTGTGATCCCAGCTACTTCCATGGATTGTTACACTAGCATTTTATTTTCTTCCACTCTGGCAGAGTGCAACTCTAGAATTATAGTTCAGGCTACTGATAAAGTTAGTTTCTTCCCCTGCTTATTGACCATCACTGTAGCAAATGGCTCTCTAATCATTTTAAAGACTCCCCCTGTCATGGCAAATGGTGTCATAAAGAATTGTCCCAGGATTTTGTTCTACTGGGAGATGAAAATATAACCTAGAGGGATGATTAAATCTTCTGTCTTCCTAGATAGCTTAAGGTACCACCATAAAGGGAGATACCCTAAGCTGGGTATCTGTTCAACCTTTCAGAGTAACCAAAACAGCACTATTCTACATAAGAGCTCCAGAAAAATAGCATATTTTTCTTAGGATGTCTATGGCTTTTCTTGTTTTCATCACGATACTTATCTGAAATAATTCCAGAGTACCACAAGCACAGGACTGAGCACAGGGAATTCTGGGGATCAATTTAGAAGCTGTAACGCAGGACAAAATAACAGAGGTAGGTTTAGCTCTCGTATAAATTAATTGTCCTAGGCTCCTTCAATAGAGAGTAGAGACACAGGCATCTTATCCAGTCCTAGCTTGTGATGAATTGCCTTCTGGAAGAGACATTTTTTTTTTTCCTTTTTAGGCCCAGCATAGGCACACGCAGGGTTAGACAAAACACATACCTCAGAGAGCTAATCTTAAATTATGTGGATCCTCATCTTACAATTCAACTAGTTTTTAGAGGCAATGCTTGGCTTGGCCAAGAAATAGCATTCCTGAGAAGATGGAAGCAAAGGTGAGCAGCATGAACCGATCAACAAGGGCCCTTTATATGCATAAAGAGGCCATGGGTGTTTCCAAAAGCATAAGAACATGAAGCCTATTGAAAATTAAGATGATTAACACACCCAACTTGAAGGAGATGCATTTCTTAATTCCTGGTAAGGCCAGTCTGCTTTTGAAATACTAAATACCTTTGTAGATCCGGTCTACATCTTAGAGGTTGAGAAATGCCACTTCTCTGACAGACTACATGCTAACATGGCATCTGCTAAGTTGCCAAACCCAAAGGAGCAAAATTGCAAACATTTCTATTCATACATTTGGAGCAGCTTTAAAATAGAATAAGCATCTTGCTAATAACATATTACAGACAGTATTCAATGTGAATGTCAAGGACACCGAATGTCAGGGAGCAAATATATAATAGACATCTTTACAGGGAGAGGAGGGAGAGGAGAAACACAAGATCAAAATCTGAGTCAGCTGGAATGATGCAGAAGTTGTTCAGAAAATGTCAACTATTTTTCTTGTGATATATTAAGCATGTAGACTTTTTCTACTCATGGCAGGGGTTGGTGGTTTTAGGGAGAGGGGTTGGTTTTGCTCTCCTCAAATTAGGAGTTTTCTTCCTTCTGGATTATATAAAAACTGAAAGAGTTTGCAGTTTTTGAAAACTGGAAAACCAAAAGACTTGTGAGAAAAACACTTCCATAGCTTGATAGTTTTTCATCAAAATTTTTGGCTGGGGGTGGGGAATCACTGTCAGAAATACATTGAGCAACTTCATGAGGTGAGTGCTTGGGGAAAAACAATAAAACACTTATATCCTTAGTGAAAGAATAAACACTTGAAAGAAACAATACGGAAACAGACTAAGATGGACAATAGCAAAAGCCTAGATAAAGAGATAACAGTGGATTTGCAAGAGAAAGCATTGTCCAGAATTTCTTATGTGTTTCTGAGTGACACATCTAGGAGGAGACAGTTAGGATGTGTTAATAAGGGTTTATATCTAACCTGCTGACACCTGGGAGAAGGCATTCAACTGCCCACAAATCCATGCAAGCTATTAGCTACAGACAAGAAGAAAAGTCTTATCTATTAAAAAAACCTTTGGCCTTTTACTCAGGAAAAAAGAAAATACCAGATACTACCCATAAAACCTCACAACTCTAAATAAGAGAAAAAGTTTTCAGTTCTCTGGGGGAAAAAAAAACAACAAACAAAAAAAAAAAAGAAAAAAAGTCAAGCTTAGTTTTTGGTTTTGGTGTTTTGTTTTTCTTTTCTTTTTTAAGAATTCCAAAACTTTCTGCAATGGGCTTTCTCAAAACACAGTAGTTCAACAGGAAATTTCTTATCAGCTGAAGCATGACCAAAGAGAAGCATCGCTTTACAGGTAAAGTCCACATTAACAAAACAGGAGGGAAAGACTGAGAAACCAGAGGTTATGAACATAAGTGATGGGAGAAACTATTTTTGAATTCTCAGAAGGAAGTAATGAGGACAAGCTCTCCAATGAAGTACAGAAAACCAAGGTGAAAACTGAGTTCCAGGGAAAACATCTTGATTATGAGATAAGGCACTTGCCCATCTTTCTATCCAGCTTAGATAGCCCTGGATGAGCACATGCTAAGATAAAGCAATTTCGCAAAGTCCACACTGAGAACATGATCTGCTGGCAACCAATGCTGTTTTAAAACTAGCGGGCTCTACTACATCCTTGAGTCCATTAAGACCTGCTGCAAGATCCCCAGTAAAGCAGTGGATGGTCCATCATGTGGCGCATGTAACGCTGCATAGAAGATAACTCAAGAAGCACTCTGTAGAGAACAATCCTGCGCTGGAGGGGGAGGCGGACGGGGCATTCTATAAATCCTTTTCCTCTGTATCTTCTGTAATTAAGCAGAACACATTGTTCGTTCTTAGGATTCAAACATAATCCTGCTGTTGTCTTGACTGTACAGGATTTGCAGACTCTAATGGTTTTAATGACAATGCACCAAAGAAAGCTTTTTCTTTGCTTTCACAGACAAATCCAGAGTCCACATCAGGAGGGAAAGAATCCAGTGGTGTGTGTGAGATTTTGGCTTTATAATTATCTTTCCAGTTCTAGCATATTTCCTTATTTGGATTTCACTTGAATAGCTTTAAAGCTGGAGCTAAGGTGGGGGCAGGGGGTAGTGGGGGTGGTGTGGTGTGGTGTGGTGCGGAATGGAGAAAGAAAGGGAAAAAAACCACACCACATTTTCCACTGCAAAGAGATGCAGAAACCCTTATGATACAATGCAGCTTCACTAACTCCAATATATACCTGCAGAAATGCATGCATGTATCAGAAAGTAGGTACAAAAAAAAGAGAATGACAACATTCTCCCTTCTGCTAATGAGTATTTGCTAGTGCTAGCCTTTGCTAACAGATACTCATGGTATCAAAGGAAAGTAAAGCCCTGGACAAACTTACTTACCATCACATTAATGGTTCTTCTGAACTCATTTCATCAACCTTTTCCAGACCAGAATGATTTCTGCCCTCTCCCCTTCTCCCTGTCTTTCAAATGAGCCAAGTAAATCTGGGCATTTGTTGGTTTGGGCGTTTTATTGGTCAGACACCCTAAGTCCCATAGCTCTGGAATTCTCACAGCAGCACCTTCTACAGAAGTCTGCCCAGCTTCGTGACCTGTTGCCTCCTCTAAATGATTGTAGTATCAGTGACGGGGGGAGAGGAAGGGTCTGTCTTAGTTGTGCCGAAGCATGAAAAATGTCAGAAACTGTGTGTGTCATTGAAAGACAGGCAGTAAGCACTGATGTGCTTTGAGACCTTCTGTTAATTCCTGCAGATCTACTCTCTCACTACACAGACATAAATTGTAAGATCTGTTTAATGGGAATTCCACCTATAGGATAGCCTATCTTTAATAGCACCCACAATCCATGGTCAGAAGAGAAACTTCTCTTCATGTTTTTCTATACTCTAGTGGAAGTACTGAAATAAGGATTTTCCCTTTATTTTTCCTGCTTGGTACATCACAGAGATGGCAAATCTTTTCCTTACTGAGAGCCAAGAGTTCTTTCCAGCACCTTTGGCCAACCACATTTTAATGCCTCTGATAGTGTTAATCTGCTACAGTGTAGATAACTAAGTTGTTCCAAGTCACATGAAATTGGATTGCAGGCCATACCTGTGCCAGTGACCATGAATTCTCCATCCGTTCTGGCTTGTAAGGCAGATGAGGACTTGCTCTAATGGAAAACACTGTTTTGTTTCTAAAATGCATCAACAGAAAGTGAAAGATCTGACATCTTTGAGAACAGAGCACTGTCCACCTACCACTGCCAAGGAGTTTGCTCACTGTGGTGCAGTTGTTTAGCAGCTGCACAAATATCATAAATAAAATGTATGGCATTATCTTCTCCTTTGGAAGTTGGATCATTCTGATCAATAAATTACAACAGTTATGGCGCACAGAAAAATTTTCCTCTGAGGCAATATTACAAAGTGATGGGCTCTTTTAAGATCGCATCCCAGATTCTCCACTACTCCACATGAATGCAGACTGAAGGCAAATATTGATATCGCTAGAAATGCTTTAGACAGTTAGTGATCTTTCCATTTGAAAGATAAATGCAAAGAATTCCTGGTCAGAGCGTGCTAAGGTGCTTAAGTGCTACTAGGGAGCCTCCACCTTTAGATAACTTGGCTTGAGAAAGCTGTAAGTGATTTTTGGAGGCACTGAGGAGGTGGCGAACTATGGGAGGACAGGCGCTCCTGTTGTGATGGCTCTACAGCCAGTAGCCTGTGAGGCAAAAATTCTTACTACATCAACAAGGGTTTCCCTTGGGAGTGTCAGTGCCCCCCTGCTTGAGAGGGGCAGGGCTTTTGCTCCACTTCTGCAAGCCAATACACAGAAGTACTTATACTGCCTGCAAAGACGGCTGAAATTAGAAGAAGGGCTCCCGCTGCATTTGGGAGGCCTTGGAAAAACACACTAAGTTGAGGAAACACGCGTCTCTTGAGCCAAGACAGTGCTAAATGCAAAAGGGATCTCATATTTTTTCTTCCAATAGATACGCAAAATACTCAGAGTCAGCTGCTCTGAACCTCATTGTTTGTTCCTCAGTGCAGTATAAATTGCATACTCCTTATGCGAGGCCACTGCACTAACTCATGCATCATCCTCTCTTGCTCTCCAGAAGAAATCAAGGCAATTTACGCGCTGAGCCCCAAACTGCAGGCTAAACTTGACTTACCTTCTCTTGTGCCAGCTGCTGATTCAGGATCTCTGCAGCCACAGAAGGCACCATCTTGCCTGAAGCTTTTCCTATAGGAGCATCACAGACAGCCATGAAGCACAGAGGAGTACCCCTAGTACTCCCACCTAGAACTACTTTTACCCATTCTAGGAAAGCTGCTTTTCCACTTTGTGTCCCATTTCCTCCCTCTCAACTCAAGAAATCTCATCTGAAGACCAGAGGTTATGAACTCTTCATACCTGTAATACTCTTTTTGTGTATTGGTGCAGCACCTAACACATCAGATCTCAGCTGGTATTTTTTTTCATTATAACTAGTACTCAAAGTTTGGCTGGATCAACTGCAGAAAACCACAAGCTACTTCCACTTCACCTGAAGATATCCTAAATCCCATGCAAATGAGGGGCAGATATATTTGTTTATCTACAGAGGGAAGGACTTTAAATTCTAAGGAAGTGGCAGTAATTCACAACCACTGTGCAAAATTATGTGCTAAGTTGCTGCCATTACTCTTTCACTAATCTGCAATATGCAGAAACTGTGAATTTAATGAGCTTCATAATTATTTTGTTCTCAAAATTCCTTACTTTTAGGTAATGACATTATTTCAAATGATAATTTTTACACCATGTCCCTAGTCAATCATGTCAATTGTCTGAAAGATGTACCTAAAGTAAAATAATAAAATCAAGAAAGAGAAGGAGAGGTTGATTTATCTCAAGGACTTTGCACCTTAAATAGTCAGTAAAATATTAAACATCCCTATCAATAACAGGTGGACCGTATTATAAGCTTCCTCATAACTGGAGTTCTTAGGAACAAAATGACATCTTCCTGAAAAGGTGTCAAGAATTTCATTTAGTCCTTTTTATAGTGGGAACCATCAATTTATCTTAATGTTTATTGGAGAGAAAATAATTGTCTTTTCTTTTTGGTATTTCATTATATGGAGTAGGATAAATAACTACAGTTCACAGCAAAATAAGATGAAAATGTCCCTATGTTTTTTCCTAGGGTTTCTTTTCTTCTTCTTGCTTAATTTTCTGATGAAAAAAAATTTATAATTAGATTAAGTTTGACTCTGATTTAAATGCACATCTTAAAGTGAAAGCAGAGAAATGATTTTCATTTTCAAAGTTGTTATAGCCCAATTGATCTTCCACACATTGGCATTATTATCTGATTGTGAAGATATATGCATTTATAAAAAGCTAAAGCCATCTGTCTCAATTCTACGTAATTTCATTACATATTCATCATTTATCTAGTCTGAGTATGTGACAAGGGACCCTACTGACTAGCAATTCTATACTTATTATCACTTCACACTGTGTTTGGATGGACACGAGGCTGTCAACTTCCATTAATCTACTTTTGATGTAAAAATCATCATCTTGGGATAAGCCTCAGAGCTCCTGAATAATCAGGCCATGATGCTACGTAAATATAGAGGCACCAGCATTTTTATAAAAAGCCTGAAGCATTTATTCCTGCTTGTCTTTCACCAACAGTAGGCAGATATCACCCTGCAGATGCATCTGGGGAATGGAAGTATAAATCTCAACAGATTGGCACACCTGCGTATGCAGGCACACACTGTCCAAAGGTTACTGTTACACTGCCAAGTGTGACTCTCCTCAATGTGGAGATGGGCAGGAGTTAACAGATGCAAGGAGAAGTTTTCTAACACAGGAAAAAAATCACAGTTGCTGGAAGGTCTAGCATAATTAAAGAGTAGGGGCTGCATCTAAAAGTATTTAACTTCAATCTATCAGAGTAACTTGAAAATGCCAGTTGTTTCAGAATGGACTTTGGAGAAGTCGTTGCCTGTACTACAATATTTTGAATGCTTGACAGCATAACTGGCCATCTTCTTGACCTCTCTAGTCACATAACGTAAGCATTCCTTTTGCTCCCTGTGTGCTTCAAAGGGGAGAGACTCTTGGAGAGACAGGCTCTGAGCCACTTTCTCCCCAGGCACAAACAACTGGCACCAGCTGACAGCCTGGACTCCGCATGCTTCCCATGTCCATAAACTATCTACTGCATCGAAACAAAGATGGTAGAGATAACAAAAGATGGCTCATTATTCATGTAGAACTGATTTTGAAAATGAGGTAAAGTGATGGTAACTACTTCACAGACAACTATTTGTCTACTTCACATGAATTTGACTGTATCCAATTCCAGGTTGCAACTCTTTTTGTGAATGCTGTAGTGAGCAACCTACCACGCAAGAGTATGTGCTTAAACCTAGGGCTACTGCAGAATTCTGAAATAATTGGAATTTTGTTTTGTGAACATGAATATTCACACTGGAAATCTCATTTTAAGAATCAGGCTCATCCTATCTGGAAACACAAAGATAGGCTATGATTTGTCTGTCAAAAGGATACATATCAAAACATGTCTCAAACTGCACATTATGCACACTTGAAATTTATGAAGAATCCGTTGGGATGGTAAGAGACAGGTTTTTATTCCCAATGGTTAACTATCAGCTTTGCTGCTTTTCAGAAATTGTTTTTCATTGCTGTTTTCCCATCAGTTAAATGGGGATGAGAGCACTCACCTTTATCTGCAGATTGCTCTGAGCTCCACCAGACAAGAAGTTCTGTATCACAAGTCAACACCGGTAACAATCAGCTCAGTTACACAAGTGACTGATTAACTCACAAGCAGAAAAAAAGGGCTTCACAGTTGGCAAATGTCACTAACCAGAAGGTCTGCTTGAACAGTTCAGTGCACTGAGATGGAGCCTAAACTCCCAGGACAGTTGCTGAACATGCTGGCCAGATGCTCGTGGTGGCAGCCTCCTTCTGCCAGGTGAGGGGATTCGCACAGGGAAAGAGAGCGCACAAGTTCACACACAGTAAATTCACATCTGACTTCATGGACCTTCACCATCTTCATGCAGACAGACCTCATGCTGCCAGCTTCTTTCCCAAGGAGGCACAACATATTTTAGTATGTGGAAGCCATGACCAGGAAAGTCTAAGTGATGCAGAAAACAGTGATGGAGCCTGCTCCCAAACCACATTGTGGGAAAACATATGGGAAGTCACAATGGCCCTCTGAAAGCATTAGGTCAGGAGTGAAAGCAAAATACCATCATCACCTATACTAGATGGATCCAAACACTAGGACTTGAGTCCCAGAGAGAAGCATTGCCTAATCAGGCACAAGTTGGTTGCAGGCATGTGGCATGACTAGATGTAGAAGTATGCGGTGTTTGATCCTAGAGCTCAGTCAGAGAAGACAGTGCTACAGAGTAAAGACATCATGAAGCCCAAAGCAAATGGGCTACTGTTGCGGAAAGCAATGCAGGGCTGTGTACAGTCCTCAAGATAGCTCTGAGCTTGCTAATACATGTGCATGGGGTGGAGGGTCTCAGTGCTCTCTAGATCTACAGCAGCGCTGCCAAGAGACCTCAGCTTTGCATTCAGCTCTGGCACCAGAGCAGACGATGCTAGTGCTAGTGTGGGGCTTCTCAGTGCCACAACACTATGGGGTCTACAAATGCTGTAAATCACCTGGATGTCTTTAAAACTGTTACCCACACTCCTAAACCCAAATTCCTGAGCACTGAAAGCCATTAAGCACTCCATTACATTGTAAATTAACTGTAATGTTGCGTTCAAGTACTAGTTTGGGTAACTGAAGTCCTTTTGCTTTCCTTACTCTACAGGGAAGTTGTCCCTTTCCTATTTTCCCTACCTTATACAGTTCCACTGAAGGGTCCTATGCTGTCAAATATTAGTTGCCTTTACCTCAGCTGTTTAGCTCAATTTTCATGGCTGACCAATATCTCCTCTGGTTATTAAAGGGAGCGTCACAGACACTGCAAGGTGCTTCACAGTTCTGACAGTAATGAAGCATATTCTAACAATTAAAGTGTTTAACTCAAAGATCTGGTTCACTTCAGTTAAAGTTTAGCGTACCTATGCCTGTGAACACACACTGGTTTTAAAGTGTCCTTCCTTTAACAAAGTCACAGATTCTGGCAACGAACCTTCTTGTAACCGTAACATTTAGACACATGTCAGTCAGAATTAGGAAGAGAACGTGTGCTAAGCACCACTGGAAAGCTGGTCATTTGTAACTGTCACTGCTAGCTCATCTTTAATTACAATCCAAAGATTTAATTTTCTTCTTTGCCAAGAGTTCCTGTTAGTTCTGATAATTTTAGTGAATACTTACTAAAAATTAAGCCACCTACACAAATCTGTCCCCAAAATAAGTGCTGGAAGCAAATTATAACATCTCCCGTCATTTCATGGGTATCTGTATCGTCACTAGATTTATGTTCTAATGCTACATTATTACCTATTACCATAGTTGTTAAAACCTTACTTTTCATGCTAATGAAAATGATGAAAGACAGGGGGTTTGACATAAATACTGTAATAAGAACCATATTAATGTGACAGACGATTGCTCCTCTGTGACAGACTATGAAATCCTGTGCAAGAGTTACAGAAGGTTCATTTACATGTCTGCTCATCTATCTCTCCCTACAGGGAAGAAAGGGACTCATGCTCAATATTGGAGGGGGATGAGAATCAGAAGTAAGATAGCAAACAGGCACAGATAGTCTTCCTAAAAAGAAATGCATCCCAAGCCATACTTCCTTTCTTAAGTGCCCATAAGCATAAAATGTCAATTACGGGACCTAAGGTCAGACTCCTAAAACCTCTTTTCAGGTGTCTAATTTTGTACCTCTAGGTAAAACTTCCAAAATGTAGGACAGAAGCAACACTAACAGCAAAATGGGATTTGTGCTCCTAAGCCACATCCTTCTGTTTTTATTTTGCGGCATTTTTCTTTCACCGAGTTTGACATGAGTGTTACCATCTTCCAGTCATGTTACCACCCCAATTCTTTCCATGGCTCTCCTAGCAATTTTCATGGGTTGCAGGTGTGCTCTATTTCTGAGGAATATAACCTGACTGTTCTCTAAGAGAGACCTGGGTAACAGGCAGCAAAGGAGCCAAGACACTCATACATTCCCAAGCATGGATGATCAGGACAAGGGCACTGAAAGGCACTGTGCAGTAGAGACACAACCACTCATCAGCCATGGGTCTTTTGAAGTACTGCATTCAGTCACAGAAGACACAGAAACATGGTCACGTCACACACCACTGACTCCCTTTTTGCTGATCACAATCAGTTTTATGTCAGTTGTGGCCCCATCGATTTCAACCCAACCAATGATTTGTATTAGAAGATGATAGTTTTACTCCACTCACACTGCTACCTGATCTTCTAATGCGATAGAATCTGTGATGCTGCATGACGGGTGCCAAATGCAGACTACTCCATCATGAGACAACAATTCTCCCTACCCTTACAAAAAAACCCCCAAAAACAACAACAAAAAAAACCCCACAAAAATCTAACACTCCACAAAATAAAAGAAAATAATAAATCCAGAATTTCTATTTGCTTTCTACTAGTAAAACACCTTCTTTGCAGCAATATTCCTTTTCTTTTTAGAGCTGCTCTATTTGCAAAGAGAAAGAAAAGAGTGATCAAATAGCCAATTTATTATTAAAACTCTCATCCACTGATAGTATGCAGACAAAGATTAG
Organism: Sula dactylatra; assembly: GCA_013389905.1. Taxonomy (NCBI): domain Eukaryota; kingdom Metazoa; phylum Chordata; class Aves; order Suliformes; family Sulidae; genus Sula; species Sula dactylatra. The sequence continues at coordinate 133,777 of WEKW01027402.1, read as the reverse complement.
TTTCCCCATTTTTAACAATGTAAACATGGTATTTGTTAGAGGGACTTCCTGAAGATTGCTTGTCTTTCTACATCTTTGCTGTCTCTCTGTTCCCTCTTGCTTTATTTTGATTACCTTTCTGCAAACTTATAGTCATATTAGCATACTTCTCTACACTTTTAATGTTCATGTTCTTGTTCTTTGGCCTTCCTTAAGCAAGTGGCTAGGACTGATTTCTAATTTGTCTTGAAAGGTGGATTTACTATTTTCCTCAGCAAGGAAAGTAACTTGAAAAAAAGAGGTTCTCTCTCATCTGTTTCTTATCCTTGAAAAACTAAATGAAGTGAGATTTCCAAGGCTGCTTGTGACATCACCTTACACACTACAGTTTAGCACATTTTGCTTTAGTGGCAGTTCAGAAGTTCACTGTCCTACATCTGATGCCTTCTGCTCGCTACAAATGTCTTCAGTATAGAAAGAAGTTAAAAACCTTAAATGATTAAAGCACACAGGAACCCACAGACTCCATAAAATCAGTACTAGCATGCCTAAGCAGAAACAGCATCACACAATATTCCCAAATACTCATTTGCTTTTGTACCATATGATCAGTTGAAGTTGAATTTTAGTCTTTGCTGGTTTTCGTTTGCTTTCACCAAACATGTTTGTATTTTTAAGCTTTCCTCTGCAGGGTGCGAGGTTTGAAATTTTAATGTTTGTGAAAAGGAGCAAGGGCAAAATATTTAGCAATAAACTAATATCTTCTGAGGTTCTAGTAAAACCCTCAAAGACTGTCAGTGGAGTTATGAGTTGCAATACATACTGTATTCTTCCATTGCTCTGAGGGCAAGCACTGAGCCGCAGAAATTGGCCCCAAGACTGTCAGAAAGAGAGGCTTTTTGAGTATGACTTATTAGCACTATTTGCACTGGATGCATGAAATCACATAGGTAGGAAAGCCCAACACTAACACCCTGCTCTTCACTCCAAGAGTGTAGCAACTGTATCATGAAACTGAGCTGGGATTACAGGAATCTGCTCGTTCAAGGTCACACAGAACATCCTACCATGTTGGTCAGCCAGCTCATTCTGCAGTGCTTAACCCACCGGGCCATGTGCTTTGCAAAAGAAGTCACTTTGCCTGTGTTAAATATTGTATTTGTACGGCACTTTTGTTTCTAGTCTTTTTTTTCCGTACAGAAGGTACTGTCTTTCATGTCATGCGTTTGCCTTCACTATGGGATGCTGCAAAGTCAGTAAGCTTTGATAAAGCTGTGAAGTAAGGACCTTTGCAGGACTGCAGGGTTAGTTTGGGACTCACGATTCTTGTGCAATGGGGAACTGAGCCCTGACAATGATTTATTTGTCAGTGCACTATACTGACAGCCAAATCAGCCAGAGAGCAAGTAAGAAATAAAAGGGCAGAGAGAAAATATTTGGGTTTAAAATTGTTCTGAAAATTTCTAATAAAAAAATCAATTACAAAACAAAAAAATGTTCTGTAGTGTCTAAGGCTATGTACACTGGCCTGCAGCAAGAAGCAAAGTCATTTATCTTCAAGGCAGTGATCACAGACAAAAATAGGAGTGCCTTTTTTTTTCCCCACTTGAAAATCCTAGGCAAATTGGGTTGCTAATTTGCTTTCACCACTTTCAAGAGACCAATTCAGTTATTGGTCTTACAGGTTTGCGATACCAATTTTCAAACAGCTTCCAAGGTTCCCTTTTCAGAAAAGTTCTGTGTCATGAGTTTAAAATTGCAGCTAACAAAACAGCTCAAAAAATAACTTAAAAAACCAGAGAGGAGGGATACTTTCCAGCTGAGGTTGGAAAACTGAGGCCTCAGCAGACTAAGGTTCAACTCCTCTATCTGAAACATTTAGCAAAGCACCTTCTCAATTTTCAACCACTCTGAGAGCCAACAATCTTTTTCTGCATGCTCTTTCAGACACAGATCTAACTCTTCAGCACACTCTGCTTATGCAGATGGGGAAATAATGGCTACTAGAAACCTTTGTAAAATTAGCAATAATAAAAAAGCTTGTCTTGGTGGGGGAAGAAACCCAGGCAATGCAACTGGTTGCAGACCTCATCTCTAAATGTCTTTCCAATATTTTCAGCCTAGCCACTGAACCAAGCATGCCAAAGGGATGTTTCTGCTCTAATCACCAAGCTGCACATCCCTGCCGAACACCTTAACCCCTGCTGGTTTCCTGCTTAATGTCTGTAGCTGTTAAGAAGAAAACACAACTAGGAGCAATGATGTGAAACTTGCCTGCCATTGCTCCTTAGGAAGTAACCCCTTAAAGTTTCCTTGAAGGAGATAATGTTGTTAGCTTCTTACACTGATTACTACCTATTCAGTATTTATTACAGGCTCCTCTACCCTGCCAGTGGGCTCTCTGACTTGCCCAGAAAGGCACAAAGCTCACTGCAGCCTGGCACAGCTGCTGAGTAGCACTGGGTCCTTCCAACTCCAAACCTGCTCCACAATGCATGCTCCTGCCCATCCAGTGTCTCTGCTGGAAAACCCTTGCCGCTGCCCCAGGAAACCTGCTCTTGGTCCTGTTCAATATATTCTCAGGTCTCCCTGCTCCTCGTCCTCCACATTCCTCCCTGCTACTGGGCTTGTCCCATGATACAATGACCAGTCTTTCTACGCAATTATATTTACTGTATAGTTTTCATCTGTTCTACGACACTGGGAAGGGACAGGGGGCAATACAGTGCATGTATCCTTGAGCCCACTGGCCTCTGGAGACCCTGCAGTTAGCCAGAATGCAAGGACCATCCCACATCTTTAGAAAGCCTGAAGCACACGTCAAGTGGATTCCTAACACAGATGGTAGAGATATGCCATGGCCATAAGGAAATGTGTATATTTACTAGTCGTTACATCCAGTTGTGGCATAATGTCCTTTTTCCACTTCTTTTCCTGCATGCTGTTTGCATCCAGGTAGAATAAAGGGGGGATGTGGAAGGGGTCAACTAGTGGTATGAGAATACTCATATCCCAGTTAACAAATAAGGTGTTCTCTGGGTTCAGTTATATATATCCCTACCCAGCTCAGCATCTCCTTTCTCTCATGCTTCAGGAGCAGTGCTGAACGCTGATGAAGAAATTTTGGTCTAGTGCCAGTAAGTCATTGGAATACAGTCTAAATGAGCACAAAATAACTAACCTGTCCTGGTACCAAATGAGTAAAATATGATACCACCACTGGGATATTTTCCTGATGTTTAAGAATGTATAATGGTCCCTAGTTCCAAGATGAAGTATGCCACTCACTGTTCACAGCATATTTCAAAAGATCTGGAATTGTAAAGCCACTTTTAATGCATCAAAACAAAATATTTATTAAAACAGCAAACGGAACACCAATGCCTTTTTTTTTTTTTTTAAGTAAATAAGTGGTAACCTCAACATTCAGGAGCAGGCTTCATTACAAAAAGAGAGAACTTTTATGTTCATTGCTGACTTTCTGGTTTACATCAAGAAAATCCTCCCCCCTGACTAAATACTTTGCAAAGATTACATTTCACTTGAAATTTTCTCATTTTTTTAAGCAAAATATGAAACCAAAATAATGTTAGTTTTCAAAAACTAATAATAATTACTAGGAGCTTGACACTATTTAACTTAAAAAATTGGCTTATTTATTTTCAATCAAGAGACATACATAATACGTAACTCAATGCAGCATTTGCTCTTGTGCTAATCCAGGGGAAAAAAGTTATATTTCTCATTATCAGTTCTTCTTAAACTACAAATCCAAACACCAACAGATATGACTCAGTGTTTATCATTCTGAAGCACAGGAGCTAAAAGCAGAAACGACCCACGCAAGAACCTTAAAGGAGGATTTGCCCTGAAAAATGATCACATAAAATCAGGATCATCTTATTCAACAGACTAGTTCACCTCATGTATTCAGACACACCTGCTCATTTTCGTATGAAAAACAGACTTTTCATCAGTATTCTCTGACAACTATTGGCACAGCTCCCTGGGAATTAACTACTTATTCGTTCCTGGAATCACATGAATCCTTTGTATTTTTCTATTAATCCCCATGCTGCCAACTATAACTATTTCAAAATTACAAGTTAGGCTGTAAAATTAAGAGACTGGTTTCATCAAAAAAAAAACCCCAAACCCAAAAACCACCCTCAAAACAAAACAAAAAACCACAAAAGAAAAAACCAAACCAAAAAACCCAAACCCAAACAAAAAACACATACAAAAAAGAAAACAAACCCCAACCACCAAAAAGCCAAAGCAAACCAACTAAACAAACAAAAAACTCAAAACCCCCAAAAAAACTGAAAAAGAGAGAGATTTTAAAGAAGATGAGAAATGAAAGGAAGGCAAGTCCTTCTTTCTTTTTTTTTTTTTTTTTTTTTTTTAAAATCTGTGTGTTCAATGTAAGGTGATTTCCAAACATCTCTTTGGGGGTTACAGACTCTGTTGACTTCATTCAGAAAGACAAGATCACAGGAAAAACAGTACCACAAGAACTGTGATAAATTCACAAGAGGTGGGAACACTGTGCTTAGAGCAATGCAGAGCCAAAGAGGCTCTGATCTGCTGATCCTAAAAGCTATATTTAAGTATAGCACCAAAAAAGTAACTTTCAAAACACAGACACACTTTGTAAAGCAAACCTGCTCCTGTGATGTGGCTTATGAAAATCATTCAATGAGCTAAGATAACTTTTCAAAGTAAAGGACTTGGCCTGGTGTTTCTCACCTACAAAATTTCCACCCCTAAATGATGCTGCAGAGACAATCAGATACAAGCTCAGACTTCCACTGAAATGTAATGCCTAAAATCAACAGTCCAGGCCCCATACACCCAGCAGACCATGGAGAAGAAACAACATCTCCACAGGGACAACTGGCTTTGAAGTGGCCTCTGAATACATCCCTTCCCACTGTGAGCAGCTGACCTGGGGAAAGAAAGCAAGGTGAGATGACTCCAAGCCTCCTTGCTTTATAAACACAATTTATAGTAAATTTACTGAAATCAACACAGCTGGGAGCTTACCTTTTATAGCAGATTTTTCTGTGCATAGAAATACTGTAAACCAAATCTTTTTCTGATGTCAAAACTGTTTATATAAAAGGTAAAATTACTGTGTTTATATCCAGGTCATGCCAGAATAATGTATTTGCCTAAAATAGTTACAGTAAATTTTTACACCGTAAAATGTGCTGCATATCAGACAGAGCCGTGAGCCTTCTTCCCTTTCATATTTATGAACTTCAGTATAGAAGCTAAAACGCAAGCAATTTGAACAGATGTGATGTTGATGGGACTCCACTCTTTCTAGAATTTCATGTTGTGCTATCATAAGCCAGCTAGCAGACTAAAGCAATTCATGAAATTCCTTTAGCATGCTTGTATACAGATCTTGTGTCACATTTCATTTTTTTTTTCTTTAAATAGCAAACTGTAACACACACACAAAAGCCCCAGGAGATGCTAAGCTTTGAAGAGCAGTATGAAATAACTTCTGCCCAAAGGATCAATGAGCAATCCATAATTTCAGTCACCCTCACATAAAAATGGGAAAAAGTGTAATTCCACTGAGTAGAAATATGCGAATACCTCCATTATTGGTGAAATAACTGCAGCAGTACTCTCTCAAGACACCAACAGAGCTTTCACATGATACTTCACCATTTTAGTTAAGATAAGCATAGCTACCTGCACAATTATTTATATTACACAGTACCTAAATTTCCCAACAGTTTGTCAGATTGTCCAGTGCTGTTGGTGCGCAAAGATGGGGCATGAACTCACTCCAATCTGATTAACATGGCATCAGAGAACGGAAAATTCCAAAAAAGTGATTACTTGTCAGGATTTTTGCATCAATGCAAACTGGATAAGAGCAGACAGTGTAGATGTGGTCCTCGTTTCTAATAATAATAAGTGTGTCATTGAGACCTGTCTCTTGTTTGCTTCCAACAAGTTGGGTGGAGATAAACAGAAACACATTTCACAAAAACACAGAATTTTAAAATGTCTGTTAAATTATTCACTCTATTAAACAAGATGATGTCCCAGAAGAAAATCTTTGAAAACTGTACTTTGGTTTGTAAACCTCATTGTAGGGTCAGGAGGAATTCTCCATCTTAACATGTAATTAAACTTCATGGGAAATGTTTAATTAAATTAAGAAACGCAAGAAAAAAATTCCCTTAGGCTACAAGAACTCTGATTACAGTGTTGCAGTAAGCCTAAACAAGGCTTAACGTACTGTAGGGCACACGGGGCCAAAGCCTCTGGACTATTTTTAACACGTTGCAGAATATTAGCAATTAGAAATAGGAAGTGTTAAATATATTCATGCCAGGTTCACACAGGGAATCTCATCAAGTAATAACTGAAGGGCTTCCGCTACTGCGGTATGATACACACTCAGTTTTAGGAAAAGACCAACGTACATCATTAGCATCTGGATTCAGACTTTGGGAGCCTGGATTTTCTGGATAATAAGATCAGGGGAGCAGGCTTGTCATTAATATGAACAAAATAGATCCAAATAGAACAAAATTGCTTCCTAACACTCAGGCCCATTTCTTACGATTAAGAGGGAGCTATATTTAAACTTTATGACTTCCTGCAATTTCTGATGTAACCCATGGAAACTGTATGTACGTTAAGGTAAAAATGTCCAATAACTGCATGATGGAAAGGCAATTGTGAATTATTTGTAAGGCAGTACAAGATCCAAAATCAAAAGGCATTTTTAAAGTACCCATAAAAAAATCTAAGCATGCAAATTATAAACAGAGGTATATACAACAAAATCAAAGGTAAACAGAAAATTTATGGCTAAAAAGATCTGACCAAAAATTCCTGTAAGGCAACAGGGCTCCACTTGGGTCAAGTGGAAAAGTTTCCCCTGATCTAAGCTGACATAGTTCCACTAACACTACAGTGTTCTGTACACGAGCCTTGCGGATTCCATACAGACGTAATGTCATCTCATCTTCACCACGTAACATGCTGAAATTGCTAGTGAGCCACTAATTTCTGGGATAACTGAAACCACCACCACCAAGTAAAAAACTCAGCCAAACCAAAAATATATCTGAAATCTAAGCAAAACATTTACCCAGACAAATTTACATTCAGCACAAAGATGATCAGAGATTTGTATCCCACTGAAAGACTTAACAAACTAGTGCTCTACAAACTAGGAAAGTATTGCCAAGTAAAGCTACTGTTATGAATCCCTGGGTCTTTTAAGAGCAATCATTCATCTCTCCTTTCCCCAGAATTCTGCTTTCTCTGTCATTTCACAAGCACTCATAAATCATTGCAACACCAAACATGACCCCTACTGTACTAAATGCAAGGATAATAAAAGGAAGAACATTTTAATGAGACACACAATTATGCTGTAAAATTCCTGAAGTGGTCTTTTGATTTTTTTCATTTGCTCATCTTCCTCTTGTAATCTGTTTGGGGTTTGGGTTTGGTTTTTTTGGCTGCTCCCCCTCAATAGTCTGCTAGAGGAGCATCACAACTCTGGGAACTACATTTTTCTCTAAAGAAACCTATTTAGCCCCACTTCCTCAGCACAAAACTGTGCATGAAGGCACCTAACTCAAATGGACAAACCTCCAGAATGATGAGTTCTTGTCACTGCTTGTCGAATGGATAAATAGGGACTGGGCATGTGGAATATCTACATCTGAAGAGAGAAAATTTTTTTAAAGTATTTTTGATAATCTAGTTCTGTTGTCTTCCTCCTTTTACCACCTCCTTTGCTGATTTCCTTCCTACTTGTTTCTTTACTTTAGTGCAGTATGTAAATGAAAGAGATGTTAAAGCATTAAGGTTTCAAAACTACTTCATTTTAAAAAACAGTATATTGTGTTTGCAGAGGGAAAAGATATCTGTCATCTTTAAACAAGAGCTTGCAACAATCATCCCTGGTTAAATGCTTACACTGAAGAGACACTTGAATGTAGAATAAGCAGGTGCAATTATTTTGCAACAATAAGAAGAGGAAAAATTAGTCTTAAGGCCTGCCTCCAGCAAAAAGATCCTAAAGTAGCACAATTTTCTACAGAATTACAGTTGGAGCACAAGTTGTGCTACTCAGAACAACAGGTTCGCTTCTTTGGTTTTTAAATAAAAACATAATTATTTGTGTTCTTCACCTGGACAGAGACCGTACCCTTCAAACTTTTGTCATCCTCATCCTATGCCACATTCAAACAGGAAGAAAAGTATGAATGTCACTTGAACTTGGGACAACACAGTATCAAGAGCAGAGAATGTGCTGCAAAAGCCTGCTGGTTTTGATTCTGCACTAATACTTGTGTGATAAACCCAGTTCACCTAGAGAAACTCTCTTCTAATTATGAAGTCCAAGGAGCAAAAGAATTTAACAAGCAGATCAAGTGTGTTAAGATTGTTTGGCATCTCCAGATCTCCAGGTTTTGTGGGATCTCAACAAAATGCATTTCACAAGCTGGTTTTGTCAAATTGTGACTGACTTAAAGTCAGATCCCGTTAAAACATTTCAGTTTGGGCCCCCAAAGCTCTGCAGTCACTGGTGCACATCAGGGGTACCATGTGTATTTCTAAGGTACAGTCAGATCACTCAGGCACGGTGTCATAACAGACACTCAGTGCATGGTGTCATAACGCATAAAAAAACGTTATTGACAGGGGTATCTACAGCACAAATCTGAGTTTGCTGCTGTCACTTTCGGCAGTCTTCTCTTTGACTAACGTATTACATCACATTTTGCAACTTGCAACACAGAGCTAATGAGTATAAAGCAACCCACCCTTCTAGCAAGATATACGTGGTCAGGGGTGCAAGAATTATTCGTAGTAGACTAAGGTCAGCCTACACATCCCTGCTGGCTTTGGTACCTACATGCACTAGCTAAACCTGAGGTTTGAGACATTGTACCAAAACTCAAGGAGCCACTTAATTATTCTACTGAAAGAGCATAAGACTGTAATAAGGAATCGCCTTAATGGTTCTGGACACCTTTGGGGCATTGCGCTGGCTGGAAAATCATGACCCAATCTCAGCTTTTAACTCATTTCATATCATCTCCACTGCATTAGTGAGTTTAAAACATACTTACTGCTCCAGCTATAACCAAGGAGGAGAACTGGTGCTGCCTCTTGTCACATAAACACTGAAGCCTTGAAGTCATGGTAGAGTCTAGTCCAAATGCACCCCTTATTAAAATGCTCTTCTTTTTATTAACATTAATAGGGATCAGATTTATACATGTGGGAGGTCTTGTCTGATGGCAGCATGGGGCTTCTGAAAAGACAGGAGAAAGCAGCAGCATCTTTGTAAGAAAAGAGTTCTGTGCCTTGGATTATAAAACCTTGGGTTTCTAAAATATTAACTGTACTTGACAGTATATTTCCTGTTTGTACAGCTTTAAGCTTTACTGTCTGTCAGAAAATTATATAAATCTGATTGCCCCTGTCAGAGCCAGATATGCTTTAGCTCTCAGACTTCCCAGAAACGATGTTACTTATCCTTTAGAGATGGAAGTGGTGTACTGCCAGTATAACCAGCATCTCATTATGAAGCCTGAAGCAGTTAATGGTGGTTTTCACAGAATCATAGAATGGTTTGGGTTGGAAGGGACCTTAAGGATCATCTAGTTCCAACCCCACTGCCATGGGCAGGGGCACCTTCCACTAGACCGGATTGCTCAAAGCCCCATCCAACCTGGCCCTGAATACTTCCAGGGATGGGGCATCCACAACTTCTCTGGGCAACCTGTTCCAGTGCCTCACCTCCCTCATCTCACAATGCTGCATTTATATGAAAACACACTGACAGCAGAAGAGGCAGAAATAGCCACCCCCAACATACAGGGGAGCGGGCCCACGAGTGGTCTGCCTAAAACCATGGAAGGCACGGGTGGGAGATTGCTGCAAAGTCCAGTTCAGCCAGACAACTCTCACTGGGAACCCAGAACAGCTCCATCTGTTTAAATGGGGAAAATTCTTGGAGAGGGATCATCTGAACCAAAGCACATTCCCATGGTGGCCACAACAAAAACTACAGCCTCTCCAACAGCAAGGCCTGGAGAAGACGTCCACACATTGGCTAGCCCCCACTTCTGCTCTGCAGCAGGATCAATTTGATGGAACATTTGTGTTTCCAAGTAAAGTCAAGGTGTACTTGAGCATGTATATACCCCAGACTGGGAGTGTGTCTCCTCCCTTTTTACTATTTTCAGCATTGTGTTGGCAGATCTCAGATACAGGAACAACGGCACCTGGCCCGTCATTTCTTCCCCCATCCTCTCCCTCAAAAAAGAGCAGAGCTCCAGATTCACCTATTTGACCCAATATGGACCAGTTAACTCTCCTGCCTCTGCCTCCGAGCTGAATGTTTATATATCTTCTCCCAGAAGTGCTGAAGGATTTCTGTGGTCTCCAGGAGAGGACAGCCCCATTCATGTTGTAAAGAGAGAGTCAAGAGAGGAAAAAAAGCAAGGCAAGATCTAGAGACTGATTTATGGGGAATTTTCCATTTGTTTCATCAAAACAAACAACAATTGTTTCCATTCAGGTTCAAATGATTTTTTTCCCCCCAATGGGATCTTAGGTCCTGTTGCACATATGCATTTTGACAGCCTTTAATTAAAGAACCATATGTTACATTTCTACAGGGTCTCAAAATATTAGCTTATGCAGGTCCCACAAATTGAAAAGTCTTGGTAGAAGGCTGATTGAGGGACCTACATAAGCAGAATGATTAGCTTTAACTGCAAGACTTTTTGACTGATGGATCTGTTTGGGGTTTTTTTGTGGTTTGCCTTGCCAGAGGGACCATCACATATAAGAAGAATCCTTTAAACAAATCAGTAAGTAATGAGAATTGCAACACTAATAACCATTCTATGAAAGTTTCTTCCTAGGAATAAAAATAACATTAGTTTTTATCACATGCTGTCTCTTTCTAGCATAGTTTTCCATCTTTGAGTAATGACTTGGGTATAAAATAAAACTGCTAATTTGCTACGCTCCAGTTTTCACTCTTGCAACTGCTGTGCTTTAAGTTGTGTCTGCTGAAACCTGTATTTTGCATATGCCTCAGAAGTAGTGCAAGGTATTTCTGTATTGCTTCTGAAAGCTTTAAAGTGCTCAAAAGTGGTTAAGGTCCCCCAATGACAAGCCATACCGCATGAATTCTCCACATGCTGGCAGAGCAGCTGCTAAAACCAATTAGGTCATTATTCAATTTCTCAATTTTTTTCTTTAAGATGAGAGCAAAATACAAACTTTAAAAGTTTCCCATATGATTCAAATAAAGCCAGTCCTTTTACCATATAAACCAGTGAAATTATTATGGAACGAGACCTGTCAACGAGACCTTTGCATCAAAACAAGGATCAAGAATATCAAGATGGCATGTAGTTGTGAGAATGTCCTCAGCATTTCATCTCAAGACTACTCTATTCATTTTGAACAGGTTCTTGGACTCATTTTAGGCTGTATTTAATCCTGTAATTCCTAGTGCATTCTGATATAGTAATATTGAACTTTGATTTTTACCTGCATCTCATTTCCCCACCTTAATTTAGGTCTTAAAATAATAGTTTCAGAGCCATAACAGCTCAAATATTTCCCCATTAGCAAAAAGCTAATTCTTGAGCTCAGTCCAGGGGCAATTAAGTCGGAAAAGCAATTAAGGTTTCAGAAATCCCTGACAATAGGAAAGGTTCAACCTAATATCCACAAGTACATGAAAACAAAACATATCTTAGGGTTATTAGGAAAATACGGCCTCTGACTGTGGCCAAGAGCTCACAAGAGCTGGGTTATTAATAGCCTTGCTGTATGAAGAACGTTTCCACAGGAGGTGTCACATAGGTCCCACAAAGCAAACTCTCAACTCAGTGCTGAATTAGTCCATGCCACAAGGATAGCTGAAGAAATTTCTTGCTAGAGAGCAGCCCCCTAAATGGGCTGTGCACCACCTAGACTTTCCATTTAGCTAAAACTCTGATACCTTTCCAAGAGCTCCTATCCTTCACAGAAGAAGGAGAGCAGTTTTGGATTTCAGCTGGAAGTTATGGAACTGTTACAAAATACAGGCTACAGAGGCACATAATATCAAGAACTTTTTGTAATGAACCCCTGACACTTCACAAGTACACCGAGAGGAAACGTACCCCAACCAAAATTCCTCAGCAGTTCAGAAAAAACAAAAGTATGTGTGGGAAGAGAAGAACACATGCAAGAGGGGTTGTTTGTTTGGGTTTTTGTTTGTTTGTTTTAAGATCAACAAACCCCCCCACAAACGCCCAAACCCCTGCTGTTGGTGTCAGTGCTTGCTGGTGGTTGTCTCTGACCAGAACCTGGCCTGAGCCTGCCAGTACTTTCCCTGTGTGTCACACTGTCACAATTTTTATGTTGCTGATGCCGTGGACCACCCTTATTGGCTCTAAGACTGCTAAAAGCCCCTCCAGAACTAGGCAGTTATCATCTAAAAATAATCATCACCAGCACGCACCCGTGCATTAAGCCATGTCATAGCACATTGCAAAGAAGAGAGACGCCATCTGCAAACCCAAGCCAGTTCATGCCAGCTGAACCTCCAACACAACTGCGACTCCCTGTCCAAAATATGACTCTCGGCACCCTGTACTGTAGGGTTTCCTCTGCAGCACTGATTAAAAAAAAAAATATTTAAAAGAAGAAGATAAAAGCTCATAACCTATTTGACAGCATATAGCAAATTAATTGTGCTTTTAATCTTCTTTTTGTATAGTTTGTAATTCAGGAATCTTTGCTCCTGGCATAGTTGTGCACAGATTTAAAACATTCAGACACATGTGTGTGCGTCCTCTCCTAGTCTTGTTCTCAGTTAAACTGCAGTTTTCCATAACTATGTGCCTCAGTAACACATTCAGCAGGGAGCCACCTCCCTGCTCTCCTCACGTGAATAAAGATGTTTGAACACCTCCTGGATATGCATGGGTGACCAAGAAGCACAGATCATCTTGTCACTTCTTGCTCAAGTCAAATTCCATAGAAACGACCTGAATGAAGATACCAGCCTGCTTGGTAAGGATAATAAAGTTGATGAATAATGATACATCTCCTGTGATAGCAATTTCATTCACTGAACGGATTTGACAGTACAGTGAGGTTATTATGCATTATTTTTAGTACTAGAAATCAATGGCACTATTGTCCTTTTCAGTTCAATTTGATTTAGATGAAGCTCAGTGTGCAGAGAGAATAATGAGGAGCACTGCCTCACATTAAATGGAAACAGAAATCATGTTCTTAGCAGGGTGTGTTTTATGATAAGACGATTGTTCTGCGAACAGCTTCTTATTTCAATATTTTGGATGTTTAAATAAAGTGTGTGCTCGAGACAGATGGAAGTCTTTTAGGAGATGGATTTCCCTAGCAGAAAAGTGACAAATTCTTTTGTGAGGAGAGCTGCTGTCAACATGATTCTCAAGGGCCTGCTGTAGAGTGAATGGGCACTGAACTCATGACGGAAGAAGACCCCACTGAAGCATAATCATGTGTCTTGGGCATCTGCCCAAGCCTGAGTTTGAGTTCCTTGTTCTAAGAAGGGCTTGAGCATAGGGCTTCCATCACTGGAACAGGTTCCCCAGTCTATCCTAGTGCTTCTTATTCTTGGTGGAAAACTTTGTAAAGGTCTCATTTTATTTTACTGCAGAATGGATTTTTTTCATATATACTTTTAAATGTCAAACATTTTTGCAAAGCAGAAAAACTACTTTCTCCTAATCAAGGGAAGCAGCAGGACAAATTTTCCTTACAGAGCTCTGTCAGAGGACTTCAGTTTTCGTCTGTTGATGCAAGCAACTAAAAAGCTCACAGTTCCACCTTCCACAAAAATAAATGCAAGTTACCTCCTCTTCTCTTCTGGACAAAATAGATGCAGCCACTTTTTACTGTAACTCTGGGTGACAAATTGCCCAATCATACCCTGCCTTTCTCAAGTGTTAGAAGACCTACCTGCCTCCTACTCAGGCTTTGCCCCTGCCATCTTTTGAAACTGCACCTGTGCTGCACAGAAATCTGCTCTGCTTGAAAAAATAAACAAATGAGGGACATCCTGGTGATGATTACACCAATATGCCTCCTATTTCATTAAATACATTTATTAAATTAATTAAATTACAATAATAAAACCTTCCTGTTCTGCATTCCTTCAGAGCTGCAACTGATTTCCCAGCTTCTCCACCCGGGTATATAAAGACACAAGGGAGCCTACCTGATACCTGAGGACGTGCAGAAGAGTGACAGCACATGCAGTACTTCTGGCAGAAGCTAGCTTGGTGTGTATACCCTTCTGTGAGATACCACGCCACTTAAACAGGGTCTCTTAACAGTATTCATTGACCTATATTGTCCAGGCAACCCAGTGATCCATTCAAGTAGCAGGAGGTGGCTCTAGTCCATGCGCTCTGCCACAGACAGCATGTGGGGATTTCCATAGACTTTGTAAAGGCTGGAAAAGTAATAAAAGCTGTGGCCAGCTGAAGAGTTACAGCTAGGCTGGCGCTTTGCATTCAGGGCTCCCCTGGAAACCATTCAATGTGAGCTGTAGCACTCATTTCATGTCTTAAAGATGCAGACAATAAAACCACCTTGTGCCAGTAGATGGCACTCTGTTAATGACCTACACACACTTAAGAGCCATGCACGATTTCTGCAGTAAATATAGAGCCTGCAGTTCTTTCTGTGTGCTTCGTGGAAGAGGCAGCATTTTGTTGGCAGAAGATGCCCAGCTCTGTCCCTAGACACTTTGCTCCATACACAAGTATAGCTCAGCTCCTCTCTGTACTGACCTAAGCTGAGCTGCTTGATGCACATCCTGTGCACCTGCAACCCACTCCTAGGCATAGACAGAAGGCTTAGTGCCCTGCTTATCGACCACCCACCCCCTTACATCTTCATCTGCAGCACTGGACTGTTGCAGGACCATTCAGCCTTGGAAACAAACAGAAGGTTGTGCAGGTTGGGCTTGAGGAAGATGTTGCACAATTACTGTTCTAGGGAGAAGGTGGCAACTTACAGAATAACCCTCTCCTAGACATGAAACACATCTGAAGAAATTCTTGCTTCTAGGAGCAAAGCAGCACACCACAGGTTTTGAATTACACATGACCATCAGCCAACTCCAGTACACCCTGAAGACCTCCAGCTCTCCTCAGCAGGAACCCAGTCCCTACTCGCCAGTGGTGCAACATCTTGGCAGGGCACTTTCTCACTGTACCAATGCACAAGCACAAGATTAAAAGCTTTCAGTTCTGTCGCACACATTCAGAGCAAAACAAGTAACTGATGCTTTTGAAAACATGACACAAAGCCCGAGTTCTTCAGTGAAAGAAAAAAATTAGCTTTGCAGCAGTCATTCTCTTCAACACAATCAGCCAGTTCTGCTAAGGCTTTTCTCAGACACTCAGCACACCATTGAAGGGCAACTTCATAGCAATTTTAAGTCACAGAGACACTGTATCTGCAACATTATTATATTCTTGCTGGCATCATCCTAATTAAGACCACTTCTTCCTTCCCAAGAGGCAGCCTTGACTATGGACACCACTGGATGCCTTCAAACAGAAGGCATTTCCTCTGAAAGCAGCATTCCTGTGGCACTGAATAGCAGACATCTCACTTGTTTGCTTACATCACCTTTCTCCTTTTGCTTAGAAAGTAGCAAATGATCCTCCTTCACTTTGATCCCACTTTGCTAAACTATCATGCTTTAAGCAACTTTCATGTTGAGTATGTAGGACAGGAGAAAAAAAAAAGAAAAATAGAGGAATGAAAGAAGGCTCTTGGAAAATAGGACACAACGGGTGCCTCCACTAGAATGAATATAAACTAGACACCCAGAAGCAAGAGGGGGTGACAGTTTGCACACACTGGTACTTTTTTGTTTATCCCAACAAATAGCCTTACTTTGATGTCCTGCCCAAACTGAGGTGCCCAATAGCAGACTGAAAGCCACACCTCATCAGTTATGACAGTTACATTCTCCTTTAAGGAGTATTATCCACAAAACACAACTCAGGGCACACTGAGCTGAAATTCCAGGACTGTTGTAAAAAGATGAGACAATTTATTGATCTCTCAGTTTGGAAACACCAGCCTTCAACCAGAAAGCTCATTTTTCTCCATCATAGCCTGAAAACACATCCTTCTGGTATCTATAAAGCTTTCAAGTAATGAGGCTTCAGGTTGTATTACCAATCAAAATCCATTAAATGGTCTACATAATATAGCAGAAAAAAATGCATAAGCATTCAAATGAAGTTTAAAAATCTAACCCACATGGAGTTACTCAAATTCTACTAATGCTTTAATAGAGCTTAAGCTTGTTCACTCCAAGTTGGTGAAAAGCTACAAACAATGTTGTTTAGAGCATAAATGAAAAACACTTTCCATTAGACAGCAGGTGCCTATTTGAATTTTCCACTCCTGTGAATATATGATTTATGGTTGGAGTGACGGATTCAAAATCTGGCCTGGAGAGTGACTGCTGTACACAAATTCTACTTTGGGTAAATAACTTCAAATTCTAAGTACTGGCAAAGGCTCTCCCCATCCCTCAGTCTGCCTTCTGTGCATGTGCATAATGCCCTCTAATAAACACAGAGGAGATCACAAGCTGAGCATGTCAACAGCAAAATGGTGTTGTGAAAAGGCAAACGTCTAAGACACAGAAAAAGGAGACAAGTCTAAGTGGTACAAAGCCTCATCTTCCTCCCCTGCTGCACACTAGTTTTAGCACCATGTCCACTTTTAGGTGCCATACTGCAAGAAAGCTACTCACCAATATCAAGGAATCCAAAATAAGTTATGAAAATTGAGAAGTGGGGAAAACTTTCATAGCAAATATGCACAACACACCACTGTCAGTGATATAATCTCCACAGGTGTTTTAGTATTAGTATAACACCTCAAAGTTATTTTAGCACTTGCATTTTCCTGTAAGTATGAGCATAAAAAGTGATCATCCAAAAATTCAGACAAAGTTTTTACATATAAATGTGAGCTCATTAAAAAAAATATTTAAATCCTCTGTGGCTACCCATAAGCATACAAATATTTGAGCTTGGTTTACAGGAAAAGACAAATACTAATGGTACACCACTGTAAAACCTTGTAGTGGACCAGGCTGCTGTTGTAAATACAAAAAGTTAACAAATACAAAGAAAACTGCTTCTAGTGTTCAAACTAGAACTTCAGATTTCAGTGCCCATTTCTAGATAAGCTACTACTTTCTGCTGTGTAACTGTGTTGCCCTGTCTTTGTGGTATATGTTAGGACAGGGAGTTTTCAAACACAAGGGACCACAAAACCCAGATATTTTTTGCAACTGCTTTTGCAATGGAGCAAGCTGAAATATTGTACACAAAATCGCTATAGAAGTGGTTGGTCAAACCTTAAATTCTGGAGCAGCCTCAACTGTATTTTCTCTAAGAGTTGCTTTTCACCTCTTACTTGCTGTTGATTTTTGAGTGGCCTTAGTGTCCATTTGTGAAAGAGCAATGATGCCTCTTGTCCAACATCCATTTGAAATGGCTGATATCAGCAAGCTTATACAATTCTAAAGCAGATGCATGGCTGTGCACTTGTATTTGTGGGTTTTTGCATTCAACTAAGTGGCTTTTCATGACTTCATAAGGCCACTCACAAAAATTCTTTGGGGCTGTTTCTCTGGCTGTAGGGATATCCATACTAGATATAACTGAGCTATCTTACATACCAGAAAGCAGAGTAACTTGTATAGTCTTCTGGACAGTGTCAGAGTGATTAACAGCGCACATGGGTGGAAGCAGACAGCTGTCTATTGAGAAAATGCACCTTGTTGTTCAAGCTGGTTTCACCCAGTTTTTGCAATCCCCTTAGCCACCCCTAAGGCATAACGTACATTTATCGTCTCCCACTGCCAAACAGTATCCTTTTTTCACTCCTTTCCCATGTTTTCCCAGCAGCACCAAACTGAGAGGGGCTGTCCTGCCACCGACAGCTGACCCATCTACCCTGCTGTGGCAGCAGCAGCACAGCTTTAGTCAAGCAGCTTCAGAGAGCAGAAGGAATTTGGGGGTCTAGGCAATGTTACCCACAAATCCTCCTCTGGGACTCTGCTCATAATGGAAGCTACATATAGGTGGGATACAACCTGTAAGTTGCTTGTAGGAGCACAATGAACTAGGTCGTGATTTCTGAAGCCTTGTAAATTATTCACTGAATTGGTCTTACTCCTTGCTTGGCTCTAGGATAGGACCCTAAATCCATACAAGTCACCCCACGTGGGCAGTTCTGCAGGTGTTCTGTTTGCTAAATCTCTTTAAGGAATGGCTTATTTTCCTTGTCCTACTATACAGTTTCTGCTACAGGGATGCTTTTTCTCTGGGTAGGTCAGGCCAAGAGACTTGGGTATTAAGTTGGTCTCAGAAACCACTGACTTGCAATCTTCTTTGCTGAAGGTTATTTGTACCCACTGAATGCAACATCTATGCTGCAAAATTTGACAGATGAAACCTGTTCTGTTGACTTTTTAAAATTAATTTTCTTGAAGAGGATCAGCAAGCAAAGAGGCACTTAAATTAACACATCACTGAACTAATATACTACAATTTTACCAAGGTAATTAAGGATGGAACAATGTGATGATCACATTAAGGTTATGATTAAGATCAAACCAATAAATCAAGAAATTCAAGTGACAAAATTGTCAATAGATCAGGATGTAAAATCAAACAACACAATTTACAGTAAAAATAAACTCTTTTGTTCAAATCTTCCTTTGGAGAAGGGCACAAAAAAAAAAATAAATTCTTTCTAGTTTGAGGTCTCAGCCCCACTTCCAGCAGCAAGTGTGCTGACTTGATTGAGGAAAAGCACAGACGGATGCTTAAGACCTACAACACGACTTGAACATTCATTCTAGTCTAATGACCTTGCCAAGCAGTTTTAAGCAAACACCACAATATCTTGAGAGTGTGTTAGAGAGATATTTCTGCCTCCTCTCACTCCCTGACCTGATTGCACCTAACCTTTGTAGGTGAAAAGGGGGAGGGCTGGAGTGCGGTATGCTTGTGGATGGACCCTTTTAAAGTTCTGGTGAAGCCAAGAGAAATGTCTTGTCCAGTCACAGTTGCACTAAACTCAACTAGACAATTGTAAAAGACATCAGTGATGAAAGAATGACCATACTCAACTTTCTTATACTATGATTAAAAGAGTTCCTCCCTCCCTTAACAACTGATTTGTTGTCCTGCCCTGACATCTTCGCCTGCCAGACATACATCCTCACATATGACTACGTTGGACTTTGGGTAATATCTAAAAGGAACTCTCTTAAACACACCCCTCTTGCTGGAAGCACTGTAGCCTTCATACTCAATCTCTCCTCTCTTCTTCTTTAAGGGATCAAGATAGCTGTAGGGATACAGAGTACATTCATTTTATGCCCTTCTAGTTCATGGAATAGTCTGTCCATTCTTTTTATTAAAATGAACAAGGTTTCCTTTCTTCAGGTAAAAAGTACCTCTTTATTAAGCTGGTCATCCTCTTCTGTAATTGGCTAGCAAAACAGTAACAATTCATCTTGTCCGAAGAAAAATATAATTTCCTTTATGTACATAACTCATTGGCCTATTTCACTGTTAAACATCTCCTACCCTGGATATTATTAATATATCCCACATTTTGTATCAAGTATGTTTGTTGATGCACAGAGTGACACAGAATATATATAGCTGTACCAGATCTTACCAAGACACAAACCCTCTATAATGAACCATGCCAAAGAGACTTATGTCAGCCACTTTCTCCTAAGCATTCTGTAACACAAACTAACTCCTCCAACCAGATAACCTCCTCCAACCTGTAACTGTTCAGCTTAATGTGCTCTGCAGTTACCCACATCTTGCTTTATCACTTCTTTAATTTCACTGTTATTGCAAGTCACTTAGGACACTTACTTTCATCTTTCACACCACAACAAAGAATCTTAAGTCATACACAGGATTTTGGGGAGCAGTGCTTTTTAACCCAGTAAAATCTACCACTACTTAGGTCACAGGTCACCATTTGGGCAAGTAAGCCGATAAAAGGTGCCAGTGCCAGAAACACACACCTTGCTCAGGCATTGCTTTGTCCTATCAGCACTCAGTAGCAGTGGGGCTCTTAGGGTCCTGTAACCCAGAATGTGACAGATTGTTGCAGCACAGAAAGGGGTAGGTGCAGATACAGGAATGTGAAAAGAGTCTAGCTAGCTGCCAGCTATCAAATCACCTGGAAGGCACTTGCAGTGATGGTTTGGACTCCAGTGACATTCCTGTTGTGCTTTAGCCCCAGACAGCAACTAAGCACCACACAGCATCGCCATTGCTGTTATCAAAATGTTCCCAGGCACAGCAGAGTAAGATGATAAGCAGTACAGCAAGCAGCAAAAGCAAAAAGCTGCCACTAACGACCACTAGACTTTAATATACAGTAAGGCCAGCAAGCCCCATGGCAAGCACAGAGGCCTGCCAATTAATAGCTAAACAGCAATAACAGCTATAAATTCAATTTAGCACATTCCAATCAAATCTGTCATTACCTCAAACCCTTCAAGCCCCAAGTTGTGTGCCAAAAAAGGACTGTTGTGGTTTAGCCCCAGTCAGAAACTAAGCCCCATGCAGCCACTCGCTCAATCCCCCCTGGTGGGTTGTGGGAGAGAATTGGAAGAGTAAAAGTGAGAAAACTCATGGGTTGAGATAAAGACAGTTTAATAGGTAAAGCAAAAGCCACAAGTGCAAGCAAAGCAAAACAAGGAATTCCTTCACCACTTCCCATCGGCAGGCAGGTGTTCAGCCTTCTCCAGGAAAGCAGAGCTCCATAACGCATAACAGTTGCTTGGGAAGTCAAACGCCATCCTTCCAAACATCCCCCCTTCCTCCTCCTTCCCCCAGCTGTATACGCTGAGCATGACGCCATGTGGTATGGAATATCCCTCTGGTCAGCTGTCCCAGCTGTGTCCCCTCCCACCTTCTTGTGCACCTGGCAGAGCATGGGAAGCTGAAAAAGTCCTTGACTAGTGTAAACGCTACTCACTGGTAAGTAAAACATCCCTGTATCATCAACACTGTTTCCAGCACAAATCCAAAACATAGCCTCATACTAGCTACTATGAAGAAAATTAACTCTACCCAAGCTGAAACCAGGACAGTTCGTCAGTGTGAACTTTCACTCTGGGACAGGTCTCTGATTTATCATTTTCTTTCAATTTTCCAGACAAATGATATTATAGCTTATGAGTTACCACAGAATTAAAAGCAAAACCTTGCTGGAGATGAAAGCTTCGATTTATTAATTTTACTTTTGCTTACCTGTGCAGCAATGACATGATTTTCACTGCGTTACTTTCTTTCACAGAAGAGCTAATAAGAGGCCTTGTAACATTGCTCAGCTCTGTAGCGCTGGTACCACTGCACTGCTGCTGCACATGAGGGTATGCACTGCTTCTTGAAACCACTCAAGCTATCAAGTCAGTACACCCATGAAGCCTCACTGAAAATGGAAGGGATGAACTTTTGCAGTAAGAAGAGGGACCCTAGTAGAGCATGTTGATAAGTGGGGTGTTGGTCTGCCTTGTCATTTGGGTCCCCTCGTTTAATAAATGAGTTTCAAAGCTGTTTGAAAGTAGCTTACAGAAGAAACAATAGATTGGGTAAGACCAGTATGCCCTCAAGCCCATCATCTTGTGTCTGATAATGACTAGTCACAAGATGCTCAGAGGGAATTGAAGGAATACTACTGCAAACAGGTGTGGCTAAATTTATCTTTTGTTAAAAACCCTCCTTCTTATCCCAAATAATTTGTTTAACCTTGAAGCACATGGTCAAGTAAGTCTTCCATGATTAATTCTGCACTGCCCATAAACTTTTCATTTTTATAACTATAAAAATCCGCTACTTTTCCAGCATTTTTTGCTACTCTACAACAGCTTAAACTTTGGTGCAGATCAGAAAGCACTCCTTATTCTTAAACTAACACACACATCATTTGTGGTAGCCCTCTGCATTCACAGTAGTAGCCACTATCTCAGACTACTTATATTATTAAGTCACTTTTTGAATAGTGTATTCTTTCACAAATGCATTATCACCCACAGAACTGTTAGCTGACATGTATTATCTATTATGCAGGCATTACTGTCTGCTACAACTATGCTGCAAATTATCAACATTCCTGACTTCTGGATAGAAAATGAGGAATTAATCTGATGAATGCCAAGTTTGGTTCATGTCATGATGCTCTTGGTGTCAGGATCCATCATGAAAGATTAAACAGAGATACCCTATGAATCAGATTCATTTTACTCAGCAACCATGATACAAATTCTTTCACTGAATAAATTTACTGCACCTGGGCTACAGTAGCTTTCAACAATTAGATCTACATGTTCTGGTCATGGTTGCATGACATGTTTCTGATCAGTTCACAACCAGCTATGGCTGTGTAGTTACCAGACAAAGCAAATGCTATACACCTCCTATTGACTACAGAAGTAACTGTGCATTTCAGCAAATCAAGCACAAGGCTACAGATATTAACCCTGCAAGTCTCCAGTAGAAAATATTTTTTAATCTAAGGTGGGACAGGCTTATAAATAATTTACAGGGAGTTATGACTTTATATTATATGAGTAATATATCTGAGAGGAAGGACTAGAATCAGTGGTGTGGGCTATTCCCCCCTGAGATCTGTAATAAATTTCTTACATTATAATCTGTTGTGAAAAATATTCTGGTTGTCACGCTCCATACGCTGGAGGCATTCTAAGTGGCCTGCCACTGAGTCCCCACTGGATGATAACACTGTCCAAATTTCTCATCATTTCACACTTTCACTCCATAGCTGCATGCTTGTTACAGCTCACTGCTGTAAAAATGATTTTTAATGGAAAAGATCTGACAGAAACTTTATGCTTCTTTGACAAAATTTTTATTGGGTTGAATACTGGAGTATTACTGACGTAGCTTTGGACAGGCAGCTATAAGCTGAGGAATTGCTTTGGGAGAAAGGTGGGGAGCAAGGTTTTATTATTATCTTTAGATCTCTGAAATGAAATGCCCTCAGAGCAGAGGGAGGATCTTGAATGCTGCTATCAGAGAATGGTATGATCCCTTGGGGCTTATCACCACACTTACACTATCAGGAAGAAAAGTCACATTTTTTTTCTCCAAAAGTTCAATACACACCCAAATCTCATGTGTCTTTATCACCATAATACATAAACACCTCCCAGTCTTGTAGTCATCTTCAGCTGATGCCTGCAAAGTGGAAAGTGGGCAGAGACTAAAGATTCCTGAACACGTGGGCCCATTCCCTGCTCTCCCCCTACTGAATATGGGATTCGGGCCCGCTACACCACCCTGCCATCAGCAACCTGGGGTACCAATGCAGGGCTATATGCCATGCTATAACTATGCAAACTGAAGCCATGTGCGAAGCCAAGCAGCACAAACTGTCCTAATTACTGACAGCCATGGTCACACCCTCATCTTTGTCCTCGGCTCCCCACAGCATCATGCCCTTGCACACTCCTTTGTGCTGACAGAGCTGTTTCAGAGCATCATATAAGAGAAAAGACAAAAAGAGATAAAAAAACCACAAGCCATTTTTTCAGCAGTAGGACTGTGGTAGCCATTGGTTAACTTGGCTTAGCTTTCACTTGCTGTGAAACTAGGAGCTGCCCTGTGCTCCAAGGGGAGTACAGAGGCAATTACCGGGAGCTAAGCTGCCTGGCCAGGCCAGGTGAGATGCCTCCATATGCTTTCTGCAACAGTCAGATTGTTCAGGAAGGAACTGCCTACAGCAGTCCATGAGCTTGGCAATGCAGGAAAATCAAAGACGGGTTCACATGTTTCCCATCACCGGCAAGCTTAGGGTACAGGCCCAGGGAATTCCTCCCCTCCAAAACCCACTGCTGCAAACCCTTTGCTCAGGGCAGGTATCTAGGACTACCCTTCCTGCTCAGTACTGAGGAAAGAGCCATGATTGTCCAGCCTCTGAATAATGCTGTGTAGCACACTCCCAAGAGAAGAAACCAGAACTGCTCTATTAACTGTGCCTTACCATTTCTACTATGTTAGTAACAAGCAGCACCTCAAAGCAGGCAAGTTTTATTCAAGACTACCTTAGTAACAAACCTTAAATAACAAACCTCAGGGAACTAAGCACATTAGTAATCAAAGTCTGACCTTCAGAAGTTCTGAAGAAGTAGGACATTTATTTAGTTTCACCAGGAAAATTTTAATGCTGAAGTCTAACATTCAGATGCAGCCTAAAGATGTTAGGTCTGGATTTATGGAAGTATTTAAGAGCTTAAAGATGCAGATACAGACAGTAGCGGAATTTTGAAAAATGCCTAAATACCTAACATTACGAAAATCCTCCAAAAGTCTTACTAGCTAGATCTTGAAGTGCTTAATACTGAATTGACCAAAGTTCACAGTCCCCCAACACTCTCTTACAAATACTGCTAAAAATCTGGCCTTAAGGAGCCAATGGCTTTTAAAAAGACTTAGGGAGTTTGGCTCAGACCCTGAGAAGGATTTATATGCCCATAAGACATGTAGATACATTCCTGTCTTTAATCTGGCCCTTGGTGTACACATTGCTGTCTCCCTTCTTTTTTATGGTGGTGCTTTTCTGCAGGTAATACTGTGTAGTATGAAAATTCCAATGCTATTTTGCTGGCATCTGCAAGCTGAAAAAAAATGATAAACACTTAGAAGAGCTTTTTGATAAAGCCAGATTGACAGTAATTGAAATTATGTGCTTAATCAAAAGTATTGCATAAGGCAGCATATTGTATAGAGGCCTTTTACTGTTCCCTAAGTATATGTCGACCTAGTAGAAATAAGCATCTATTGAAATAAAGGTTAATTAAAATTTATAAGCAGAATTTACAATTGTGAGCTATCTCTCAAGGGGCACCTCAGTTGTATGAAAAGTATCATTTACTAGGAAAAATACTTCAGAAACTTCAGCTAAGAAATAAAGAGCATGCAGCTCCATTCCTTAATTTAGAATGCGACCTTTAGGTCTAAAGACTTCTAATGTATCTCCTAAGATTTGCAAAGACTCACAATTCTTGTACTCAACATGATTAACTCAGCTTTGCAAGATAAAGGTAACACACAGTCATTTGATTCACTCCATGGAGTTGAAATGGCAAGAGGTCATTTATCTAAAAAATTACTTGGTGAATCTTAACATAGCTTCCCAAAAAAACACTTAGTAAAAACATTATTTCCCTCTTGCCTCGTGAGCAATGGCACAAGTCTGCTTACCTTGCTTGCCTTACTGTGGATTACACAGCAGTGTGACATTGTTGGCAGTTATTAGAGGCACTTCTCTATCAGTAGTCAAGCTTTCTCATTCAGTATGTACAGTAAACATGGGTATTTCACTGTATTAAAGGAGATTAAAAAGGAAAATGTCAGCTGTGCCCTGCCCACTGGAAAAGCTAGGCACCAAATATTTAAGGCTGGCTCTTCCTTCTCATAGTAGCACTAACAGCTATGACAATATACCATTTGCATTGTCTAGAATAAAGAACTGCTCAGTGGAACAGCAATGGTAAAACCAGAAGAGATGTAATAGCATCTGATCACATCTGAAAGGATTTTGCTCTGTGCTAGTCTTGTTACAGGTACTGGGTGTCAAGCCTGCTTGCTGTGAGCTAGTGGTGTGAGGTTTTATGGATACAAGCATACCAGTCAGGCAGCGGCCACTTGGACAACTGTCACCAGGAGCCCAAAGTGGTGAAAGCCCAAGGCCCAGATTTACTTTCCTAACAAGCTCTGTCACAACACTTGCTTTGTGCTGCTAGCATTTCTATGTCACTGGCAGGCCCGCCTGGAAAACAAAAACTGTATTTCATTGCAAACACTGAGGCTCTGACATTTATTTCTGTTCCACAAGAAGAAGGATATCAAGAACTTTCATGGAAAAATTGTGAAGCAACTTGCAAGCTGAACACACTTTTCCAAAACAGCCAAAAGCAATTACCTGGGATACGATACACAAAGAAGAAAAACGTACAGGACTACAAATGCAACTGAATGAAGTCCTGCTGGATGCCCACAAACTATTGAATCAGTCACTTTCTCCCTATCAATGTTTAAGGATCCATTGTGTCCATGAAGAAGAAACCCAGCAAGAGAGACTGCAAGAAAGTTAAAAAAAAAAAAAAAAAAAATCTAAGTCCCTGTTCCCAATTACGTTAAGCAGATCTTTATGTCTGGCAACTGTGGGCAAGAATGGTAATTAATTAACGGTGTAGAGGGGCTTGTGTTGTCTTACTATATCTAGCCAGAAATATCGTCTTGAGTCTGAAATAAACCTGGTTTTGAAAAAATTCTGATGCAGAGCCTCATCAATCCCTTGGATTTGAGAGGATTTTCTCCTCTTCTTAATGCCAACTGGAACCCTTAAGAAATGTCACTGGATAGACTGAGAGGCAGTCAGGAATAGAAACCAAGGCTAGCAAAAATCTCAGCAGCATTATAAAAAGCAAGAGAACAGCAATTCAAGGGAATTTATGTTTTCATTTATTATCGTAGTACCTTTCTCTACTCAGAGGGAGATTGAAAATAAATGACATGCTCAAGTGAAATACTGAATGGATCAGGTTTTTGTGTTCTGAATATAAAATCATGCCTGCTTTAAAGTACTCTGGGAGAACGAAAGGTTTGTATGAAATTCTGTGTTTTCATTTTCACATGAAGATCCTGCTGCAATAACAACAAGATGCACACATTGGAGGTCAGAGAAGACAGTTCTAGGATGATTTACTTTAAATCACTTGTCCCACTCCTCACCAATAAGCCTACAGCCAGTCTACTGGTTGAGAAGTAAGTTAACATCATTAGAGAGTTCTGTACCAATAGGTTTAAGCTACAAAACACCAAGCGGCATAACCCACATCTTAATTCACAAATAGATGAAAAACTGCTTAAAAGTATGGAAATAACTACATAGATTTAAACCAAACATTCACCCCAGGATGCCATCTCTGACAACAACCAGTACTGATGCTTAGGAATTACCAAACAGCTAACAGCTAAAGGGCAATAACAGCTATAAATTCAGTTTAGCACATTCCAATTAAATCTGTTATTACCTCAAACCCTTCAAGCCTCATGTTGGGTGCCAAAAAAGGACTGTTGTGGTTTAACCCCAGCCGGCAGCTAAGCACCACACAGCCGCTCACTCACTCCCCCCACAGCAGGATGCGGGAGAGAATCAGAAGAGTAAAAGTGAGAAAACTCATGGGTTGAGATAAAGACAGTTTAATAGGTAAAGCAAAAGCCACACGTGCAAGCAAAACAGAACAAGGAACTCATTCACTCCTTCCCATCGGCAGGCAGGTGTTCAGCCATCTCCAGGGAAGCAGGGCTCCATCACGCATAACAGTTACTTGGGAAGACAAACGCCATCCTTCCAAACATCCCCCCTTCCTCCTCCTTCCCCCAGCTGTATACGCTGAGCATGACGCCATGTGGTGTGGGATATCCCTCTGGTCAGTTGGGGTCAGCTGTCCCAGCCGTGTCCCCTCCCAGCTCCTTGTGCACCCCCAGCCCACTCGCTGGTGTGGTGGGGTGAGGGGCAGAAAAGGCCTTGGCTCTGTGTAAACCCTGCTCAGCAGTAATGAAAACATCCTTGTGTTAACAACACTGTTTTCAGCACAAATCCGAAACATAGCCTCATGCAAGCTACTATGAAGAAAATTAACTTTATCCCAGCCAAAACCATCACAGGAATGCAGATCAAAGCACTGACTGTGTCTAAGAGAGATATCTCTCCTATTATTGGCCACAGACAGTTTAAAAATCTCCTCAGCGGGATGTGGACCACAATGTTTATTGGTCACAGGTTGACAACAACTTCCCTAACGCCAGCTAGCATCCTGAAGCACCAAGTTGCATGCACAGCTTAATTATACCTGGCATAGAGAAAGCATTCCTCTTATTTGCTTTAACCTGATGGCCATTCACTTGGCAAGGAGCCACAAACTAAACATTCTCATTCCGCCTCTTCACACTTCTCTTAATTTCAAAGTCTCCTGTAATTCCCCTTCTGTCATTTCTCTCCCCAACTAGGGAGTCCTAGTCAAATTAGTCTCTTCTCAGGGAATTCAGCATAGTATGGAGCCTTTCACCACCTGGTCAACCAGTTTAATACATGTATAGAAGTTTTTTAAATGTGTTTCACAAGCTAAAGTCCACCTCATCAAAACACCAGTCTGACTGCTGAACAGTGAAAGGGCTGACTGGTGTGGAGAGGTGACCTCTGCAGACCTCTAACTATGGGCCATCTCCTTTGTGACTGAGGAAGAAGTTTGAGACAGCAGGGCATGGTGTGAAGGGGGGAAAGGTCTCACACTGATTTCCCACTGCTTTACAGCTTCTTTATTTTGTGGCCCACACCATAGAAAATGTGGTCTCCCTCCTCCTCTACTGGTTGGCTGAACTGAGTCGCTTGTGTTTCTGCTTCAGAATACCAACTTGCCCTTTCATGGCTCTCAAATGCCCTGAAATTCCTCGGTTCAAATCCTGCTGTTGACCTAAGTGAGGTGAGTTACAAAAGCTGTCTAAAACAGGCTGAATTTAATGGCCGTCCAAGCCCTCTGCAAAAGCCATTTGCTGGACGAGCTGATAGGTTTCCAGAGATAATGGCAATTAATGCAATGACAATTTGTGTGCATGTAGCTGTCATTGACTGACGAACTTCATTTGCTGCTGCTGAACAACCACTTTCTAGAGTTGCTGAGTGTATTATGCTGTTTGAAGGTCTAGTACATGTCATCGTGCCATGAACTCCTGGGTTGCAATTGTGTTGTGATACAAAAGGGAGCAGCACAGAAACAACAATCAACACAGGCTTACAAATTCAGTCTGTAATGCTTCCAGGAGAAATTAGCCCATACTGCACTCTGGGCTGCTGTGATGTGACAGCTACTGAGACCCCAAAAGACACCATTTGGGGGATCTGTGCCCTTTTGTCACAAACTGCTATGTGTGAAAACCACAGGAAAGATTAACAATCCCTGAAGCACCAAACATAAGCAAGCAAGAACTATAGACTTCTTGGCTTATGTCCAATACCCTGGCAAACCATGCTTACAGGGTGAACGTTCAAGAGACACTGTGCTCCTTAAACCTCTGCTACTTTCAGGGGAAGTCTTGTCCCAGTACCAATGAAGTCCCACAAAGCTTTTATCTTAAATTTTCCAGGTAACATTAAAACACCTCCTCTCTCCAACCCTCCTCCACCCCCAAAGAAAAGCTTCTTAGAAGTTTCTTTTCTTAACACACATGCTTATTCTTTAAACACATCATAGTTTAACACACACAGACTCACTGAGTGGACTAAACAGATGCAAAGGGAGCTACGCATGGGAATAAGTTGGGGAGGTGGGTTTGCAATAGGTTGGCAACATTCATGCACCACCCCTGAGGTATACAGACTTTACTGACTTAGATGGTTCCAGATCCAAAATATCTGGTTACTCTTCCCTGATGCATAGACAGCTGTGACCACTATCAGGAGGTAGGAATACAGGCTGTGGGCAAAACAAAGAAGAAAACTTACCTATCCTCAGGGCTGGAGGAAAACCTATTATTCAGAACCACTTTGTCAGTAAACCTAGAACACCCAGCAAGAGTCAATGGTCTCTTTATTCCTTCTCAAAATGTGGGTTGTATTTCACAGGAGGAACAAACAGAAAAGGAGGGTGACAGCATAGATTAACTCTAACCTACCCTACACTGCAGCAGGACATTGCTTTCCCTGTTTTCCATTTAAGAAGGCACCAGCAGGGACCAACTGAGCTTACTGTCTCATTGTGAACCTAAGATCCTGCAGCTGATTTACCAAAATGAAGGAGAAAGAGAAAATGATATGTCTAATTGTGTACACCAGATTAGTAGCAGAGCTGAGAGCCCAGACCACTGCCTCCCAGTCCTCTCCTAGCAACAAACCACTGGCACTCTCACTGGCTTTTCTTCCTTCTCCATGTTCTTGCAGAGAACAAACTGTAAAATCCTCACACTGTTTCACATCCATCTGTATTTAGGTTTCTTTGCAAGTGACACCTATTTGTGTACCTAAACACAATGCTTTGCACTGAAGAAGGTATGTCTGAATTTTTTTATATGATGCATCAAAACCCACCCTTGTACTCCTATCAGGTAACACTGATTGGAAAGCAAAACCAGTATTTTGATATACTTGATGTGTTTGTGCTTATAAAGTCTGCACAGACATACCCGTTAAATGACAAAAACAAACTATGTTTTCCTTGCTTTCTGCCAGGTAAGCAAGGCTTAACTTTTCCTTAGTAAACAAGCTATGTTACGATCAACACGGGACATGCATATACGAGTTTTATAGCTTTGTTGATTTACTTTAAAATCTTTTGTTATTACATTAAAGTATCACTGAAAGATACAATGGTTAATATTTGTGTTTGATATGGTTCCTTTGTCCAAATTAAGAAACAGCTTGTTGATTACAACTTCAAACTCTGCAAGTGAAATTTCACAGTACTGCAAATATATCTCCAGCTATTATGAAAATATGTATCATTCACACACTATACACATAATAACCAGACATTTGATAACAAAAATTCACTATTCGGTGATAACTGAGAAAACCATCCAAAAGATTTCTAGTATAGTTAAATACATGGTATAAATTACATTAAAGCTCACTGAAACCATGTGTGTATGTGTGTACAATTTTTTAAATTAGAGTCTTTTTAGAAATATTCAAAATGAAGTTTCTTTCTGGGAGAAGGTAAGTCACTGTCAAGTTCAGTTGGAGATGGTAGCCTGAACTGCCAATCCACTAGTTAGAAACCTAAACGCAGCTTTGATCTTGGGCAGTTCCTATCCTGTGCTGTCCAGAAAAAAGGTCCACCATGTGTCCTTGTCTTTTCACAACACCCTGCACAGTAGATCTATCCCCTGGCAGGTAGCAGAAGAAATTCTATCCCCAACCTCAAGCTCTGACCCTACAGTGAACTTTCATTACCTGTACCAAGGTCTCCATCACCAGATCCCAGCTGGCAATGAGCTTTTAATGAGGTCTGAGCCCCTCTGTATGACAAACTGTCTTTCAGGTTTATATGACAAATATCATTGTCAGTGCTATGAATTACATTCCTTAAATTACATTACAAAACCAGACAGTGTGGAAGGAAGATGGTCATATATGTCAATATGTGTATGTACACTTGATTCAGTCCTACTGCTTTTTAAAATTCCTTGTTCTGATGGGAAGGAGAAGAACCTAAACCTGTGAAGATCTTTCTGTCTTGTATGACTGTTTCTAGGGGGAAAAAAAAAACCAGCAAGAGTGATCAAATTCATTCCATATTTGGGTGGCTAGTTAATGTACATAAAAAAGTCTTTATTCTAAACCCTTTAGTTCCATGGATGACATACATTGTTTAGACTGTAATTAGGCCAGAATTGCATCTCCTATTCCCCTGACTATTCACTCAAATAAAAACAGCATTGGCTGTGGTTGTATTCACATTCTTTTTCTGCTCCCTCTCTACGGATACTTCTGGCAAGTGAATTTCCTGGCAGAGATCTTATGGAAGCAACAAGTTTTAATTTTGTGTCGGAGAACATAGACAGAAAGTGTATCTTAAAACTCATAAACGCAACTATGCAGAGCAGAAACTTGCTTTAAAGAATTACTCTCATTATACTCTGGACTCAGTAAAGTGCTGAGGAACATACTTACCTTTAATCATTTTCTGAAGTCCCTTTGAAATCTCTGTTTCAATATTTTCCTGAACTAGAACCTCCATCTGGGGAGAGAAAAAAAATACCTTGTTATAAGCGATGTGTCTAATAAAAATGAATCAGCACAGCTTGCATTTTGATTGCCAATTACTTGCAATCAACTGCTCAGAAAAACTTGCTGATCAAGAAAATATTCTTAGAAATATTCATTAAAAATATTTGTGAACAACTTCAAGTGCATACAGGAAAGAATATCTATGAACAAGTTCAAATGAATAAAGGAAAGAAAACATAAAAATGTTGCCACTTAAGCCATGAGATGAAACTTCAGGTACTTCATTAATTTCTTTCCTATCAATGATTTACTTAGCTCTTATTGTAAGGCTATACAAACTAAAAATTCAGTTTGCTGTTTGGATCACTAACAGTGCAATTAATACCACTGGTTAGTTTTGGAATATGTTACTATAAAATGTTTTATTTGAATGCATCTATATTCACCATCAGAAACTTCATTAAGTCTCAGTTACAACTACTACTCAGAATCGAAGTTAGACAGAATGTATCATAAATACTGAAGGAAAGGTTAAGCCTATAAAATGCACGGCAAGTAATAGGAAAGGGAAGCAAGATAAATATTCAAATCCATTTCCATTTCATGCATACTTCTGAATAACTATGAGAGTGGAAAGTATCAAAAATGCTAAAACAGCCATGAAAAAAAATAACTCTGACCCTAAAATCTGGCCCTCAATCAAGCTGAAAGAATATACTTACTCAGCATCTTTGTTATGAGAGTATATTTAAAAGGTTCAAAGTCAGAAACCTTCAAGTTCCAGTGAAAGCTGAGAGGCTTTGCAAACCTAATTCTCATTTCGGTCCTAAAATCTTCTCCTTGCTTCTTGAGAAGCTGGATAAAATATTAAATACACATTAGAAGTTAAACTGCCCAGTTGTTCCAGATACCTCTTTTTCGAAAAGCATTTTTGAAGGAATTGGAAGTTTTTAAGGGAAACTTCCTATTTTAGTAGAATTGTTTCAAGCTTTGCCTGAAAGATAAGAAAGTGGTAAATATTTTCACTTGAGGAAAAGGAACATTTTGATGGGCCTTCTAAAGTCCAAAAAATAGGGCCTTTTTTCGTGGAAAATAAGTCCTGCTCTGGTCAGGGATACTGGATCATCTATTAAAAACACTATTAAATAACCAGCTACTACAAGTAAGTTGAATTCAGTGGCTTCTCCACCTGAAAGTCACCCCATCAGCTAGATTTCTGCCTGGGTTCCCTGTCTTCTGGAAAATCTGCTAATTGAGCAACACTTACAAAATCACTAACATTCAACTGCAAAAATATTAGCTGACCTTAAGGATGCATCTTCTTTCTCTCAAAGTTACTAACAAAGTCCAACCCACCTCATAGCACACCATTGACAGGCAGAGAGGAATACTTTAGTAAATGTAGTATTGTGGGAACTGTGTCGCTTTTTCAGAAAGTATTTATTCAATGGACGCATACAAGGGGGTATGTTCAGACATCTTTTGCTCAATCACAAAGGAAAGCAAGCACAGGAGTAGATGTAAGCATGACTAGAAAGAGCAACAAAAAGGTTTTATTGCTGACTCCAAATCTTGCCATTGTCTGTTAAATGTAGCAGGTCATGGCACATTACAGTCTCTCTTCATGCTGAAACCATGGTCAAATTCAAGGCACATTTTACTGCAAAAGACAAAGACTTGCACTGCTGCTCCTACTGACTTTCCTGCTGTTGTCTTACAGTTTGGCACCATTTATCCTTCTATTATTTCCTTCCTAAGAGCAAAATATCATTTGTATTAAGTAGGTGACAAAAGCTTTAACTTCTTTCAAGAAGGAGAATGAAATTAGGAAGAAGGGGAATTGGATAATGGCTGTATTATTCATGGGAATGCATACCTAATTTATATAGTGCTGCTAGTATGCCATCTGAAATTGCTATAACTCCAATTAAGCCCATTTAAGTAATGAAAAGGACTACTCTACTGTGTCTGAATATTAATTTCATGGTCTGTTTTACATATCAGAAAGTAAAAACATATTCCTAACTCATATAATCATTTTAAAAGAATTACTAGCAAAACTTTCCAAGGTGCAAGGGTCCTTCCAGACAATATCATTCTTAGATCTTATGACCAGATTTCTAAGTACTGGGCAGCACCTTGAGACAAAAATATCACAGAGAGATTAAATCTACATGAAGGTACTTAGATGTCTGTCTGGGGGAGATGGAATTTTTAGCCACTTTAAATACCCCCCAAAGACCCAGAATTATCTGCAAAAAATTAAACCCTGTATTGGACCGCCATAAAGTCAGGTAACAGCTTTGAAAAACTTGGGCATTTGAAACCCTTTAGAAAATACAGAATAAATATTAAATAAAAGATTTCTTCAAGCTTTACACAGAATTTCATTTTTCTAAAAGGATGTTAAATTAGGTTAAACAATCTCAGTTCAAGACAAGAAATAACATTCACATTGGGAAATTATTTTGGAGAAGGGGTAACCTGTGTGTTTTTAAAACACAGTATAAGGAGAGTGAAAATTCATCAAAAGATATATTAAACCAAAATTTATTTCTGCTTTATAACCAACTCCAGAATGCACAGTATGTATATCACAGTACTCTTGATGCCCCACAGACTAGTATGCATGCTCAACTTCAAGCAGGCAACTCATGCACTCATCATTACAATTAGGTGCGTGCATAAGCCTGTGCAAGAGGACTGAAAGAAGTGCAGAAGAAGTGATAAGTAACTCTGCAAGTAACTCTTCATGTAGCTAATGACTCCATCTGCTGTACATCATATTCAACTTGAGTAGGAACTCAAGCAGCTGCTATTTGTATTAGTAGTATTCACACACTTAAAGCATTTTCACCTCTTTTTCCAATCCATTAGTTCTTTGGTAAGTCATATGCAAGTAATTCACTTTTACTTTCTCAGTTTCTTATCCCTAATGCTACCTTTAGCAGGCCATTTCTCCTTCTTCCTAGCTGGCAATAGATAAAAGAAAGCTATTGAATACAGTTAGGATGACATTTTGGAAAGCTTGAAACTTACTCTACCAAATATATCACAACAGTAAAACGTGAGATCCAGCAAGCAAGGGGAGAAAGAAGTTAAAGGTAAGACTGATGCAGTGGGAGTTAGTTATGCAAAGAGTTAGGGATCTCATCACCTGCATCTCTTGTGTAGCACAGAAGCTGTCCATCTTACTCTGCTTAGACAGCCCAAGTCCTACCAGAAGTTTCACAAGAAAGCGAGGTGATTTGAGGGCCAGTGCTGACACCCTGCTTGCCCTTATGTTCCTTAGGGAAATGAAGTCACCCAGACTGGAGAGAGGCACAGGCATATGTGTTCCTCATTGCTGAAGACCTAACTCTTTGATGTTCCTGGATTGGTACTTTCACTTGGTAGTAAAAAGTCTCATTTCCAGACACAGAAATACTTTTGGTCATTAATGGAAATAAGAAGCCAGGACAAGCAACTTTCTTTGAATTTTGGTGCCTCAGAAGATGTCCTTTGTGCTTCACACTCTGCTCTCAAAAAGAGACAGATAAAGGAAGGGAAAAAAGTTGCCCCAACATACAAGACTCTAAAGAAAGACACTGTGCAGGTCCAGCTCTAGATACGAGGAAATCGGGGAGCAAGGAGAGCAAAAATGAATACATGCCATATTTTTCTAGATCTTCTAGTGCATACAAGGGCTCAAGTGGTCAGGTAAGCCTTGAATCTTACCCACTGCCCTCAGAAACACGTGCCCTCGCACAAGGCACAGATATGTGCCTGGCTTTCTGTGATTAAGATCCCTTCCCTGTACCTCAAACCTCCCATCATAAATTGTTTAGCTTAATTTTCTTTTGTCCTTTTCAATTACAGCTTGCATATGGATGCAATTCTCTTATTACTCAGGTAGGCACTTCTGAAAAAGGAGCTTTTTAAAATCAGATCCAGCATTCTCAGGCATGACCTCCCACCAGCCAGGTCCTACAGCCTCCAGCTTGTTTTTGTTGGAGCAAGGGCAACCTCCAAAATATTGCAATTCACCTGTGCCTGGAGGGGTACCCCTCCTTTCAGACACCCAGGTTGGGAGGCTGGGCGTATCATATAGGTGGCATCACCAGGGTGGCCCCTCCAAAGGAGCACTTACAGCAAAAAATCCAGCTCCATCCAAAGGCCATGGGCTTTGTCCCAAAGCTGCCAGGCCTCAGGACTGAGGCATCTCTGGCTTAGGTTGTTTTGGACTGCATCTTGACTTTTTTTTCCAGAGGGGTTAGACAGAACAAAAATTTTTATGAAAATCAGAGGACAGTAGAGTCAGCATAGAAGAGTATGGGATGACAAATACAGTTACAGCCAATGAAGAATTTGATCATCTTAGAACAACAAGGTCACAAGCCCAAATCTCCTGATTTACAAGGGTGAAGCTGGAGTAGGGCAGTCAAGAAGAGCGATCAGAGCCAATACACGAACACAAGACAGAAAATGGCCTCTATTTATATGAGGAAACACCTGAGACTTTAATGCCCAGCCCCACAAACATGCTTCAAGAATCTAAACACCCTTCCTTGTCCATCTAGGACATTTAAGTCTCTGCTGCTCCTTCTGCTAAGCTCCAGACTTGCCGGCAGCATGGCAATGGCTGTGACTGTTCCCATCACCTGCTCTGGGCTAATTCAGGTACTGTTAGCAATGGTACCACAGCAGGACAGACCAGAATACAAGCTGACAAATGTTGTGTCATTGCAGTTAAGTGGTCACTGCTATTGTAGCTGCCAGAGTGAGCAGGTTTAAAACAACGCCATCATGACAAACATATGGCCGTCAGATGCCTTACTTGATGCACCTAGGCATCAAAAACCACAGTGGGTGCCTTAAAGTATGAATTAGCAACATTCTGACCATATTGCAAAACCTCCAATCATTCCCAGATGTTGCTACCCAAGACAAGTGAAAGGTAGGGATGGTTACAATGTAGAGGAAAAAAATCTTAACAAGAAATAGTTATGTATTAAATACCCATTAAAACTCACATTTTAGAAGTACAGGAGTGAACAGCCAAGGTCACTCAAACTGTTAAGAAACACGATTGCCTCACATTTGTGCCAAGAAAACTTTAAACTAAGCAACACTGCTTTGTACAGTATTAAAGAGAGGTCAAGAATCAGATACACACATTCATCACAAGATGAATGGATTATAAATAGACTTTTAAGACAGCAATAAAATCATTCATTACACTTTTTAAATGAAAAGTTGGAGTGAAAAAAACCAGCCAGTGTAATAATTGCTATGAATAGCCACAGCTGACACACAGCTGGATTTCAAATGGGCTTTCTTTCCCAAATGCCAAAAGCACTAATTAATTGCTGTGACTCTGCCTATGTGAATTACAACTTTTGCAAACACTGTCTATTAGCATGATATACACCCCTGCATGTTCTGTGCAGGGCACACTGTGTTAATCTGTGGAGTGGCAAAACAGAGGGAACGAGTATGACCTACATCATCAGAGCCATCTCTACAAGCACGGCAGTGACAAAACTTTGTATCCAAGAGGAGCCTATTTCTGAAATTGCGCTGCTGGAAACAGAAATTTCTGAAAGAGGGGGTGACCTCTAGTAAAATTAAAACCCTGCATCCTCACTTTGGAAAAATACCTTATTTGTGAAGACCGTGGTTCCTCAGAAATATATACAGCAGTCATGCACACAAGCCCAGATTTCCAGCCAACCTAAAAGAGCACGATCAACTCAAACCAGCAAAGCTACGAACGATTTACACTGAGGTGTTCTTCCCTTGCATTTATCATCCTTCTACAGTTACCACTATAAGTATTTATCAGTGTCTATAATAGTGAGCGGTACCCAAAAATGTATCACCTTCCTTCCTTAATTGCACAAAATAAGCTGTGGGTGTCCGCTGACAAAGGCCAAGGTTACAACAGCAGTTACCATATCCCCAACAGCTAAGTTCCACTGAGTGTTCTGGATAAACAACAGAATAGATTGCTTTGGGCATCTCCAGACCTAAGGGGTCTTCAGGATCATCTGCCATAAATAACATCACAGTAATGTTGCTGTAACTGCAGTGCTCTAAGAATACAAGAACATGATAAAGTTTGCAATTACAGACCTCAAGATCTATGTCTATACTTTCCAAAAAAACTCCCCTATTCTTTTTCAGCTGTGAAGGATAATAGATTTAGCTGGCCCTGCACTGCACCGGTGCAAAGACCAGAGGAACTCTTGCAGTTCCTTTCAGTCCTGATTTCTCTGAATCTTTGACTTTGAGATCACAACACAGAATACAGCTTTAACATTCAAGATGAGAAGGGATTAATAGAGAGTATGATTCAGAGGTTCTGAGGAAAAAGGAACACAGATCAAAGAATTACACCCTCCTACCACACAAAGTCCCTGTAGGCTGATGCAGGAAAGTTACTGTGGCTGCTGAGATAACTGAAAGGCAGGGCAGACACAGGCTGTGCTGCTGTAATACACAGGCTGTGTATTACATCAACCACAGCAGGGCCTGGGCATCTATGTTCCACTGCAAACACCAGTGAGAACAGCAGCTGTCTTAAAAGCTCTATTTAAAAACAGAGCGTGTGGACACATTTGTAGTGTGGCAGCATAGTATGTTCAGGAAGGATGCCAAATATAAAGCTATCTTTGAGGAAAAAAAAGTCCACAAAACAAAAAGGAATAAAGTGGGCGGTCAAGCAACAAACTTATAACTGGCACCTTCTGAAATTATAGACTGAGTTCACACTTGGCCAAGACACTGGAAAAATCCTACTTTTGATTGCTACAAGCTGCCCTAAAACATTCCTTTTGGGCTTGTCAGTGAAACCTGCTAAATAGAGTAATAGTCCACCTTGCTAAAACAATGTTCATTTATCACAATTAAACTCAACTGGCAACCTTTGCCCCAAACCTACTGAGTGAAATTACTGTGATTTCCGTAAAGAATACTATCCCTACAGGTATTGAACACACACAGAAGCAGACAACATAGTCTGCATACCAGGAACAGAAGAGACTTGTACCATTGCCTATTACTGCCTGTGTTATTTACTATCCATTAGCATAGTACTGGGGCTCCTTGTGGTCTTTAGCCTGTTTCTTGTACAACTCCTGATGCTCCTGTCCACATGCTACCACTGAAAGTATTAAAGCACAGGCAGGCTGACTTGCTCACATTCACATGAAAACACTGTATGAGTGTGGAGTTAAATCTGCATCTCCAAACTGCAGACAAGCCTGCTAGTGCTGGCTAGCTTCCTTCCTCAGTAACATATGTGTTCATGTAAAACTTTGTCACTGGTGCAGTGATGGGAATTGCTGCAATATTTACATAAACCTTGGGCTATCACAGTTTTCCTGTCTGGCCATCTAATCCATTCTCCCGGATAAGAAATCATTTAACATCTGTTCTGCAGTGGACTTGAAAGCTCACGAATAATCAGAAGGAGGATGCTTCAGTGAGCACAAGAACTACTCTGGGCTATCAAGAGAAGCAGGAAACACTTTCCATACAATGCAACACACATTAAAAGTAGAACAGAAAACACAGGTCTATTTTTAATTTCTCCAGCATTACAGAGCTAAGGGATAGAGGGGACAGGTTCCCAGACAGCATGACCCACTGGATGCAAGCTGGTCCTACTCAAAAGGATGCTTGCACTAACACCGCGTTGTTATAGTCACTTCTGAATGCATCGCTTCCCCTCAAGGTTCGCTTGGACATGGCTTACACTCTTCCCTAGCCACAACCCCCACTCTCAGTCTCACAGGATCTGTGACTCAGACTTCCCAAGTCAGAGGTACATATATCAGCCCCATAAACTTCTCCATTTGTTTCTTTTAAAATCATGTAATCTTTCAGCATTTATGTTGAGGCAAGAGTTCCACAGGAACCCGGTTAAGATAGTCCATATGATAGGGGAGAATCATGGCAGGGAAAGGAGTGTTATTTTTTTTGTAGCAGTATTTGTAGCCTCCCAGTTGCAAATAGAACCTTAAAGATGTTACCACAAAGACTATTTCACTAACTTTAAAAGTTATATATCCTCTATAGTAAAATATTACCCTTAGCTGATTTTTTAATTATTTGGAGTTTTAGACCTGAGTCACTCCAGTTTTTCAGTTCCTGAAGTTTCTAGCATGGTCCAAGATGTATGAATCAGGCAAAGACAGAAAGCCTTTATTCCTAATGTTGCTTATTAACTCTACTCATTCAAGTTTATAACCCATGGTATACGGTGGTAAGAATAGACAAACCAATTCAAAGCTGAAAATACATCAAAAGCCATATACAGTCACAGGATAGACAAATCAAGAGAGTCCAATGAATTGTATTTCTCCTGTAAGAATTTTCTTCAACCTTAGCTTGTTTTGGAGATCTAAACCTGAAACACAGTCTGCAATTCTGTAAGACAGAGTTATGGGAAAAGATCTAATCTGTGTTTCAGAATAACATTTTTTCCTATTAATCACTAAGCACTTTGTAACCTACATATTTCTTACAACATTTCTTTTCTGTGTTTGCCTTGAAAGCTGACCTTACAAGTGAAAAAAAAAAAAACCTGCTCAGCACTTAAATGACACGACTTTAAGTATTTTCTCTTCATGCATTTGGCATCAAAACTGTTCCCTCTGCTCACATATTAAATGTCAGCAAGCAGAGAACTAGAAGGAAAACACAAGCATTTTTATGCTTCTTTTATATCATTTTCACAACTGAATTTCTTTGGGGCTAGGAAATCTAGGAGTGAAACAAATCAATGTTATGACACAGACCTCTGAACAACAGTTTGAAGTTATCCTTCACACTCAGATATCTTTTCGTTCCCCCACTGAAGAAAAATCAAGACAGACTGTTCTCGTGTTAGAAAAGACAGACTGTGGTCTTCTGATATAACTCAAGCTGACACTGCACATGCATGCGGCAAGGTGTGAGGTACAGGTAAGCAGCTGAGACAGCTGTCTGGTTGGGTGGGTGGGTCTGGGTTTTACTTTAAAAAGAGCGCAAGTGAGAATAGTTGTCAGCACAATTTTAGCCTCAGGGTCTTGTCACAGCAGCTGCCCAGGTTTGGGGCACATGAGCTTTTCTCTGGTTGTTTTTTGCTTGTTTGTTTGTTTCTTTAATGAAAACAAGCTCATTGGAACAGCTGATGGAAATTAGTACTGTAGCAAGTTCACAGTGGAAAGTGCAGGTGAGTAAATCAAATCCAATCTGAGAGGGAGATCAACAAGTAATACAGGGAAAGGTATTTTCTCAGTTATGAGAAGTAATGCAATGTTACATTCAGATTATCAGTAGCGTAAGTATTGTGTGAGTTAATGAGATGGTGTGTGCTGAAGCTTTTGCTGAGCTTTTAATTCCTTTTTCTGCTGATTCACTACCCACAAACACTACCCTCCGTGTGGAGCCTCAGCTTATCAAGACACCTTTGAGACCACTGGTTCATTTGGGCAAGCCACGTACGAGGGGAATCTTGTTGGCTGGAGACTGAGCGTGGTCCTTCTATAAACCCTCAACCATTTTGTTCTTTTAAAAAGAACAAAAATATCCTAAATAAACCCCCTATACATGAAATTCTTCTCAAGAAAAGGATGAGCCATAAATGACAGATATTAGATACTTTATTTAATACAGTATTGAAGGATGATAAAGTATAAGACTTAGAAAGGAACATGTACAGAATACAAGCAGAAGCACATGACTGTTCAGGACAACAATTCAGCACAAATTTAAGGGTACTTCAGCACTGCATAGTTTGTAGAGGTTTTCTTCAGCTGGGGCCCCCAAGTAACAGATTATTCTATGCTAGGAGGTGGGGTGGAAACAGTATGAACGCTGTCAAGCATTCCACACCTAAACCAGCAAATTTAGGAAGTTAGACTCAATGAGCTTCCTACACAATCAGTGAAGAAAGATTTCTGCAGAAAGCAATGCACAGTGTGTTTTCCAAAGCTTCCTTTCTAGTCAATAGAGAAAAATTAACCTAATTTGTGCACAAGAAAACTAAATTAGTTGTGTTAGTTTGGGAAGTATGAATGTCCTTCTGCAGCACAACGCACAAGGAAGTGTTTCAGCACACACATCTGGGAAGACACTAAATATGCTGAAATATTTCCAGAAAGTTGTATGGAACATGGTCCAAGTTAGATATAACAAAATAAAGAGGAACCGGGACTTCCAACATTCGCCTGCTTTTTCACTGGCTAATATCCCTCTCTACCTTTTTAGACAGAATAAAGAAGGCAGAAGTGTACAGTTTTGCCATCTCCAGCTGAAGCATGTAATTCTCTTTTCTGTATCAGCATCCAGCTCTAATGGCTGGTGTATAATAAGTAATTGCCACTTCACATTCATAGGAACCATTCAGGAAAAAAAACATTATCTGTGCTTAGGGGCTGGAGTAAAATCATCAGGAAAGCAATTGTACTTCTCAAACATGCATCATTTATTGCCCCTTATTTTCTGTCCCCTTTCTATCCTAATTTCCCCATTTGCTCTGTTTGCATCTGCCACAGATGACCAGATCTCTTTGTCTTACACAGAGCTCTGCAGGCTTCCTTGTGCCAGCCTTCTTCGCTTGGATGGGAAAAAACACAAGAAATTTTTTTCAGCTGTACTTTTGTACCCTCAGAGGTGTGTCTCAAGGATC
Organism: Sula dactylatra; assembly: GCA_013389905.1. Classification (NCBI taxonomy): domain Eukaryota; kingdom Metazoa; phylum Chordata; class Aves; order Suliformes; family Sulidae; genus Sula; species Sula dactylatra. The sequence continues at coordinate 91,245 of WEKW01027402.1, read as the reverse complement.
AAATCCAACCATGTGGGAGGAGTTGCACAATAAAAACATAGTCAGCAACAGTACAGTATTTAAATTTGCAATATTCAAACCAGCCCAGGTCCTACTGAATAATGTGTGCACTTAACTCAAAGTAAGCAGCCACCTCATTGGGTGCCCAAGAGTTTTTGCTAAGTCCAAGCCAGGGTTGTACTTCCAAGAGCAAGTCCATAGTACTTCCAAGAAAGCTAAACAGGGTGCAATTATCTGCACGTCCTTTAAGATTTATGAGGTTTACCTCTAACACATGGTACTAAGACAGAGAGGACTGCAGGGAAAACATTTGTCTTTTCTGTTGCAAGCTTGTTCATTCTGAATGTAGAATCATTCAAACATAGATAGTAGAGCCCAACTATCATTAAGCAACCTGTAAGACAACTGCCTAATACTTTTCAGTGTATTTAGCCTTCCTTAAAATGGCAGATTTGGAAAGGCAAACCATGTTATCACTGTGCTCAACTACATTCACATCCCATCAGAATCCAGATTTGACCACCTTCAACACATACTCAGTCGCTCCACTTGGCTGTATCAGTTATGTTTCATCAACTCACACTTTCAACTATCTTTAGGCAGAGACTCTAATCCCAAAACATGGACACAGAGGTACCCAAATTGGACATTCAGCTCCTCATTTTAAAGGGAATTAATAGACCAAATGAGAACAGAAATGGTTTCCAAACTCAGAAGGCAGCCTGTAATTTGTTGAGACATTGCTCGTACAGGCTTATAAACGTGACAGATGCACTGGACCCCTTAACCAAACTAGCAGTAGTTTGGTACAAACTCCAAAGGAGGTAAAGCTCTGAACTGTAGCTGGGCCAAGAACTCCTCTAGATTCAATCTGTTCTCTAAAAACCCACAAAGGAGTAGGATGACACAGTGATCATCAATGTGTGTGAGCTTGGAGCACTGAGCATGCAATTAACACATGAATAATGGGTGGCTTTTCCCAAGACTCATTTATCAAGGAACAAAGAGTGTTGTGGGTGCAAGGAGTCTCATGCACACTTTTCCTATCACATGTAATTTGACTACGAGCCAACCACTTTATTCCATAAATATGACAGCCTAAAGTGAACCTTCTTTGAGCTCTCCCTGCTGGGCAGCATGGCTGCATGGCGGTGATCTCCCCTTGAGCTGGGACACCCCTCAAGATTGCTCTTTGAGGCAGAGACACCTTTTACCGATGGCAGATCTTTGGTAAGTGACTGATAGCATGTTAAATTAATACTAATGAAAGATTGCTAATCCATGCACCTGTTAAATATTAATGCCTACAAACTTTGTATAGTTAATTCCATTAGACATAAACTGTTGTCCAAGTCTAAGATTGGATCCAGCCCACCTAAGCTCCATCAGGAGTTTAGAAAGCAAGGAGGTCCACTCTGAAGCTCATGACTCAACAGGAGGGTCTTCTTTACCTTTTGCATCTCCGGTCTGTGTGAATCATTCTAACTCGATCCTAACTGAATTTTCCATTGCATGTTTCTTCCATGCAGTAATTAATAAAGTGAACCTTGCCATCAAACCTATTGAACCTTGGTAAACCACTATTAAACTTTGTTCAATTCCATCGAATTTATTGAACCCTGTCAAATTATTATTCTACCTCAATAAAACATGTTGCTGCTTGTCTCTTTTGTGTGAAGTGGCACTCCACTCATTCATGACAACAAATAAATTAAAAATAAGTTGGTTTTGAAGGAGACAGGTTAAATTCGAACCTATAGTCCCCATAGGACAGCTGGAAAGAGACAGGCAGTAACTTTTAGCATGTCACACCAGAGCAGGGTCACTCTGAGGAGCACTATGTAAGGTGCAGAGCAGATCAGAAGTTCCAGCTCCTGACCACATCAGTCAGCTATGTCATAGGATCCAAACAGGATCCAAATAGAGAACGCAACAAAATTCCAAGTCAGCAAGCAAAATGAGGAGAAATAAAAATCCAAAATGCCAACTTAAGTTTTTACTTAGTTCCATTTTAAAGCCAGTTTACCAGTATGGGGATTGAAATTACATAGAAATGTTAGATAGAACTTTGATTTAATAAACAAACAAGCAAAGGGAAAGACTGGCCTGGAAAAGGAACATTTCACTGAGAGGACCTCAGCTATTATCAGAACCTCACTAATGGCGGATGTGTGACCTCTCTCCCATCCAATTCCCTGCCTGTTTTTTGTCGTCTTCAGTTGATTTGCTCTCTGAGGCTGCTTTTTGTCTAAATAAACAAAGCAATTGGCACTAGGGAGCCCAGTTTCATTGCAGACTGCAGACCCTACTGTAATAAACTGATTATATTCATATTAATGAGAAACTGGCTGTCTTATCTGCCTGTAAATAGTGCACTATGGGCCATGGCCCATTCCTGCTGTCACCTACACTGAATTAACAAAGCAGATATACTCAGCTTCCAGTGTAAGAACTTCACAGGTGAGAAAGGAAAAGTATGATTCTGTTAACGTAATCAGGAAAATGCACTGGAAACAAGGGAAACATAAATTATGCTAAACAGTAGCTATTTATGCTGCATTATTAAATGAAACACTACAGATTGCAGAGGTTTCTGGAATCAGGTGGACTGTTATTTGACTGAATACAAGCAGAGAAAAGTCCCAGCAGCTTATGCAAACAGCAACAGCGCTTTAGAAACCAAAAGAAAATTTCTGAATCAAAGGAGAGGAAAATCATTCCTGTAGTTGTTTTACCTTCTCTTTTTCTGCTTAAAAAAAAAAAGAAAAGAAAACAAAACCAAAAAAATACCCAGCATATATTGATGATGACTGACACAAGAAATTTAGAAAAAAACCAGGATCACTCTGAACTGCTTGCACGTTGTTGAGGATTTGAATAGGAGCATTTCAAAGGATGAGATCCCTGACCAGAGCAGAGGACTGCTGAAGATCAGCATTACCTGAAAAACCCTATTACAATTCTACATCATAAACAAAAATGAGCCTATTTCTTGCAAAGAAATTTACCATGAAGAATTGTTGCTTTATATGAAAGAAAATCTTGTCTCCTTCTCAGGAGTTAAAAATCTATTTGCAATAGCCAGGCACTCATTTCAGTTTGTCAATTTAAGCAAGAAATCAACATTTGCCTTTTTTTGGTAACCACTTAAACATCAGACATTGAACTTCTCCAAAGAGTTTAGTGTAGCGGTTGAGCTGTACCTCAATTTCTAAGGAAGCCAGGGGAATTTCAGCACTCCTACTCTGTCTGTGATTCAGTACTGTGGTTGCAGAGACTTCTTTCCTCAGATGGATCTTTCTTCACTGCTTTCTTGATGCCTGTGGGGTGTTTCTTCCAACAATCTTTTGACATTGGTGACTCCTCTTCTCAAAAGATATTAATCCAGACCTAAAGTGTTCAGTTTTCAGCAATTCTTACAAAGGGACCCACAAGATGCTCTGAGCAGGTGACCAGCAGCCTCTGGCCTTTGGCTCATGTACCAGCATTTTTGGGTGTGATCCATTCTTTTCTTCATAGTAGCTTACTAGCACTGCTTTGCCTGGAAGCCACTGAAGACATTGCAATCTCCTAGTGAGATCTGGGGTACCTAATATCAAGTCTCAAGGGTTGGCTTTACTGCCAGACAGAAACATTCCCTCTTCTCAGTTTCACAGAAGCCTGCTAGTCTCCCCTTTTCCTTCATTGCACATTCTTGCTTGCACACTCAGGGTTAAACAGTTTGCAAGGTTTGCAGTTGCCATCTGCTCAGAATAGCAAAGATTATCTTTTGGCTTGTCATCTTTTGCAGTTTGTGGCATTTTCCATTATCTGGATCATGTACATATATTTGAACCAGGTAAAATCCACAGGGATCCAGGTTTCTGGTAGCGCTCATACATTTTCTTACTCTTTTAGAGTTGTATATGGCTTTTGACATGGCCAGAAGGTACATGAACTTTTTCAAATCAAATGTCTAAAGACACTATATTTGAGGATAAAATTTATATGCAAGTAGCTTAAGAGGAGTCCACAATGTGGGCAGGTTCTGTTATTCTGTCCTTTCTCTTAACATCTGCAAACTTTTCAAATGCATTCAGAAAACAAGTGAGAAAAAAGAACTGCATTGCACTCAAAAAGCCATTACAGTCTCCTCCTGCCTTTGAGAGTGTGGTAAGCTTAGCAGAATCCAATTAAAGTTTATAGTGCACTTTACCAGGAGGGCAATTTGGATGTAATCATAGACAAAATCAGATAGGAAGGTTGTCATAATGGCATCAAAGTATGCAGAGACAGCACAGCTAAAGGAGGGTCTTTGCTGTGCATTCCAGTTCTAAAATACATTTCAAGCTATCCCTGAAGGCCTCTGTTTTGGCCTGTTAGCCAGATAAAGCCAACCTCGACAGCAGGAGGAAGAATTCTACCCAGACCCCAGTGTTTTAGATGCTTTGTCATAAACAAAAGGAAATCAAAGACAGAATTTCACTTTAGTTTCTCCCATGAGGTTCTCTGAATGAACATCAGGATTCTGAGGTTAAAGATTTCAATTAAAGGAGTACAAATTAAAACCTAAAAATTCACTACCACTTGTGTGAAATCTCATTAAAAATATGAGGTTGCCCTTTGTCCCCACTACCTCCTGGCTTCCATCAGAGTCACTGCCAGAGGAGATAAGAAGTATCCCTCAACATATTTCCTCTACATCAAGGTGTAAATCATCTATTCAGCTCTTTCCAGGGACTTCTGCAGACCCAGGCATAGCAAGATCATAGTCACATGCAAATGATATACACAATTAGACACTCCACAATCTTCCAAGAGAGGCTAAAACACCCTGGTGATTTACTGATTATTTTCAAAAGCAGAAGGTCAGAAGTGAGTGGTTTGTTTTTTTCCTAAAACACAAGGGCAAAATGTAGAAGGATTTTAAAGAATGCCAGTTGCTAGTGACATAACATCCCCTGATGACATTGCATCACCACATAAGCAATGCTTGGAACTTAGGGCCCATGGATAAAATACCTACCCACATATAAAGATGTATAAGAGGTGCGCACCCACAGAATGACCTCCCACAGGATTTTTACCCATGCTTTAACTTGATTTCAGCTTTCCAGTGTGACATAAGCTTTTTCAAGCTCCCTTGTACAAGAAGGGGATCAAACGCATGCCCCTGTTACAGCAGATAGAAGGCAGCCCTGCAGAAACACCCAGAGAGTATCCCAACTGAGCAAGAAAAGCCCCGCTAAGCTGTGTACCCTAGGCTCGTGCACCCTGGATTCATTCCTCAGTCTGTGTGCTGTTGGCAATGAGAGCTCTTCAGCAATTTAGCTATGTGTTACATCAGCATAGCAGAGTTTAAACTTTTCCAGAAGCCTTTAAACAATTCAGTTATCCTTTGGGGAGGACAGGAGAGGGATAGAGAAGGTAGAAATTATATTTCATAGAATGGTTTGGGCTGGAAGGGACCTTTAGAGGTCATCTAAGTCCAACCCCCTGCAGCGAGCAGGGACAGCTTCAACTAGATCGGGTTGCTCAGAGACCCATCCAACCTGACCTTGAATATCCCTAGGGATGGGGCCTCCACAACCTCTCTGGGTAACCTGTTCTAGTGTTTCACCACCCTCATCATAAAAAATTTCTTCCTTATATCTAGTCTAAATCTACCCTTTTTCAGTTTAAAAGTATTACTCCTTCCCTGTAAAAAGTTTGTCCCCATATTTCTTATAAGCCCTCCTTAAGTACTTAAAGTCCACAATAATGTCTCCCCAGAACCTTCTCTTCTCCAGGCGGAACAATCCCAACTCTCTCAGCCTGTCCTCGTAGGAGAGGTGTTCCAACCCTCGAATCATTTTTGTGGCCCTCTCTGGATCTGCTCCAACAGGTCCATGTCCTTCTTGTGTTGAGAGCTCCAAAGCTGGATGCAGTACTCTAGGTGGGGTCTCACCAGAGCAGAGTAGAGGGGCAGAATCACCTCCCTCGACCTGCTGGCCACGCTTCTCTTTATGCAGCCCAGGATATGGTTGGCCTTCTGGGCTGCGAGCGCACGTTGTTGGCTTATGTCCAGCTTTTCATCCACCAGTACCCCCAAGTCCTTCTCTGTGGGACTGCTCATAATCCCTTCATACCCCAGCCTGTATTGATACCAGGGGGTGCCCCAAACCAGGTGCAGGACCTTGCACTTGGCCTTGTTGAACCTCATGAGCTTCACATGGGTCCAATTCTCGAGCCTGTCCAGGTCCCTCTGGATGGCTTCCCCAGGGATGTCAACCACACTACTTAGCTTGCTGTCATCTGCAAACTTGGTGAGGGTGCACCTGATCCCACTGTCCATGTCCATGTCACTGATGAAGATATTAAACAGCACTGGTCCCTATACGGACCCCTGAGGGACATCACTCATCACTGATCTCTATATGGATGTTGAGCATTGGCCACTATTCTCTGGATGTGACCATCCAGCCAATTCCTTATCCACTGAACAGTCCACTCATCAAATCCATCTCTCCAATTTAGAGAGAAAGATGCTGAATTTATATTTCTTGCCCCAAGTTTCTGAGAGAGTAAGAATTTATAAATATCAGAGAGACTATGCAGTCCATCTGTTCAGAACATAAAAGTAACACACTGCGTCAGACCGAAGGTCCATCTGAGCCACTATCCTCTCACTAATGGCTACCCAAAAGCAGATGCTTAGGTAAAAGGGTAAGAACAGATCAGTTATATTTGGTACTTCCCCGCATCAGTGAACCTCCCCAGGACTCTGGGGAACCATTTACCTCCTGCATGAACTCATCTAGTCTTTCACAGAAACCATGGCATTTTTAGCATTCATAACATCCTGTTACAAAGACTTCTAGAGTGTAATTAAACCTCACATGAAAACTATTTTTTTTTCTTTAGAACTTAGCCCATAGGTTCTTGTATTGAACTGTACTTATATTGATTGTACTTAATTGATCCTTGTCACGCCTCCCATACCACTCAGTATTGTTAGTGTTGCTACCCACCATCATGTTCCCTCAACACCTCTGCCAGACCACTACCATTCTCTGAATTTTTTCCAAATTGCACCGTATTCTTTTTGAGATTAAGGGAGCAGAACCACACAGAGTTTTTAAGATGCAAGCAGGCCACAGCTTTGTACAGCACCATGATTTTGTATTCCTTTCTATTCTACTTTTAATTTTTCTAATACTGCTCTGCTTTTTGACCTCTGAGCTGATATGTTGAGGGAACTCTCTGTCATAAGCCCAGATCTGCCTCCCAGGGACTAATGGCCAGTCCAGAACACATCACATAATATGTGAAGCTAGGATTGTTCCCCCCATGCATCACTTAACATTTATCTATGCATAATTTCATCTGCTCATCTATTGCTCAGCCAGAGTCTCATAAGGTCCTTCCATAATCTTTCAGTCAGCCTTCATCTTTACTGTGGTGAATAACGTTTGCTGATGGCACTAATTCATGCCCTTAATAGCAATTTACCCCTTTTCCAGATCATTTATGCATATATTGAGAATGAATAGATGAATATGAATGAGTATCAGCATTGATCCCAGCACAAACCCTTAGTAACTCCACTGGCAATCTTTTACTACTGTGAAAACAGATCACAGAGTGCCATCCCTATTTTATACTTTTTAAAGGTTCTCTTTATGTTGCTAAATTAATGGTCATGTATGCAAGCCTCACATGCTATAACCGCCCTGTTTTCTTAAAAGGTTTCAGGTTTGAGATCTTGTTGAAAGGTCTACAGATGTCATTTCTCACTGCCTTCAAGTTTCTTATGAAAGTTCTAGTAAGAGACAGAGGAATTTCCAATCACTGTATTCATAGAAAACTATGAATTTTACTTACAGCTGGTTTGGGTTTTTTAGGTTGTTTTCCAAAACAAAGCAATTAGACCTAAGAAAAGATGGTCTAACTCATCAAATAGAATCTTTACTTTACTTAAACCTCTACAAGAAGTTTTTAAAAAATAGATTAAATTCACAAAGTCATGCACTGTCATCTCAGTGCACACCCAAAGCTTCTCAGAATAAACCAAAACAAAGGCTGAGACTGTCTGCAACTTCAGCAAAGACCTGCCTTTTGTGTCATATGCACAGAACTGTTCCTTGCTTACTGCACTGTGCTTCAAGGTATTTCAAAGTGCAGCATCTCATTGCGTGTTGTGTAATAGGACAAAAACCAGACTAAATATAAACATTAATCTCAAGGCCAATTAAAAGATGATCCTCATTTATCAAAATGTTTCGGTGAAGCAGAAATGGACATTGACCAAGGCACAAAAGACCAATAACCAGTCTGACCCTTTTCCCTCTCCCCCATATTCAGACTGATGACAACAGAGCTACAGTGGTGAAGAGCTCCACTTGTGGTAAATATCCAGGGTTATGGAGATTTTTCTCACAATCCAGGATTTAAAGTCATGATGCTTGACCTCCTCTGCTGCTTAATAGTTGTGTTTAGTCCACATAGAAAGAATATTATCTTCTGTGCCCACATGACAGCATCCCTACATGAAGCCAAACAATTAAACAGAGCAAGGCAGCTGACCTCCCCTTCCTCTCCCATGTTTCTAGAGCCATCTCAAACTAATGTGCCTCAGCCTCAGCAAGAATAGTACTCAAATGATAACAATCAGCTCTTTCGTATCAAACTTGGGGCAAACCCTCTTCCTGAACAATCTCCGTGCTGTAAGCAACAGCAGCACCAGAAGGATGGATGGCTGCAATTACAGCAAGGTTAACCACTGCCTTGGGTGACAGTAAGAGCAGCCCAGTACAGTGCTGCTGCAACTTGCAGCCCATCACGTTACACTGAGAGGGAAGCCAGAGAAAGGTGATCAGGGTGATTTTATGGAAGGTGGATGCCAGGAACTGTTCCACACTAATGAACAAGATCACAAATTCCCCCGTAACCTCTGTCCTGAGGCCCATGCCAGTTACCAATAAAAGATTATTATTTTGGGGTCTGCATCACTGCACTGCATTCCTGGTTGTGCTAACCACACCCCGTCTTGAACGACTCAAAGGCATCATCCCGAGTATTGAGTTTCAGTCAGTGAAGAAGTATGCAAACCTTGTATTTTACCAATTCCAACACAAAATATCTTGCCTTTCACCATAAAGTCAAAAAGAAACAGAAATAAGTTTAAAAAGTTATGTTTGAGATGGATATGTGAAACTGCAATTTCATCATCAAAATCTGAAAAAAATGCTGATTCATAAATTCTCCTGCAATTGCTTACTCTAAGGAAATTGAGTTCAATTGTCCTTTTGCTGACAATACTCTGAAGTGTCAAGTAACTCTATTAAAGTCAATGGAGCTATACTTAAATATATCCTTTGGGAACAAATTAGATCTGCCATTTTCATAACATGCAAATTTCCAATTTATTTCCACATGATTAATCATATTTTCAACATCTGCAGATAATTTGTTTCTTCCAAAACTACTATCTTTGCACTGGCTATAACTACCCTTTCACAAACACTTTTCAGGCAGGATTTCACCTATACCTCATCAATGAGGGAGGCCAGATATCACAGGCTCCATGGAATCTAAGTTCCTGAATCTTTAAACTCTGAAAATCTTATACTGAAAAAAACATGTCTTAAATTAATGAAAAGTAGCAGCGCTTCTCTTACGGTTCTTTTCCAGCCCATCACTGTCAGTTTTTTTTAAATTTTAGAAGGAAAACCAGAAAATTTCAAGTCAACCCTCAAAACTGTTATTAACAGGAAATGCTTTGGATATTTACAGCTGGCTGTTCCCATTTAGCAGCCTGTATTAATTTGCTTTTTATTATATCATTCTCTTTTTTGTTAGGAAGGAAAAGAGAAAGCTAATCTTGGCATTAATGCTATCAGATACTGGGGAGGGGAACAGTCATAACAACTGCGTCTCTGAAGATAGAAATAATATTCAACACAGCCATGCAAATCCATAGAGCAAATTAAAGTTTACTGGCTACCTTCAGCACAGCAAGTATCCATACTTAGTTGTCATTATATGCTTATGTTGTGCAATCTTGGTAAAGCATTGAAGAAAGCTTTGTTTTGATTAGAAAAACTCTTTCAAGAGCCTGCATAATCTGGCACTATAGATTGCACCACTCCCTTGAAAAACATCCAAGAGCAAACCACAAAGAGCCATCAAAATATTTTTTTTCGTTTTCCCCTAAAAGAAATAACTCCACAGTAATTTATGTTCTTTCTCCCATCAGACAGCTAATAGCCATACTAATACTTTAGGGGAAAGAATAAAAAAAAAAAAAGCAGAAGAGTCTGTCTCAGAGTATCTTCACACACCTTTCCCCTTTTTTCCCCCCTCCCTCCAAGGGCAGCAGAAGAAAAAGAAATATGCTGAGATTAATTCTTATCACCAGCCCTGCAAGGCTGCCACGCTAGGAGCTTCTGAAGCTATTTCTTCTGGCTTTTCCACCTGCAGACACTGGAGATGGCAACAAAGAAAAAGCAAAAGCTGAAGCCTTATTCACCAAACAGCAATTATACATGAAGTGGCAGTGCCTGCCTTTACTTGCAGCACCTGGCAGCAAAAGCTGAGACTACAGCAGGACAGAGGTTTGCTTTCCAGTTCCTAATTGCTCTCTGCAAGCCCTTCAGAGAGTGAAAGAAGGCTGAGCAGTAACTTGTGCCTTAACCCCTTCTTTCTAGCTGTATTTCTCTGCCTCTTGGCTTTCCCCTCCCCTGATTCTTTCTGTCCCCAGCTTTACCTGCTTGTGCAGCTCAGCTCTTCAGCACCACCCCGCAGCCGGGCTACAGCAAAAACTGGTGGCCTTCCACAGAGCGCTGGGCTGTACCAGCCCTTCTCCAGACCTGAGATCACATGTGCTCAGGGAACCCTGGCAGGAGCCTGGAGATCCTTCTGCAGAAGGCAAAACCACCCTGACCTCTGCCGCAAGGAACAATTCAAAGCCCGTACATTTAACACAACATTAACCTAGCTGCTTTTCATAGCTGCCCTCACCCTTTGCCATTAGAGCCTGTCTGTAGGCCTGTGGTTGCTGTCCTAGGCCAGGCAGGTGAGAGAAGATGAGATTTACCTCGCACACTTTCTGTTCTCCAGAGCATCAGGATATGCAGCTCCGACCTATTTAAAAATTGCTCAGCAACCACTAAATCCCTGAATACCACTACCTGCCACTAAAACAAGGGCAGAAACACAGCCACTCCTGGTTCCCTGTGCTCAGATGTTCCTCCACCAATTCCAGAAGTCTCTTTTCTGTATCTGATCTCCAATTTGCCTGCTGAGTGATGACTGCTGAACAAAGTCCTTTACACATGGGGAACACTCTAGGTTGACCCCTAATCCATCACACAGAGGTCCTTGGGTCTTGACAAGAGAGAGATACCATCACTTTTTCATGCCACAGATTGTTCCATAAGGCCAAAGCTCTGAAGCACCCATTGGAGCTGCCTGGATCTCTGATGCTGCCCACCCCTGCTTCTGGCAGCCCTCTTCCAGCTCCTGCGTTCCCACTAAGCCAGGAACCTGTGGCAAGCCAGGTTTGAGGCCACTGAAAGCCAGCTATGAACCTGGTGAAGGAGAGAAATGTGCTAAACGCTTACTGTTAATTCATTTGCTTCAAATAAAATGCCAAGCTGGCAGACTGGACAGGAGTTTATGTGAGTGTTTGACTTCAAGAGCAAAAACACCCAAGAGAATCCATAAAGTCAGAACCAAAAGAAGCCAGGCAGGGTTCAACCAGGGATCCTATGAACTGATGTCACAGCATTTCGCTCAGTCCTAGCATGATGACACCTCTTCCACCTCCCAACACCACAAGGCTTGAAGCACTACTGGGCACAGAAAAATCTTCGGACTGGCTGCTGCTGTAAGACCACATGGGCTACATGCCCTGCTACACTGGTGGGGCGAGGAGGAGGGAGAGGTTCCCACTTTATTCTTGAAGCAGATGAAAGGGGTCTGAGGTTTCATTTAGTCATCAGCAAAATCCTGAGAGTTAGATACTGCAGGGGATAAGCAAATGGAATAGTTTATTTTAAACAAACCCATAATAATGAAGTGAGACTGCACTGGGCACAGCTATTTAGAAGCGAAGTCTTGGCAGGGGGGGTGGGAGGATGACACAGGTCTCATTCAACAGCACGTACATCTTATCCACCTGTTTAATAAGCTGGATATTGCTTTGGGAATATTCAGAAACACACTTTGGATGCATCCAAGAGGAAGTGCACAGTAAAGAAAGACAGGACTCAAAGCAAGAGCTGGGCATGGGAACAAGACTAAGCCACAGCTGGGAAGCTCCAATGGAAATTTTCGTGCACCAACAGATCAAGAATTCAGCCTTCCTCAGGCACAAAAATTCAAGGTAAGTTCAAGTACTTACATAACATCATCTCTCCAGGGACTGTTTTCTCAGCATCAAGATGAATTTCCAGAAGCTATCATTACTTTGCTGCTACTTCTGAGCAGCACAGCCAGGCTTTAAACCAACTTTGGCTCCTAATCAGAGGCAAAAAAATCTGCCACATGAGGCAATTGTATTCCGCTTTCTGAGCACAGATTTTGTGCAGCATTACCAGCACTGAAAAAATCAAGACTGAAAGTTATCTTAAATAAAGTATGCAGAAAAATTCACGGTCTATACCAAAGTATTTTTATGTTTTCCATAACTTCAAAAACATATGGGTAGCTTTTATGCCACTTTCAAAAGGTTAAATGAAGAGGGGAGTTTGAAATATCTCAAATTTCTTTCATTTCATCTCACCTCTTTTATCATCATTTCTGCAGTGACTTCAAAATCCCCCTGGCATTTAGAAAGTGCTCAAAAGGGCAAGAAGTGTTTTATAGGACATGACTCCTTGAAAATCAATTGAAGCTAAGTGGACAAACACATTGCTTTAGCTTGGACAGTTGTTCAGAAATGTTCTTAGCCATGACTCTACTTACAGATTTATAATTCAGTGCATTCCCAACAACAAGCATAAGCAGCTCATGAAATGAGATTAGTCAGGCTCACATCTCTGCTTCTCATTCTCATGGTATCCCTTGGCCATGACCCCTAGGCTAGAGGTGACAGCCCTCATTCAGCCAAACAATTCAGGCCTGCAAGATGATCTGAAGGACCAGATCCTCCGAAATTCATTGGCCAGAAGATGCTAACTCTGTGCTATCTTCTTTTCTCATGCAGTTTCTGTCAACACTTACACTATGTCATGTAGTTCAGAGAAGCAGAATATCCCACTGTCTCCTTCTTGGGACTACTTAAATACAATTAAGTTTCTAGATAAATGCTTTCGGATCCTAATGGATCACTTAGTAGAAATAAATGTGCAGAGAGGAAGGAGAAGACAAAAAAAAAAAAAAAAGCACAACAAACATGGGTGACAACCCCTGTGGTCACCCACAGGTAGGCACAAGCAGCAAAATATCTACAATCATTCAGGACAGGGAGATGTGTTCATTTTTCACATATTAGATTTAAACATAAAAGAAAAAAAAAGACAATGCATCTGAGAGAGTTTAACAATTTCATGTAACTGAAATTTTAGCTGTTGCTAAAAAACTAAAAATCACAAGCATACATAGTCAGTTCATTAAAATAAGTTATTACAGCCAAGCATTTCCTCATCAGATAATTAGCAGCCTCTAATGCAATTAAGTTTACACAGCCAGCTAGCATAATTAAAAGACACCACTGAAACAGAACCATTATTACAGGATAAGGGTCTTTTATCTGATTTTTATTTTTCTTTAGAAAACTCTAGCCAAAACTGTATGTCCAAGGGAAACATGTAGACTCCATTTAAATGCTAGATGCATTTCCACAGAAGATCAGAGGTTATTCTCAAAGCTGCAAGATGAAAAAATCCATCCAAGTGATACAGGAATATTTTAAAACTTTATTATAATTATGTTATTCTACAATTTTGTCGGGGCTATTGGCTGAATTTACCATCTGTCTGTCCGCTCTCCCAAGAGCTGGCACCTAATCTCAGGTCCAACACCAGGGAAAGGCTCACAGTGCCAGACTGCAGCCCATGAAGACTTAAAAGAGCAGCTCCTTCAGCTGTGGGACCTGCAAACACAGGAGATGTGTATCTAGCTAGAGAGCACACAGCGCAAGCATCACATTCAGTGCTAAAAATTTACCATCAAGAATCTCCTCACAGTCACAGCATATAGGAGAAAGCAGGCAGCTTCTGCTGCTTGGAGTCATTGAACACTGTTTTACTCAATACCTGAACTGGCAAGTACCTGCTACTGGGATATACAAGAACCCATGAATTCCACAGACAGCCTTAGGGCTGATTAAATTTTCAGGGGTTGCAGTTTCCTGTTCCTGGCTCTGTCACATACCCACTACTTTCACTGTAGTGGATCCTTGCAAATAAACCCACCAGATTTCCACTGCCCCTTGCAGCTTATATTGCAATCAGATTCAAGAGTACAGCTGACTTGTTTTAGTGACTTGTTCTGGATTATATTTCTCCATCTGAACAGGGGGACTATGTACTTTCAGGCTTCACTGTAGGTGTCCCTCTCATAGGTTGTTTCCTGGTGAATCAGGACAACCCACTTATTTCTGACTGAGGAAATGAGGAGAAAAAACCTCAGAAAAACAAACATGAAAGCCTGCAAGTTTTACAGAAAGTTTTCTTTGAAAGCCAAATCCTACAAGATCCCCAGCTAAACTGAATCTCTGTATTCAAGTCTACAATGACAGGTCATGAAACAATCCCAACCTCTTTCACTCAGTAGAATTATATATTTTTTAAAAGAGTCTATGCCTGAACCTGAACTCACTTGCCTCCCCCTATGCAGCCAGCAAACCAAGGGTTTGGGGAGATGGATCCCAGCCAAACTGTTAATGTTGGCAGAGAGCAATCTGACCCATCTTCTAAGCCTACTGCCCCAGGTGTCTGTAGAGACAGGCCTGCAAGGTGCAATGACCTCTGCCAAACATGGAAGCAAAGACACCTAGCTTAGAATAGATGCCATACTTGCAGGGGTGTAGGTTAGGTGACTTGCACGCTCTGCTTCAACACAGGAGGACTCAAAGATTGAGTGAATTAGGGCAAGTAGAGGGAAGCACCCATGCTGCAGCAGAACAGCTGTAAACTCGTACAGGTATCTTTGCACTGCAATAGATGCTTTTCTTCTTGTGTATTTGTGAAAAACAGTAACAATTTTTATTCTATTGAAATATAGAGGTTTATTTACATTACCCTAGAACTGAATCAGTCCCAGCTGTCACCCATGATAGCGCAATTTAAAGCTGCAGTACTCTGCAACACGTAAGGAAATAAAAGGGTCCTCGGCAAATGCGCAGTGCTCAAAAGGAACAACAAATGCTATGAATCTCACTGGAGCAAGGGAAACCTGGGAAAAATCACTCTTTTTAGCACTTTTGAGTCACTCAGCAGTAGCAACCAGGCTTAGAAAACCCAAAAGAGGTAGAGCTGGGGCTGGACTGATGGATGGTGTCACATTTTACATCTTTTTTGTCACTCATGTAGCCAAAGCACTAAAAAGAAAAGATTTCCACCAAAGAAACATTTGCATGGGAGTCACAGCGAGAGATAGGACCAAAGTTGAAGTGACTTTAACACCTGCAAACATTTAAACTTAGACCAAAATAAAACAAATCAATTAAGCCACACAATATGGTACTCAATAACTTTCACATAGCTTTTATTGTAGGGTATTTAAAGTTGAAGGATCCAAAGGGCAAGATAGGTGGTGCAAATTCTGACCTCATACAAAGACCTTAATCAAAAGGCCATCTGGATAGAGGAGCTCTCAGAAGTCAATAAATTTGGCTGTCTTTCCCTCCCCGTAAAAGTCTAGTTAGACCTAGGAAATCTCAAAGGCGCCAGGGCAATCCTATTTTTCATTGTGTGGGGAGAAAATATAAGCACTTCTTACCTTTTTTGTAAAATACAGAGGCCTAACAAATGGTGGGGAATGAGCATGAGGATGTAAAACAAGAACCCAAATCTTCTTCCAGATCACGTTTCCTCTGACTAATACAAAAGTGACTGCAAATCAAGAGCAAACCTCCTCTGATCACTTATTAGTAACACAGGACAGCATGTGTGCTCCCATCAGCTCCATTTTCACTTATTACGTATTCTGGTGTTGTGTGCAGAGAAAGTAGTGACTCGCCTTGCAAACACTGACATTTTTCTTGCTAGAAAGGGCAAGTTTAGGGAGCTGGATCTGAACACAGTCTCAGAGGCCTGGTAGCTTTCTGGCCCTCCATGGGTGGGCCTGGTACACTTCAGAGAAAAACCCCATGGGGTTGACATAACTACTGGGTCTCAGCAAAACAGCTGTGTTAAAAGAAGCAGAGAGATAAGACTTATTTTCATTCTCTTTGTTCTGGCTCATAAGCAAGTGTATGGAAGGACAGCAAAGAGCTAGCAACTCTTCTAGCTGTTTTCCTACCTGTTTGTAAATTGTCTCTTTTTCTGCAGGAGCAGGCTTCTATTACTAAGACAACTTTCCATCCCTATTCTCCATTAGGACTGATTTGTTGGACAACAGGAGCTGCGGGGGAGCGTGATCCAGCCTGTTTTGCAGCCTCCTGGCTCCACTGGAAATTAACACAACAGGAAGCAGATATCATGTTGCTGACATCCCTTCTTCCTGCTTTCTCAGACTAGAGAATCCCCTCACCACCATCACTCCAGTCCACTTGATTTTAATTCTTCATACTGTCTATTTAGGATCTATATCTTGGAATGTGGAAGGGACAACACACTGCTGCTGTCTTCCCTTAGTCCTGGTGGGCCTCAGCTCCATCCTTCCTGCAAACAAGTGGATCATGATTTAGGTGGTCCTTGCTCCACTGGAAGAAAATTGGAGTTGTCAGAATTACTGAGTCTCAGGAAACTGGCTGCGCTAGTTAAAAAGAGCAGGGGTCACAATCTGCACTATTTCTTTACCTGTGGAGTTTTTCCTAGGACTTTTTCACCTGAAACTATTAAATTTTGAAAGAACATGCTCATCTCATCTGGCCAAGTAATACACATCTTCTATGCCTTTACCAACCCCTCATCTCCACTGGAGCTGATGCACATCCTATGGAAAATATCCAACCTTAATTTAAAGATTAAGTGAAGAGATTCTATGGAAAAGAAAGCAGGTAAACAGGAGAAGAGGGAAAGCTGCCCCTGCCCAGGGGAAATGTATGCTCTCCTCCTGTTTCCTCCTGTTTACAAAGGGAATATACAAGGTCTTTAAACTGCTTCCTCCCTTTCACCTGTCTTTCCATTGACCTCCTCAGGACAAAATCACGAGCAATGAGAGGGTGGAGCAGCCCTCCCTTCCATTATCCCTTAACACAGTGATTTTCTGAACCATTATTTACCATACAGGTTTACTCATTTTGCAGCCTGCTGCACACGGTGATGGTGATTTACATTTTTCTATAGTGCTGGAGTGGTGGCATTTACTACTGCTTTCTAATTACCTTTTTCTGCTAAGCAGCATTCTCTAAGTCTTAAATGGTACAACGTTAACTGAATAAAAATCTCTTTGAAGTCCAGCTCCTGACTTCTCCCAAAGAGTTTTGCAAAATCATGTTATGCTTAACTAGGGCATAGAGCAACTAACACTGCTAGCAGAATTCTGATATTGATCTTCTACATCTAGTTAAATCTGGGAATAAGAGACTGTAAACTTAAGATTTCAATAGGTGGAAATCAGTCCTCTGCATATTGTACTTGTTTTCTTATCTTTTCTCTCATCTAGCAAAGCATCTGACAAGTAATATTTTTAAGCATTTTTTGCTTCAGCTCAGCATGTGACAAACTTCAAAAAACAGCCAACGTTTCGTGTGAGAAAGTGTAAGCAACGTTTCAAACACATATTGTGTCAACACCTTTCTCTGTCTCAGTAAACCTGGGCTAAGGCACTCAATGCAAATCATCTCTCAAGCTGCTGAAAGAACTTTAATATGTTGACTGCAGTGCAGGCTTCCTCAGATTTGTAAATACAGATTTTGTTTTACTGTGTGCTTCAGAGAGAGCGTGCCCACACACCTGCCAAATAAATACCACTGTTCCCTCTTGTACACACAGTGAGAGACTAAAATTAATTTTGTTTCATCCAAAAGGATCATGGAAGGCTGTATGATTGGTTACCCTCTGCACATTCAAATCCATTTTTTTCTTTATATATATATATTTATGCATTTATATATAAATAAAATAAACAGCTCTAAAACCTCAGAGCAGCAGGATCTTTTTCCTACAGGGTGATTTTGCTGCTCTATCTCTTCCCATCAGGTTGGGGATCACAGGGTTCCTGAGCAAAAGAAGCTCTTTTGTTCTGAGAAGACAGCTTGACAAATCCAATCATATTCATAGGAGTGTGTGCGACCCACACAATTCATAGGAAACAATTTTCAGGTCAGAGACCAGGAAAAGCCATAAGAGCAAGGAGACAAGGTTAGGAGGAGAAAAGAGGCTCATCTTTGCTGTGTATTTTGTTTTGAGCTTAGACTGGCCCCAGCAAAGAGTTAAATCTGGTTTCTAAGCCCCATCCAGACTTCCTTTACAGCTGAGAGGGAGAACGTGTTGCATTACAAACAAACTCTCACTGCAAGCTCAGAGCCCCTGCAGGCTACCCTGTTAATAACAAGTAGTCTGTGAACTATGCAGCCTGCTATCCTGCAGCGTGCTCACGTACAGATTCTCCAGTGCCTAATTAAAGTAGCTGGGCTCCTGCTGCCCTCTTTTCCTCTGTGAAGGCATCAATTTGGATGTCATTCTCCTCTACCACACCACGAGTTCTCAGGTTATTTTTTAGGAACATTTTATTTTACAATCCCTGCCCTTCAGCTAACTTTGGTTCTAAGTGGCAAGCAAATCAAATGCTGCTGAGGAAGCAGGCAAACAGCCTGTCCAGCCACATGAACCTCATATCCTTGGGAAACTGCTCATAAATGTGGCTGAGGGACCTGCCACCTTTCAGTAGGGACAGCTGCCTTCCCTCAGACTGCTTACACCCTTCAACAAACCTGCCATCTTCTGCTTTCACAGCTGTCTATGGCCCTACTGCGCTTTCGGTATTTCTTTTGGCTTGGTGAGAGGCAGGGAGCAGGCAGTCCCCCATCTGCCCGTGGTACCAATTTCTGAATGTATAATTTTGGCAATGATGTTCTTATATGGTATAGGCCCTACAAAAGCAGATGGACACATGCTGCCATGTTATATTGGTCAGCAGTTAGTGAGGTATCATGGGTTGCCCTAAAAAATAAAGATTATTTCTTTTTTTAATCACCTAGTATTTTTTAGTACCTTTAGTCTGAGCTGGAGCCATTGCTCAGTGTTCCCATGTCCCCTCTACCCCCTGGATGACAGTACAGCTGAGCATTCACTAAAGGCTGGGTCTGATAGTGACAACAAAATGTCACCGGTGCTTCTGAGAAATCACATGACTCATTTTTCAGAAGGGTATATGCCCGCAACTTATTTGTCACCTACAGCCTCATGCATGAAGTGGCATGTATGTGCAGAAGTCAACTTAAGGCATTTTCAAACAGAAGAGCTCGTAGTTTTAGCAACCTCCTATTCACAGAAATACTGTTTCTGTGGTCATGAGTAAAGGTTTACAATTCTCAAGAAAGGAGAGCTCCAAAAATCTTAAAAGACTGTCTTCCAAGTTTTTCCCTGTTTGGCAAATCCTCCCCTCACCACCCCCACTAAGTCTGGAAAGTTTAGCTGTAGGTATCTGAATAATTAGAGGGAAACCTACTGCACGTACTCAGCTTGAAAGCTTACTTCAGTCCAGATGGAGAAATAGTACTGCAAGACTCTGAGGAGGTTCCTCTGGCTGTTTCTGGGTTACAGTTATTAATTTATGACTTACAGTCTCAACTTAATGAATTGTTGTGTTATAATTAAAAGGATATTTTTTGATGGGTGCAACTTCACATCCCAAAATGTTCCTCTCCTGCCAATAAATATAAACTGCTATGTCACTACAAACAGTGACAGGAGATGGTCAAATTGACTTGCTTTGCTCTTTCTGCTGCAGCTGCATGTGGTACCCATTCAAAAAGTAAAGAAAAAAAGAGTATGAAGAGGTTTGATTGAGTTACCCGTGATTGGAAGGATGTGCCTTTAACCCTATGGCTCAGCTGCTTTAATTGCAACCAGTGAAAACCCCACCTTTGATTTTAATGGCAACTAGCACATTTGTACAACTGATGCTGTACAAATCTTATCTTAGATGTTGTAATACGGCAACTGCAAACCATCTAAGATCTGCAAATCCAGTATGAGAGAGACTGCACTATGTAAGACAAGCTTTCATGACACATGTTTACAATACCAAATACAAAGTATCAGTATCATATTTGCAGTCCAGGAGTTTCTGTTAACCTAAGTTATATGACACAAAATCATTATTTAGACATCACATAGCAATTTGACACTGGTAGGAGGGGGCCCAGTGTCCGCCTAATGATCTCAAACAGCATGAACAAGACTAGATGAATAGAAATCATTAGCTTATTATTTACACAGCATTTCTCAAAACACCAAGGAACTCTACCAAGTAAATGAAAAGCGCAAACCATAACACAAGGAAAGGGGAAATAATGAGTTTTAAGTAGAAATTTAAATTATTCACAGAAATCTCAATCCTGCTGCCTGCAGAGAACACCAATTACTACTGTTTTACATACACACAGCACACACGTTCCTGTCCTGAAACAAAACAAGACTCCCTGAAACTTTACCATCTTCCTCAGTTAATACCTTACCCTGTGACACCTCAGTATGTCCTCAAAACTATGGGCACACTAGATTGCATTGTTACAATTCAGCTGAATTCAGCCTTTGAGAGAGAGATTTAGCTTGTACAATGATCTCAGCACTCAGAAAGAAGCAGCATTCAGAAGAAGCAAGTCATTTCAATGACATAAAAAAAAAAATAAAAAAACCAAACCGCTTTTTTCATAGTACAACCCCCAAAAATGAAACAGAGACAGCTGAAATCAAAAAGAGGAACATTATCTACCTGTTTTGGACTGCAGAACACTGGATACCAAGAAAAATGTTTCCAGCTGTATGCAGGAGCTGTTGAGTCTTGGTGGAAAACAAAAAAAAGCCAGTCCCTGGGCCAGGCTGGCAGGGCACGGTCACAGTGGGGAGAAATACAATTGCCCCAACTCCATTACAAGTAGCATAGGGACATCCAACCCACCGCACCTCGGCTGCCTGACTGGATCTCTGTTCTCAGCTTCTCGCTACACAACCCTCCACAGGCAGAAACACAGGTTGTACTCGGGTCACTTGCCCGGAAACAGCTGCAGTGACACCTAGCAACTAGATACTGTAGCTGTCTTATCCTCGAATGCTTCATGGCAGGAGAGATGAACCCATAACCCCTGTGCCAAACGTCAGAGGGAACACCGCTAAGAAGAAAGTCTGATAAACAATTCAGCAGATACAGAAGTAAAGGACAGCTGCCCTGCCAGAAAGAGGAGGTACCCAGCAGCGACTCCGTGCTCCCGCAGCAGGTACCTGGCCCCGAAGGTAGATTCTGCAAGCCAGAACCTAAGCGAGAAGAGAAAGAAAGAAGCAAAGCTATGAAAGCTGCCCTCACCCTGATCACTTTGCTGGTGCCTCCTTGCAAGGGCTCAGCTAGTAACTGATTTTTTTTTGGTTCAGTAACTGGACTGGAAATCTCTGAAAACGTTGGTACGTGCAAGCATGTGCAAAAAGATGCTGATCCTAAACAAAACTCTTAGTTTTGTACTAAAAATATTTCTCCTTAATAGTTAATGCAAAAAGAAAGAAAATACTGTGCTTCATCCAAAACTTGCTTTGTTTACTTTTTAAATTTATAAATAAATACATAAAACCTTAAGCTGAAATCAAAATATTTTGAAACATAATGACAAAACCTTTTGTTTTGAAAAATATTCAAACTGTGTGTTTTGTTTTTTTTTTTTCAATTTATGTTTGCATTTCTGTTTCTGACAGTCCAGGAACACCATGTTTTTCAAAAAATAAACTACCTAAAATGGCTCATTTGGTTGTTGTAGTTCAGCTTCACACTTAGTGCATCATCAAGTACAACAGGTAGGTTGTGAGAGATGTCCCAAAGAGCCTGCAAGTTGAAGGGACACAGTGAGGGGCTCTCCAGGCTCCCTCAAGCCAAGACACACCCCTGTGCCATACAGCTGCCAGTGTCTAACTCCCAGTCCCTTCACTCATGCTGCTTACAATCACTAATGCGTCAATAACAATACCAAAGGACATGTAACCCAACAAATACATGGATGAATTTTAATTTCGGGTAAAGTATGGAGCATCTAAATAAAGCTGAGCATATGCTTTGTGTTTGCAGCCTTAACATAACTGTCATTCTGATTTCTCACAAATAGCCTAAGCGCTTTCTTTCTCAGAAATGTATCAAAGACTGTAAAACGAGGTGCTAGAACACTTCACTGCCAGCGCCCAAGCAAACAGTATCATTACAGTGTATATAAGTCTCCTGGGGGATAGGTTGGGCATAAAAATTCAGCTGGATCATTAGGAGCCGATGATTTAACTGAGAAAGCAATATAAGTCTCCAAGCTGGCAACAGAAAGACATAAACTGAGTTGGAGGAATTATTTAATGACTAGCAGACCAATAAGGGAGGTATTTCATTGCACTGTAAGATACTCTGCATCATAGGAAAACTGCAATTTATTAAATATGAGTCGTTAGAGTTTTTCTACCCCTGCAGCTAATTCCTGTCACGTCAGTGACATTGGTTACTTCAAAAATCCCAAGACAAACATGCATGAACAAGAGTCACAGGAGGCCAATAGCTCTGAGTATTGAGCCTCCCTGGCATCAGACAGAGCAGAAGAGTTTGGGGCCTGCACATGTTGTGCATAATTTGGCACACCTGGGAAGCAAACTCCTTGCACTCCATACAACCTGAGGATGTATAGGATACCAGTCTCAGATGCCAGAAGGCTGCATTCAAGTCTCCAGTGTGCTTGGGATGAAATATTTTGCCTTGACTCATGCAGATCAGAGTCCAATACCTCATTCATCTGCATCCCAGGACATTTGGTCCAACTTCTTGACGTTGTTTTCAGCAAAGTTACTGCATGCATAACTCAGCCAGCTGGGTCCAGGGTTGGTGCCATGCAGACGTGCAGCCTGCACCATCACACCTCTTCCCCTGGGCTCCAGGAGACAGGATGTTCCTCCACTCTTAATCATCAGCTTCCCCATTTCAATGCACAGAGAGAACTGCCTCTGCTGCAAACCACTGATGGGAGATGCGAAGGACATGCAGGCTATACCCAGTGCATTGTGCTTAGTACGTTTAATTAACACAAAATAATAAAAACTACGTTTTTCTGAAACAGCTACAGAAGTTAGACTCCCAGCCAGCACTGGCTTTCAAGGAGTATATAAGCCCAAATGTCACTACAAGCCTTTGAGAATGCCACCCCAGAAGCAAACAGGTATGGATAAGATGCACACACACACAAAACAAACAAACAAACAAAAAAACCCACACACAAAACAAAAACCAAATCCAAACATCTTTTTTTTTTTTAATCTAAGATTGGCAGGAGATGGTAAGATTTTTAGATGCTGTCCTTTTTCTTTTTGGCCCAGAAGAGCAAAGCAAAGGACACAGACTCAGTGGTAGGAGTTCATGGGTGATAAGGCAGTGGGGAACACTGTTGCTGCTCACACAACAGTATGTCACAAGAAATGGGATTGTGTTTGGTCATGAGAGCCATGTAGCCTAATTTGGCTACAAAGGAATCTCACAGGAGCCCTTGGTTTTGGAGCTCACTGGAGCTCCACAGTAATTTCTTACTGTCAGTGATGCTGTTAGACTTTACCACGACCCTTCTTTAGGAAGATCATTCTCTACAGGTACCTTCCTGACTTGCAGCAATGGGAGACACATTGAGATAGTTAAACATCATCTAGCGGTGTCAGTGGGAAGTTTTAAAAATGGCTAGCATTGGTGCACTGAGTTCTGTTGAAGTTGGTTTGACTTTCAGAAATAACTTTTCAGTGAGATGAGTGAATGCGAAATAGGAAAATGGTACTCAGGGAGGAAACATCAGACACAAGATTGTCAGACTGCAATGAAGCAGAGTACAGTCACTTCTGAGCTACGAGATTTTTTTTCCCTGTTCTCATCAGGGAGGATTCTTGGAAGAGAATGAAATGTTCCTAAAAAACTTAATAGGAAAAAACTAAACACTTCTCTCTGCAAAACATGATTGGTTCATACTCTTTCAGCCATGCAAACAGTTAATGAGTTCTGTGAAATCTTCATTTCTGTCATCTCAAGGCTAGCAATGCAGTCTTGGTAACGGAATTATGGTTTAGCTTCCCAGAAATCTGTGTTGAAATGGGAAACATGAGTACTAGAAAGACCAATAATGTGCATAAGTATACACAGCACAAAATTCATTATCAAAATACTACCAGCAATAAGCATGTGACAAATATAGATCTTGGAAGATTGGATAGAAGCATCTCTATTGTTCATGAGACGTACGGCACTGACAAGTCTATGTGGAATGGCTCATTTCCGACATGGTTCTTCACGTTAAATGTGTGTGGTTTGCTATTTGGTCAGTACTTGCTCTTCCTAGAACTAAATTTTGATTTGTGAGCTTAAAACATCTCATCATTAATCACTGTATAGTTTTCATTTTCTGCAGAGGACTGAGATTCTGCTCATTCAAAACAGATGACCTAAAGCAAGAAAAACTGGTGGGCATTTGATTTTTCAGTAAGAGTGAAGATCCTGATATGTGCCTCCCTGACAAAAAATGTCCTTCTGGGATGGGGTTTCAGGATGTTTACAGCTTCAAGGGTGGGCATGCAGCTGTCCATCATCAATTCAGCTGTGCATTCTGCCAGGGAACTTTCCTGTTTGCTGCAACGCAAATTGTTGTTATCAAAATATGTCCAGTTAAAATAAAGTATTGAAAATTTTTCTTTTTAATATGTTTAAAGGAGGACAAGAAAAAAAGTGGTATAGGAAAAAAATATTTTCATTCAGAACATTCTAAACTGAAAAAATTTTTTTACAACAAACAATTTCTTCAGTGCATTGGTATGATTTTGTTTACTGAGGTTGAAGTGTCTTATACTTCACAGGAATGACTTAGTAATATTTGGAAAATATCGTTCATTTTCTTCCTTAAAAATCTCAAAACAATTAAAATCTAAAATAAACATTCGGTTTTTTTCAAGTACATACAATGACAGTAAAACCCCATCTTCTGCTAGAAAACATATTTAAGAAATAAAATGCACTGGTTCTTTTTTATCCAGTGTTATTTGATCTATAATTTGGAAAATTAAAATGTCACTGCTGCCTCAGTAAGGCATGTATTACTATTATCACACACTAGGATTAAGTTAGTATCCCAAAACTCCCAGTCAGGAGCAGGCCATACTGTAGTAGACTGTGTTAAAACACAGAACTGTACATAATTCAAGTAAAGATTTTATGATGGTTTACTGCTATTTTTTTCCTGCACTGCAAGGTTCACAGGTTTCTTAGGCTTGTATAACCAAGAAAAAAAAGTAAATTAACTCAGTACCTAACTGGAGTCAAAATCTCTTTACTCAGCAGTTGTTTCCCATGTACCTGGGCTATTACATTATGTAGTAATTTCTTCCTAGAACAACATTAAATGGGACTTGCACTCTATCTCTGAAGGATGTAATGGAAATATCTTCAAAATAATAGGAAATCTCACGACTAAATGACACATCTGTTTGTTAAGATGACACTTCAGGATCTTGGGCACCAGTGAAAACAGCTAATGTTTTACTCCTTCCTTGCCATGGTCTGACTTTATAACCAATTAGTGAATGAGCTTGAATAAAAGGAAAACTACTTTGCTTTCTCTGCCTGCTGGATGCAGTCAACAGGTACCCATATGTTCCAGATTTTGAAAGATTTTTTTTTTTTACTTCATAACATAATTTGGGCTGGATTTTCACAAACGTGTATCTACAGATAGATACGGAAGTGCCTTGTATAAAAATACTTCAGCTACTCCAGACAGAGCACATTGCTGCCTGGGCAGGCTATGGTACGAGAGTGAGCTCCATCACTCCCATGGTACAAAGTGCCTGGGGTAATCCAGCTGACCTAAGAAGAGTTAGTCCCAGGGCAGAAAATGTTTTGCAGCCTTCCTGCTGCTCTATGCTATATTATTTAGTATATTATACTGGGAAAATTTCAATTGGCTTTCACAATTCTCCTTTGCTGTTTGACACTTTCCTAACCTGCCTCCTGTTTTCTCTAGACTTTTCTTCTACCACCACCATTTATTTATTTTTTTTTTTGGGGGGGTGGAGGGAATGGAGCTGGTATTCTCATTTTCTTTTGTTTTAGAAAAACTGAGCAGAAAAATCAAAACATTATTAGTGTAGTCAATTTCTTCAGTGTAGCTATTACAGCTATCAAATATTTGCAATTCTGATAACAAATTGATTGTATTTGCTGCAAGGAAAGATCAGGCCTTGCTGGAGTGAGACTGTTGTTCCTGCTGCTGCTACTACATATTGATGCAGCGCTACCAGTGATTTTTTTTAATGAGGAGGAAAAATGGGCTTCGAGCTTTCCAAGTGACCAGACTGAAAGGAGCACACACAGAAACATTTTTACTATAATAGTATCTAGAGATCCCACTACAAATGAGTGTGTCATTACACCAGAGGTTTGCTAAGACAGCTAGAGAACACTACAGATCCAAAACCAGGCCAAACAGAGGACACAGAAAGGGGAAGAAAAAGAGATAGGCATGCATATGCTGGTGCCACAGAGCCACAGTGTGATGGGCCAGAAGCCAGTACACACAGCTTCTCTACAGATAAGGATGACTGTTTTCAAAGCTACTTCAATGAGCTGGGAGTCTATGAGCTATCATTTCACTGAAAAGCAATACCTTCGGCAGCACAGAAAATGCAAATAATGAGGGCAAAGAGGAAGAAATTCAAGCAGCTTTGTCTTCCTCTCAAAGCTAGCCTAGAGGAAGGAGAGGCCTCCAATGTCAGCAAAGAGCCCTCAGGGCAAGACAGTGGCTGATGCTCTAGGCTTCCCCATGGGCACAAGGACTTCACAGAGCATCTGCAGCACTGTTCCTTTGACAGCACAGGGACTTGAGGGACAGCCCTTGGAGCTGACTTGCACAGTGGATTCCTGGACCTTTCAAAAACCTTGGTGATCCTTTGGCCTTTTAAAATGGACAGTATAAAGCAGCCACATCAAGGACCAACAATACACCAAGTAGTTACTGCAAGTGGGAGAGTTGAAGGCATAGCTCTATAGTGCCTGTATCTTACAATGACTGGGGGCCAATTCCACCTATGTCAAATGAAAAGCCACTGAACCATCAGTCTGACTCAGTAACAGTGTTGTTCACATATGTTATAATGCATGCAGCATGTGAACTTGAAATGACAGCACAGACACCTTTCTTTCCTCAGTCTGTGAAACATATTCTATTATGGACTCGATGCTTTTCACCATAATTTTAATCCAAGACAATCACTTTGCAACTGAGGGGGGAAAAAAACCCCAAACAAACCAACCAAAAACAACAAAACCAAAACCAAACACCTACTATATCCACAAAACAAAAACTTAAGCCCCCTGTGTACTGTGTCTAACCTTGCCACAACGTCTGCCCTCCTCTGGTGATGACATATCTTTGACCAAATCCAACAGGATACACACCATCCTCAGCTTCCTGTCACCTTCCATTATCAAATCACTTTACTCTCAATCCAAATATTCCTCTTCATGCGCACACAAATCATAATCTATTTGCCCTGCTGGAATTTACACACACAATGCCGGCAGAAGTATGAGAAAAATAACTCAAGCTGTGTAACAGAAATCATCATAACCACAACCGATGTGTAAAGAGGCCATCTCATGTTCTCCCATTCACATTTACCACAAGTTTCTCATGCCTGTCAATCTTGTTTTCATTAAAACGGCTTTCAGGGCAATCCCCCTTGCATTTGTAAATGAATCCTTCAAATACACAAATATCTCACTGATGCCAGTAGTCCAGTTAAGCACTTCTCTGTGGAATTCTCCATAAGCTCTGAAACAACCAACAGCCATGGTAACACAGACAAAAAACACAAGGCAGCTCTTTTTCAAGCTGTTTTGGGAGTAAACAAAGGATCAGATAGATTAATAACCTTTTAGAGAGTTAATGGAAAAACAGAATAGGAAGTGCCCCATCAGGGAAGATTAATTGGGTTATGTCCAGATTATACAGCTGATTGCTGGGGAGAAATGAATTGTGCTGACACATGTGCTGGGAACATTCCTCCTGTCCTGGCTTCTGCAACCAGACATAGACCACTCTTAAAAATATGTCTGCAGGTTTCTACAGAGTTGGATCTACAGGTCTGACTACAAGGTGAGTGCCAGAAAAGAGCTGTTGAAAACAGAAAGAAAATTCAATAAGCCAACCTCATGAAATTCTGTTCTGGAGCAGATCATAAAGTAGAAAGAATAAGGATATGGGTCTTGAGAGAATAGAGCTGATCACAACACATGGGAAGTAGGAGACATGGGACCTCACCTGAAACTACATCCAAGAAAGGACTTTGGCACCACGAAGAATGACTCAGCACAATTACCTAATTCTGTAACTTAGATTAAAATAAAATTAACTACTTGACTGGGGCCTAGTCCAGGAGATGCCTCAGATCAGTCAGTGCCTACCTTTTCTGCCTGAAACCTTTCCCTGGCAGCTGAAGCCGTGCTGTTACAGACTCCCAGGGAAGTCCCAGCCAACTCAGGGAAGTACATGATTAGGTTCACCATCCCAAGGTAACCTGCTCATGCAGCAGGATGTCATATAAATAACAAAAAAACCCTTTCACCAAGTTATTTCTCCTCAGGCAACCCATGCACCTTGCTCACGGTTCTCAAATCTATTCTAAATGCCAGGCAGACTTTTAAGACACTTACACCCCTCACTGGACATTGTTCCTGAT
The DNA here is from genome assembly GCA_013389905.1 of Sula dactylatra. NCBI lineage: Eukaryota > Metazoa > Chordata > Aves > Suliformes > Sulidae > Sula > Sula dactylatra. Next base: position 62,230 of record WEKW01027402.1, on the reverse strand, counting down.
GATCTTGAAACATAAGGGAAAACTTGTCCCAGATGTGAGCCTAGATATTTGCATATCCATAAATCAGACTGGAAGTTCTGAAACCACCAGATAGCCTGAAACAATGTCATATTCCAATGAGTTCTACATTTTCTACTAATACTAGTGCTAGGCATTTCATAAATACATGAATTGTATGTAGCCGTACGTGCACAGCTTATAAATTACAGAGACAAAGAGTAGAAGAGGAAAACACATCCTATACCCCTGATCCAGTTCACCATTCACTGGACTATTTTTGTCTTTAAGTATCTTTAAAAATCCCAGCCTCAGTCTCTACAATAAAGTTTATGACTGATCAAAATCAAAGACTTCCAGGTAACCTGTAAGAACAGCATATAGGAAGAACAATGGAATATAATGAGTGACACGACTTGAAAAACACATGTAACACACAAGTCTAAGAAAGGATGGTTTGTTTGAATGTATTTTTTTTCTCTGTAAAAACTAAAAATGAAATTGAGCATTTGTGCTAAGCAACGGAGCAACTGTGAAATTGTTACTATCCTAACAAAAAGGGCAGCTAAATGGCAGAAATTTAGGCTGCCTAGAGAGGAATATATTCCACTTCTTGTGATGTTTTAGAGCGAGCAATTAGCTTGCAGATTGGCTGAAAGCTTATTCTCCTGGAGGCTGAGAAAACACACGTAGCAAGTTATCCCCCAAAATGCAGCATTTACAAGTTTATACAGTAGCTTGACTAGAATGGGTAAATGATAGGAAATTGCAAACATGAGCTAGGGGAGAAAAGGCTTGTTTGGTACATAGAAATTCTGACCACCCTCAAACTTGCAACCCAAAGCAGACATACCAATTGTATAAGTAGCAACAAACAATCCACGTAGATCTTGGGAGGAAATCTGAAAACACCAGGGGAGGGTTTTTCAGTTTTCTTAAGCCTTCAGGTTACTGACAAAATCTAATCACGTAATTAAGTTAGATTAATGTTACAGCTAATTTGAAGAATACAATGATATTATTCTGCCACAAGCATGGGTTCTTATCAGTGACCACAGTGAAGGAACCTTGCTTTGCTGGAGTCACACAGGGGCTGGAAAGTGCCAACAGAGACCGTGTTTCAAACCTCAGCAGACCAGAGCAGAAGACAGATGCAGCACCATCTCCAGTGCAAGTCTCTCATCCTACCACTGAATCTGCTAGTGTAACTTCAACTGGTCCAAAATCATGATTCTCTGGAAACTGGTTTTTCTTCACAATACTCTTTCAATTTCATTAACTCAAAGCCTAAAATTCAACTAAGTTTGAGTGAAGTAGAATCTCCCTTGGATCTTGCAACTGATTCACAAAATGGATTTTCCTGTTCCCACTAATTCCAGTCACAAAGCAAACACCAGGACTTTCCACTGAGTAGCAAAAACAATACTGGATAGGGAGAAAGGTGTCCACAAATTCTTCCTGGGATTGATTATTGTCCAGACAAGGATTCTTTGACAAAGGTCCAAGATCCTCAATTAATTGCTTTTTATTCACCAACATTTCAGTGACTGCCAGATACTTCAAACTTAAGAAATCAACACTTTGCAATAATACTTCATTTTGCTGGGGAGATTCTGGCTTCCCAGAATCACAGAGATTTTTGTGAGGGAAATTTGATGAAATGACTCTTTGATGTTGATCAAAGAAAATCTATCAGTGGATATCTCTTACTGAGACCACTAACTGAAATACTATCAAAATCCATTCCAACAGTTTCAGCCACAGCAGAGAGACCAAGAGCTAAATAACCAGCCCACAAGCTTCCCCATCTCTCTTGCAGATTGCTGCATAGTACAGCACTTGCATTGTCCTCACTTGCACAATCCACCTTGTCTCTGTTTTTTGTACAAAGTTAGGGCTTGAGCCTGCAAGATTGTTGTTCGACAGTTTCCTCTGGGAAGAAGAAATTGTTTGACAATGATGTAAAGTTAATGGTTGTGAGCTGTCTATTCATTTTATGTCTGCCATCTACAGTCCACCCCTCTCGATTAAAAAAAATTATTGACCTTGATAATTACACTAAGTTGTTGGGAATAACACAGCTCAAGCGGTGGTCTCAAACAGTCAGCCTTGGCAAGATGTACTTCATATGTATGTTAGGACTAAAGGGTTAGAAAATTTAATGACATAAAAGCCCAAGTTGCCCCTTTTAAGCACCGTTTCAAAATAGCACAGTGATATGCCTCAGATGTAGTGATTAGATTATCACTAGAGAATATGGTATTAGTTTGGGGAATTTTGCAGACATTATTATTTCTTTTATGACAGCAGTTAAAGAGCCCAAATCATGCACTGTGAGACTTGAGATGGTGATTATACAGAGAGAAGGAAGAAGAAAAATCCTCCTCCAAGGAGTTTACATTCTAAATGATACTCAGGTACACTAATTATTAGGTCGCCTGACATTTAATCAATCGCTGAACAATTTAAATGCTTGGCAGAAATGAAATATCTGTCTTTGATTTATGTATGAGCAGGTTTCTAGCAGCAAAAACTTAAAACCCTATAAACCAATTATTATTCCCATTACCACATCCTGAGTGACTCTCTGGGATGATAAAACCCATCTTATTTGGACTTATTGCTGAGAAACAGACTTTTAAGGCATAAAGTTCTCCAGATGGATGCTTTTTGGGAATTAGTTGAATAAGAGAGATTTAATCCATCCAAAAGTCAGTATACTTAAATACATGATGAACATAAAAAACTCATTGCTAATCCAAAGTGACAGGGACTAATAGGGTACTTAGTGGATTAATAGCTAGCATGCTATGTTGCTAGGACCATGCTGTTTATTTCAATCGTGTGCTTGAACAGATACAGAAAATAAACTCAGTCCCTTAGGCACATTTAATTCAAGTGGACAAAAATGCATGATTATACATCTAAGCAGGCAATTGAACCTGTAAGTTTATCTTTAAGATGCCATATTCCTTCAAGCTTTTGAGAAAAAAGTCATAAACTAATTTTAGAAAAACTTTCAACATGTGGGGGTTTTGCTGGTTTTCATTGCATTACCTTTTGGCAAAGTGAATTTTTCAGCTTCGTAGCACTGTATCCCCATGTCTTAATTAATACCATGCACAGGTGGCATGCAGGATAACCACAGTAAATCACACAAAGGGTTATGAGTCTCTGAAGAGCTGTTATTGAAGATAGTCACATCATAAAACAATAGGCTAGAAAGATGAAACTGTCACACACTGCCCATTTCACTCGGGGTTTTTCATGTCTGCAATCTTTCCTTCTACAGAAGGAATCAAATGTATTTAGCCAGAGCCAACCCACTGAAAAAAATGGGAAGGCAGACAGAAGTCCCTGAGAAGACTCTGTCTCACTAGCACTTTCTGTGACTCGGGGTGCTACAAACAGCGTACTTCATGAACAGATGATATCCTTCCTACTCCTAGATTATTTTTGCAATTGCTGTTTTGATGAAGTCAGTATCAGGCTCCTAACAGCTGGCCTCTGAAATCCCCTGACTGTGTGGCACCAGAAGTTGCAAGGGCCTGGTGAGTAAAAAGTAGAAGGCAAAGTTACTCTCTGTGATTAACAACGAACCATCCCCTCCTTTTCTGTGGGCATTAGTCAGGGTTCCAGACCTAACCTCCATGACTTAGGCTGCATGTTTTCCTATGGTCACACAGTACACAAAATATTCAGGATGGTGATTTGTTCAAAACTGCCAATCTGGTCACTGCTAACACTGTAATGTGACAGACTCCTCCAGAAAGGCAGACTGAGCCAGATATTGAAAGATTTTCCATATTTAAAGAACTAAATCAGGTTTCCCTTGTTGTTGGAAGGATTGATAGGATGCTCAGTGTATCTCATTGTGCTCTTGGGAAGCTGCAAGGATCAGGCTCTCTAGGCTGCCCTGCTCCCTGGCAGGCTTCTCTGAGCAGCTCTACAAGTCCTTAGGGAAGAAGGCAACAAATAACTTCACTTTAATTCTTTGTTTGTCCTTGAAATCAAACTAACAGACTTTCCATGCAGTGGGAATTCCTGTTTCAACACACTTCAAGCAGTACTAATGCAGTAACACCAAAGGATGCACAAAAGACTGAAACAAAGGCATGCCAATGATGATGATGATAATAACAATGACCAACAAACTCTGCCCTCAAAAACTATCACTGCAAGCAGAAACAACGTTCATAGCAACACACCAAAAATTCATCTACCTCAGTGTTGTGGTTTAGCGCCGGTCAGCAACTAAGCACCACACAGCCGCTCACTCACTCCCCCCACCCCTGTGGGATGGGGGAGAGAATTGGAAGGGCCAAAGTAAGAAAACCTGTGGGTTGAGATAGGAACAGTTTAATAATTAAAATAAAACAGCAATAATAATAATAATAATAATAATAATATGATGATGATGATGATGATGATGATGATGAAAAGAAAAATTATGAGCGAGAGAGAGATGAAACCTTGGAAGAAGGAAAAAAAACCCCAAAACTAAACAAGTGCTGCAACCGCTCACCACCCGCTGACTGACACCGCCAGTCCCCGAGCCGCGATCACTGCTTCCCCCGGCCAACTCCCCCCAGTTAATATACTGGGCATGATGTCACATGATATGGAATACCCTTTGGCCAATTCAGATCAGCTCTCTTGGTTGTATCCCCTCCCCTCCCGGCTTCTTGTGCACCCGGCAGAGCATGGGAAGCTGGAAAAGTCCTTGACTAGTGTAAGCGCTACCCAGCAACAACTGAAACATTAGTGTGTTATCACATTATTTTCATACTAAGTCTAAAACACAGCACTATACTAGCTACAGTGAAGGAAATTAACTATCCCAGCTAAAACCATGACACTCAGTTTTCTGTATCCAGGAGTGGAGAGCAGAAGATACACAGGAGGGAACTAGCAAGAGCACAAGCATACAGTGGCCCTTTTGCCATTTACCTTTCCACATTCTAGCAGTCAGTTGATTGTGGACTTCCTGAGCCAGAGGCTCTATCTATGTCTAAAATTGCTCAACAGAATTTTCTACCATGAATTTGTTTAATTATTCAAAATGTTTTACTTTGCATCAAAGAAACTGAAATGCAAGAAGTAAAGGCCACATCTACATTTGGCTTGCTTCTACTTCTATGATTCTCTACTTATGGTAACCATTTGTGTAACCATTGTATGCTGCCAATGGTACCTTTCTAAATCATAGAATCATTTAGGTTGGAAAAGACCTTTAAGATCATTGAATCCAAATGAATAGTCTGAGGTGAAGCTCACAAAGTCTTCTGGAGTGACACAATTTGATATAGCTAGAAGAGATGCTTCCTAAATATAGACAAGGTATATTAGATTTGCCAAGGGTCATGTTGGAGGTTTACCATAGATTAAGGAATTAAACATTTTTTTCTTAAGTACTAGTATGCTGCATTAACTGCCAAACCATGTCTCCTTTTCACCCATAATTGAAAAGTGAGGTACAGCACCATAAACAAAAACAGCAGGACATGATCACACTGTCATGAAAAGCAGCATGAAGATGAAAACCTCTTGGCTTCTGTCAAGAGAAGCAAAACAACAGTAAGCAAACAAGGAAGGAAGGAACCATCAAGGAGTCAGGTATGCTGCTTTTCTGGGTTTGAATTCCTCTGGACAGTTTTTTGGTTGTTTTTGAACTAGACATGGCATACACTAAGAAAAACTCTGAATATCTGCCAACTTCATAATATGGTAGCAAACAATTCTCTTTGCTTACATTGAGAAAACTGAGAAGGTAAGTAAATGGGCAGAAAAGGTTTTAAGACAGTGATATCAGAGTTCAGGTATAAGCAACAGGAAAGAAAGCTCACTTCCTAGATAAGAAAAAAAGTTAATTTCTCACTATACAGAGGCATGGTGATGTAAAGGTATTATAAAACACACCTGAGTTTTCTGTCAGCAGATGTTAGCATACCAGAAAACAAAAGCAAAGCTATTCAGGAAAGCTTTTTTATCAGCTGGCCATACAGCTGATAGAAACTAGCAAAAATTGCTAGTAAAAGGAAAAATTACATGTCAAAAACCTCAAAGACAGAAGTTTTTTGTGATGGAAAACTGTCTGTGATTTCATATATTTTTGCAGATACCATATTTTAATCATTATTCCAGAAGAATATCAAATTTCAGCAATTTGTATTTTGGAGCAGAAACAAACACACACACATACTGCTAAGCATGTTTTAAGCAGAACTGCACCCAGGTATTTATAATCAAAGGACTCGGGACTCTGGAAGCAAACTCTACCACTTCAAGTACTAGATGCAAAATCCTATCTCTGCAATAGATTTCAATCTCCCTGTGCCTCTCGTGTTTCTCTCTACAATGAAGACAGTGCTCTTCTAACCCAGTGCTCAGTGTCTAAAACCTGAGCTGTTGAAAAGGCACATTTCCTTGACTTGAAAGCTAAATAAGACTGTTCTTTCAAGAAGTTTTGCATTTTCATCAGTAAAACAAGAGCCTCCAAAACAAAATGTAAGTGGTTTACAGAATGTATTCACTGGAAGTTTCCAGGTAAAACTATAAAAAATTCCAGCCATGTACTTGAAAATGTATAATTTTCTGCTGCCCCATGTTCTGGTGCAAACCAAATCAAACAAAAACCTGATTTTGTAGTTTCTGGTTAATAAACAAAGCCGTCATTTTCTAGCAAAAATTTTCAGAGAAAGTCCTCTACAGTGCTACTTAGGAATCCATTTCTTCTTGTTACCCAGAGACTAGGTGACAGTTCTTAAAATATTCCTGGAGCACATATTGCAACCATCAGCAAGTAAAAATACCTTTTGGAAGTGGCTGACTGGTCACATCACAGAAACTCTGCACCCACCCAGCTGAGGTTTCATGAGGTGCAGGCAGACAGACAGGATGGGGTGCGCAGAGGCCCAGGACAGTCTGACAAACAGAAAGGTTTGGATAAAACAGAAGAATGCTGCTTGTTTTTCTGATGCATAAAACGAGGGCAAGTTTTGCTAAAACTAAGGCAGCCTGTTTCTTGCATCACACCTCCTGAAGCCCAAAATGTGAACAGTCCTACTCCATTGCCAATTCCCCTACAGGCATTCATCACAAAAGGTTTGGCAGGAAAAAACCTGTAGTTTGAACAAGCATCTATTTTTGCTAATCTAATCCTACTGCAGCTGTTTTGCAAGACTTTTCCTACTTTCTACCGTTGCTTCCTAAATGATCCCATAAAAGAAGAAACATTCCTTTGCTTGCCTCACTGATACACCATCTTTTATTTATATAAACACTTAAGAAACAAACATACGCCCTTTGCTAGAAGATCAAACTCACCCTCTCCCTCCCAAAAAACTATCTGGTGAAATGACACAGCACCGTCTCAGAAAGGAAATCGGCAGGTACAGCTGTTCCTCAACGATAATCTACTTACACAAAGATTACACTCTAATTAGTAAGAGCTGAATAGGTTTCTAAAGAAACTTTGTCCAAAATGCCAATTAAAGGCAGCCTGAATTTATTATGATTTTCACAAAACTAGGGCAAATTGGTTTCATCAGCTTTGCTCATTCTCACAGTCCTTTTTCTGGTTTGAGTTCTGGCCAGGAATGAGAAACAAAAGCAGCAAAAATGCCATAAAGGGGCAAAATGCTCTTCTTGCTGAATTTAACACACAAAAGTGTTTGTTATCTCAGTCACTCTTATTCTTTGAATGAACAGCCTCTACCAGGCCATACTGACCTTGTCTCTAATTCTGATTTCTCTTAATTTAAAGAAAGCTCTAGGATACAGCACCAAACTATGACTCCAAGGCTCCCTCTAAAAGGTTTTAAATACAGGGACAAGGAAGCAAATTGTTCTTCTAGTTCCTGATTGCTTTTTAAAGCAACTTAGAAGTACTGAATAGTATCTATTACTTATTCCCACAGAGAAGAGGAAAGCATTGGAACTACAGCCCTACTTTCTCCTCTTTTGGTAAGGTAGCAGCTGTTGAAAGAGTGATTAGGTATCCCTCACCCTAAAGGGTTAGCCAATGCTAACAGCTCTCCTATGTAAAAGAGGGGAGCAATAGTCTGCTTAGAAAGCTAGGAGACCCAATGTATCTTCACATTTTAAGGCTGTAGGGATTGTGAATTCATGACATCCGCCACCCTGAGTAACATAACATCATGGAATTTCACCCACTGAACCCATAACTTATTAGTGAACCAAGAAATATGTTATTGAAAAAAAAACACCTGATGCTGATGTGAGATTGTTTTCCAGTGAAGGATCTTTTATCATGCTTCCATAAGTCCTTTTGTTGCTGAACGCCCTTCACAACTCAAACTCACTCCTAGTCTGGATCCTAACCTGGATTTCTCTAATGTGAACTCCTAGTGTCTCCCCTGGATACTGGCAGACCTCTGCCTTGACATAGTTTGTGTTTCATCTCCACGGTACAATTCCAGTTAGCAACGTTTTCAGGGGCAACAACTAGCCAACTTTGCCAGCTGAAAGTGATACTGTTCTCTTCTGCTCTGTCTAGAAAAGTTGGTAATGGACCAGAAACTGGATTGACGCAAGACACACTGAGGTTCAGCATATAGAAATAGCAAACATTAATTAGATCACAATAGCCTAAACATTCCTTTTACTACACTGTAAATTTGTTTATCATTTGATATATTACAGACAATTTGTTGAAGAAAAATTCAATTGCTGTGTTCAATGAACCTTGGATGGTCAACTGTGATTATCTGCTATTTCCTTTCATTGCTGTCTGTTATAGTGTGTTTGAATTGTCTTCGAAATTAAATACCTCTNNCTTTCTCTAAAAAAAAAAAAAAAAAAACACCAAAAAACAACCACCACAAAACAAACAAACAAAAAAACCAAACAAGAAACCCAAAAAAACCCCCCAAAACCTCGGATTCTTATGAGGACTGTAAAACAGCCTGGAAATTACAGCTGCATGAATCCCATGATGGGAGCTGAAGTTTAAGAATCATAAGGCACACGCTCGGGGATCTAGCTCCCCATCAGAACATATATGTGATAGGATATAAGAAACTTGTTAATGGTCATGTTCTGATGCTAAATGCAACTACCCCCTTTACTGAAACCTGGAAGGAGTTGCAGGATCTCCAGATGTTTTCTTTAGTGGGATCCACTTGTTTAATTGTTTGCAGTGAAATCTAGGAGCACTTGTTTCCTAGTTTAGAGGTTTTATGTGTGGAAGAAATAAAAAAAATTTCCTTCCCAAAAGAAAAAAAAATGGTGATATCATCACCATTCTGTGTATAGGGTAAACGATTGATGTCATGAATACATTTCCTAAACATGTTTCCTGTGCTTGAGTCCTGAATTTCTCAGGATTTGTTAAGAACTGAAACACATTTATAGATCTCTGATGAGTTCTAGGCCTATCCCCATAAAATCAGAAATGTTCCACTGGTTAAAAAATAAATTTTTTTTGTTTGTTTCATGAAATTTTTTACATTCCTAACACCAACCTTATGCAGGCTCTCTGCAAGTCAAACAACAACACTGTGAATTTAAATAGTCCTTGAAGTGATTATTACTTTTTTTTTTTTAATTGCCATTCCACTGCTGGAAATCTTACCAAGGTCACCCTGGTTAAATTATACATGTGACTGACAAGAAAAACAGAAATAGCTAACTACACTAATTCAAAAAACCTGAGTAACAGCTCAGTCTCCTGGAGACACTTAACATGAGCCACAGGCTTCAGGATCTCAGAAGGCAGGAAAACAATGTAGTCTGAAGGGAGAGACTCAACACAATAGAAACTGGCAGGTGATACCAGCTCCATTATCGAAACTGCTAATTTGGATGCAACAACGTCAATAAGAATTATACTAATGAAACTATCCTCCAAAATGTCAGTTAGTAACTCCAGTAAGGTTTACCTATAATTTTCTAAGCTGGCTTAATGTTTGCAGTTTGATTCATTCCAAAGTTCTACATCGTCTTTCTAATGATTCCCTTCTGTAGAGTATGCCATACAGAGACAAAAGCAGAAAGAAAAAAATCACCCAGTGCAGAGACTAATTGAACTTTTTTTTTCTGCACTGTGACTGCATTTCCTTGGAGTACTGGCAACAAGATGCTTGCAAGCACAAAAGAGACGTGACTGTACTACAGAAAACTAACATGTTATACCTGCACAGAAAAATAGCTGTTTTTTAATATTTTGAACTATATACAGAACAACACTGTTCACTAAAAAGCAATTCCTTAGAAGTTGAAGGCTTGAGGGCAGAGAGAGCAAAAATGATGTGCTCCCTTAGCACAGCTGTTCAGTGGCAGATCTGAAACTGCGTAACATGCATACGGTAACTCAGCATTTGTGTTTCAGAGAAGAGACCTACCATTTGGGCTGTGGACAGACCTGGATCTCACAAAAGGATTGTTTTAGACACTCAGGATGGACAAGACTCTCCATTTAAGCACCTCCTGAAGTCAGTGACAGTCTTTGTTCTTAATTCAAAGGGACAGTGGATAAGGTTGTGGGGCACATCTATTAGTAAACAGAAACAGGACTTTGGTAGTAAAAATGGAACTTGAAAGCTCTTTTTTGATGGATAAAAGCATTTTAGGCATTCAACAGTACAAACACTACCCCATAGTTTTATACTTTATCTCAGTTTCCACTAGGATTACCATGTGATGATTATTCCAAGGAAAATGAAGCTCCATCACTGAAATTGAATAGTTTCTAAGTGGTTATTACGATGAATCTTCCACTGATGAGAGAATCAGAAAAAAGATGAATTATTTCTTTGAACTCACATACTATAACGGACAGGAACATATAAAAGAATACATGTATTGCTGCTGTGAAGAATCCTTTGCTGTGTGCTATCATTTGAAAAAGAGCTAGTTTTATCCTGATCTAAGTTCTTGTTTCTCCATTCAGGTTCAAAACTGACTTGAGCACAAGTCAAGATAGGGCCAGGCCTAACTTTGAATTAAAAGCAAAGAATTCCCTGTCCAGGAAGTCCTACTATTCCAGCAGAAGTGTGCCTTGCTAACAACACATATATTCAGTTTGTGTATGTTATTTGTTCATCTTATTCTCCGGTGTTTTGACCCTTATTGCTTTCTGGGGATACCCAATGTACTTCTAAGAGAAAAGAAGTTTCCATGAGAAACTGGGTTTCTAGGTCCCTGACAAAGACTTTAAACCTGAGTCAGACATGCAGCGAATTTTGTTACAAATCGAGTGAAACTGTTCATGTTCATTCCTGCTGAAATATGGGTCCTATTTAAGAATGGGATCAGCTTGATCCTTGGATCATCAACGTTGCTTGGAAGAAACCTCCCTTGCACTTCTCACTGCAAATCAAGGTTTGATTTCCCTCCCTCCCCCATTTTTTTCCTCCCTCCCTCTTGCTACTTACAAGCAGAACTCCATTACTTTCATCTCACTCAAAAAATCAGAAGGAAAAAGAAAAGGAATCGGAAGCCCAACTGTTTTGGTGAGACTTAACACACTTCTAACCCCAATTTCTCAACAATAACTGACAGCAAAGAACATGTATTCAGTGACATTTAGAAAATAACAGGATTCAACTTCACAAACCAACCAGCTTTGCAGCCTACCATTTAAAGCCTGTTGAAGCCTAGTCTAGAACAGTGGGATCTAGTTGGATTATTGGAAGAAGTTCAAACCTCACATGAGATTAGGTTTTCTTATTTTGCAGTTCCATAAACATGCAGGCAAAGACTCCTCTGATCCATGGAGCTGGCATGGCCTGTAAAGGGGTGTTGGTCTCTTTTCCCAAGCAACAAGCGATAGGATGAGAGGAAATGACCTCAAGTTGCACCAGAGGAGGTTTAGATGGATATAAGAAAAAATTTCTTCACTGAAAGGGTTATCAAACATTGGAATAGGCTGCCCAGGGAAAAGTGGTTGAGTCATCATCCCTGAAGGTATTTAAAAGACATGTAGATATGGCACTTAGGGACATGATTTAGTGGAGGACTTGGCAGTGTTAGGTTTACAGTTGGACTCGATGATCTTAAGGGTCTTTTCAAACCTAAATGATTCTATGATAACAGATTGAGCCAACTGCTGACAATCCTTTTGCACTTATTTCTATGAGTTCTTTCATGGCTCAGAAACCCTCCTGCAGGAGGTCGGCTAGTCAAAGGCAGTTTTCACAGATGGGGAGCACCCTGAGAATGACATGGCTCATCGTGCTGTCCATAGGCACAACCAGCACACCACCTCAGGCTGACTTATGCCTGTGAAGCTCAGCTCCAGCCTCCTAAGACCTACTGGGAGGTGCTTCCATCCAGGATTTGGCACTGTCTGTGCTCTGGAAGCCAGGACGCAGTAGCAGTATCTATGCCACTAAAGGGAAGAAAGAGAGGCCTAGCATAGACACACAACCACCTAAATGGTATAGCTATTGGAATGGTTTGGGCACGGATTTGGCCAGGCCAGTTAGGACTGTCCCAAATAGTATTAGGACACAACTAGGGGATTATCAGGACCTATTTACATTTGTTAGATTGGATGAGGCCATCAAATCTGCAGAGATGAGGATTTAGCAAACTGGTTGTGAACTGAGCGATGCCACTCTGCTTTACCATTATGGCTAGGGAATACACCCTGTCCTAGTTGGTTTAATAGCAGGGATAGCAAAATGGCATAGCCAGCTGCTCCAAGTTTTAGCCCCTAGGCTCTAAGTCTGAGCAAAAGCCCATGCAATAAGCCTGAAGTCATCCTTGCTGCAGCTGCTACTCACAATTCTGCATTGATAACGGCCCTTGATGGTGTCAGGCTGGACCCTAGCCATCCACAAATGTTGCCATATAAGTGGGGTTTGTGGCATTTCCCCATGGTCTGCTATAGGCTAAGCAGACTACACTTCTCCCAGCACAGACACCCAGCTTCCCCATGCACAGGATCTTCATGCAGATTCAGGCAGCAATCTGGGGGAAGCTCTGTCCTGCCCTCACTGTCATATGATAGGGAGCAGCCAGCTGCAACCCAGAAGCCTCCCAACCCTGGTAGAGCCGAGGTCTCAGACATTTCCTAAGGCAACTCAGAGGTCCGTGAACCACGTTGAGACATTTCACTGCCTCTGCCCATGGCTCTGAATCCTGCAATCTCAATTCTGCAGCCAGTTCTAACTCATCTCTTCACCTTGCAAATACAACGCTCTCAACCAGCTTACTCTGCTGCAGGAATAGTGGGGCCCAGGATCATTTCTGACCACGTTCATTTTTCTTCCGTGATATGCTGGAGCATTAACATCATTCAACAAGAGCAGCCTTTTCTTTCCTTTCCACAAAGAGGCATTTAGCTAGGCTTGGCAGAAGGAGGTAAGCCTCCGGGAAGACATTATCCTGACAGCAAACACTGGTGACTGGCTTTGTGTGTATGAATGTGTGTGTTTGGCAGGCTCTAGGTGCTAAATAAATATGGGTTATTAATAAAGCGCTAGCTGGAGATGGAAAATAAGATTGAATGCTTCATCTTCCCAGAGCTGTTTCAGGATCTTAGGGGGGAAATAAAGAACAAAGACAATGGAAAATGGAGAGCCATAGGGGAAGGACTGGGGGGAAGGGAAACCAATAAAGAGGAAAATAGCAGCAAGGAGGAGGCAGTAAATTTGGTTGGCTGTAAAAGAGGCTCAAGCAAACAAAGAGTAACAAAATAGCACTGGTATAAACAAAACACCAACCACTTCTTGCCCCGCTGAGATTCAAACTAACATGTGAAAAGGCACTACCTTGGCCAAGAACACTTGCGAGAGACTGAGAAGGAACAAGAGACAAGCAAAAAATCTGAAAGTGGAAAAAAGAAAAGGCAAGAAAACCAGGCATAACCTGTGCCCACAGAAGGAGCCCCCATACCACAGAGGGGCTTTAAAGTGCTGCAGGACTCTACAGAAATGGCCAAGGGTCCCAGAGGGGCTCTGCTCCTGCCGTCGCCCCAATTGATGCCCTACCCAGCACAGCCATGGGTTTCACCTGCTCTTCTGTGCCCCAAGTCAAAGCCTGTGCTTGAGACAAGTGCCAGCAGATTTTCCTTTCACCTTGCTATTTTCATAACCCTTTCCAACTCACATAACTACACATACCTTGGAACCACATTTTTGTATCCTCCCTTCTGCAAACTAACCACACGCATTACTTCTGTAGCAGCTCTATAATGTCATACAGTGACGCTATGATAGCCTAACTTTGCAAATGTCTTAAAGCATTTAGTACTATAATACTCTTTAAACTTAGACTACATGTATTCTAGCCTAAAAAGTCTTTACATTTTTGTACCTCTCAATTAACAGAGGGGCTACTTTTCTGGATCAAATGGCAAACTGCTACATCTATCTTTACATATGTATAATTCATTTATTTTTGCCAAGTAACAAAGCACCTCATTAATTAGGTCTCTTGGGCCTAGCTTTCTTCTACTTGTGCTACAGTAATCCTAAAGCCGTCATACAATTAATAAAGGCTACAGCTCAGAGTTACCATCATATTTTTGACCATGGCTATAAAGTGCTTCAAATTTGACTGCCTGGACTTAATGGTCCCAGAAAGCAGTCTAATTTTCAGAAACTGCATCCACAACTCCACTGGTTTTAATGACAAGTTTGCAGACATAAGTGTGGAGTGATTACTGGGGGTAAGATTATTGAGGTTGAGTTTATCAAGGCTAAAGTTATATCCACACTTCATAAAAGCTAACTTTCAGGGTGGAATATGGTTGACATGCTGAATGTTCAGTGATAGTTCCCTAAGCAACACCACCTGCAATCTTAGATGTTGGTAACACTGGGGGAGCTCGGTGTACTAGTTCTAAGAGAGACAATTGGAAGAGGGAGTGGAGCGAAGGCTCCATGGCCCAATTCCTCCATAAATTACTGCAGGTCTGGGAACTAGATGGAACCATGGAACCATGCCCTGACCAGCATCATATAATTGCAAGATCGTGTCCTGTGGATGAACTTTACTCATTATAAACTCATTACAATACCAAAACACACCTCCACCCCAAAAGCTACCCACCTCCAAGATGCGACCACCCCTCACTGAGCCTGTGCACTGAATTTTTCTAGTATATACCTTTAAAAGCAAAGCGAGAAAGTTTTGCACCAGTCAGAACAAAGGTATGTATGACTAGAGCCACTCAAGCTCCACCTAAAAGGTAAAAAACAATATAAATACAGCTTAAGGGAGAGAGGATTTTAGGGAAGATACCATCGTACCACTCCGACTACTGAGACCAGTCGACGAACTGAGCCTCTCTTCCTCCCCCATTGGGACGCCTTTGGGTAAGATTTGGACACGTGGTTAGAAATCTCTATATAGCGTCATTTTATATTATTTATTATCAGCACTGCTATTAATATCTGCTAATATTATTTGCTATATTATATATTTGTATATATACTTTTGCAGACAATCCCTTTCGCCGGCAACCAAAGAATCTGTGTATCTGTTGCTCAAATAAACTGTGGTGTGCATTGGTCCAGTCGTGGTAGTTCATTTGAGTGCGACCAGTATTCTGGCCGTGGAAGTTCGTCAAATGCGGCTAGACTCACACTCTTAACACGACACATAAGAGATTCAGAATTTGGATGATTTACATTCCTTTTATGTAGGAGTGGAGCCCCTTACCTCTCAGGGTTCCTGAAGCCTAACCCACAGCTATTTCATTAACTCTCTGCAAGACACACCACCAAACAAGAACTTTTTTGAAAAGCATACCCTCCTTAGGTTTTGTCTTAACTCATCCAGGCTTTGATCTATCATCTTCAATCTCCAAGATGAGAGACTGAAACTATCCCTCAGGACAATGGCGTCAGAAAAAAGACCACATTGTAAAACAAACTTAGTAGTTACATAAATTCTTTTTAACACATGACTTGATGCACATGTTACATAGGTGGGCTTACTGCCTAATTTTGCAGAAATCCAGCTGTGCTGCTCAGCATGCCCACGTGCAGATAAAAGACATGCATGCAGCTGCTTCAGCAAAGCACACTGGTCTGATGGTCCATGAAAAACCGACGTGCACATGCACACAGAAACCAGGACATGTGGGAGGCATTGTTCTTTCTTCACAAACCCAGGTCAGCCATGTATGAGGAAGATGCAGCAAACCTCTGTCAACCATCAAAATACAAACTATTCACTGGCACCCAGCAAAGACTTGCAAGATAAAAACCCAAAAGGCAGGACAGCTGAAAAACTTCCTACTTCTAGGCTTACTCTGGACCACTATTGCCAGCAGCAGCTTATTGAAAAACTGTTCACACTCCAACAACTGCTGTCCAGGTAGAGATAACAAACAATTCCTTTGCCTTCCCCCTCACAGCAGGAATACATGTTAACCCTGTAACAACAATGTAAAACGTTCAGTATGAGGCATCTTAGGAGGCTCTCAGCCTTAAATCTCATTTTAGCACTCATTTCTACCCCCATTACTGGTATTTTCTTCTACTTAGGTACTGGACCTTTACATGAAAACACTTTTATTAGATTTTGCAAGCACGGTATAATACAGCATGTACTTCATGGGCCTTTGGTCAGTTCTTAACTGAAAACTTATGCGTGGATGCTTACAGTAGGATTATAGAAGTGGAGAAAAATGAGCTGATTTTACAGAATTATGTGACTTTGTACATCTTTTGATAAGTATTTCAACTGAAATAAAATATACTGATAAGGCAAGCACTCATTATCCCCTGCCAGCTAATTAAGTGGAGGTCATTCGTATCTTCAACTAGTTGTGTATACTATGTATCACTCAGAAATCAGTCTTATGCAATAGCTCTGTTTTGAAGGTGACATCAAAAGCCTGAAATCAAGGCACTGATACACGCAGTGTGAAGACAACAATTACAATTCTATTTTGTTTTATTATCCAAAAGAAAGAATTTCCAAGAAAAATGCCAGTGGAGACTAAAACACTATTAGAGATGTCTAGCATACAAAAAGCTCAATCCAGTGGATGCTAAACAAGGGGTTCTGAAAAAATAACTGTTACCTGCTGAGCTGGTTTCAGTCTTTCAGGCAAAACATTTGAAATACCTTTTCCACAAAAAACGAAACTCTTGTTGACAAAGGATCTCTTATGAAAACTTTACACCCACTTCTTTCCTTTGTCCTACAAAAAGACGATTTCTCTCTTCAGCAGGCAAGGGAAGAGTAGCTCAAACCCCATGAAACTGCAAAAAAAATCCTCTTTTCAATTAACTATCAGTGTATTTCAGCACCAGTATATATAAACATTTTTGAGCCCCTCTAGTAAACATCATAAAGAATTCCAGCTAGTGTTTGTGTAACAGCTTTCCCTTCTTAGGAGCCTCCTTCTCCCTAAGGTCACCTGCATTTCCAAGGGGAGAAGCACGTGATGGTTGCAGTTGACAGAGCCACATCAGCAGCCCACTCAACTCACTGTGCTCCTGCAGGCGGTTTTGCTTGGTGTCCCCCTCTTGTTTTCTAAGGCAGCATGGAGAGGACCACATCTCCTGGTTTTCCCTGCTTCTGCCATTTTGCTCTCCAGGATGGGAAAGCAAGGGCCGTTACATCTCCTCCTCCACCCAGCTCAGGCAACAGAGCTGTGCTATCGTGTAAGGTCGCTATCACAGCACTCTGGGGCAACAAGGGTGACCATGGAGTTCTCTAAACCACCACACTGCTGAGCTACATGCTCTCGTGAGCCAAGCTCAGAGCAAACACATCAGGTGAAGGGCCTGATACAGGTAGGCAGTCACTCCTGCTGGCAGGATAAACCCTGCTACCACAAAGGGATTGTTCACATGAATATAGACTACTCCAGTGACAAAGAGCTTGCAAGATAAATGTTGCAAAGGGAAGAACTGCGTGAGACCGCCATGCATGCCACATGCAGCCATTCTCAATTATTCTCACTCCTGAGGACATGCTGTTACCATCACCAAAATCTGTTTTCACTTCAGGCATTTGATGTTACACTCTCTGCCTCCAAATTTTTCCTGCAGTCTGGGAATGGGAGAGGTACTTTCTTCTCTTTCCTGTCTCTCTCTCTCTCTTTTTTTTTTTTTTTTTT
Organism: Sula dactylatra; assembly: GCA_013389905.1. Lineage (NCBI taxonomy): Eukaryota > Metazoa > Chordata > Aves > Suliformes > Sulidae > Sula > Sula dactylatra. The sequence goes on along the minus strand of WEKW01027402.1, from coordinate 44,184 downwards.
TTTTTAAAGTAAATCTGCTTACTGGCAGAGACATGCGTATCCCACAGAGTGACATGCAAGGAAAAAATGAAGATTGCTGATGAATCCCTTGAGACATCCTTCTTCCAAGTATTCCACCTCACCTTCTAGCCCAAATCTCAGAAACCTTGGAGCAGATGCTGCCGGCTGTGGAGAGCAAACCTTCACATGAATCATGGCTGGGGATTTCTAGCTGCCACTGCTTGTCACCATATTACTCAGAGAAGCTCTTAAGTTTGCTGAAGGCAATAAATAGCTTCTGAAACCCAGCTCTATCATATAGTTTATACTTTGATTTCATGAAATGATAGAATCTATAGCCAACAGAACACAAACAGAACAAACTTTTCACTGCACTTTAAACAAAAGTCTTTTTGCTGCTGGAACAGAAAATGTATACCACAAGGTGATAAAGTTTGGTAGTTCAAAAGGGTTCCCTCACTGTGATGGGACCAGATTTGAGAAACAAATCCACACTATCTAACACGCTGTGGCCTAACACTGTTCTTACGCAGCACTGTCGTTTCCTCATAATATGTCATGATGTTAAAAATCTTTACCTATGCTGGTCAAGGAAGCGTGGCTAGACAGAGAAAAACTTGTGACAGACTCACAGAAGGGGCATCTTGCATAGTACAGAAGCCCCAACTCAACTCAACTTTAGGCCCAGACTCCCCAAAGCATACCTATCACTATCTACAGGGATTACTTGTGCAAGCAATACACAGGAGACCAAGAATAAAGGGCACTAGCAGAAATGCAGTCACATTGAGCAACCTCCTTGACTGATGGCAGACCCTGTGAAAGGTGTCCTTTGAAAAACAAAAAGCCCCCTGCCCCAAACAGACATGAAGTACATTGCTGTGCACGTCTCAGGAATCTGATCCAAAGCAATTGGGGAAGTAAGTAAACCAACTGTCTTTGGAAACTATTATTTTAACCTCCTTGGGGAAAAATATATTTATCCACTAAGTATTGATCTCAGTAGATAACTGCAAGTGCAGCTGTTTCTGTTTATTCCTCCCCACTCCTACAGGTATACTGAAGCCTCTCCAAGCATCTGGCTCTTCTCTATTGATAGGCATATTCATGTTATGAAACATATCTCACAAAACCAGGGTTGGGCATGAGAGGCAGAGGAACAGCAGCACCTCAAACAAACTATTTCCTGGAAAGAAGAGCACAGGTTGTATATAGACTCTTCATGAAGCTGTATCTCAGAGTAAAGAACACCTTGGGAATACAAAGGCCATCTGTTCAAACCTAGTTAGAAGTTAGAGCAGACACAAAAGCCAGGCTTTCCTACCAGCACTGGAAAAACTTAGTCTGTGCTCAGGACTCTTTCAAATGTAGAAACATCATAACATTGACCATCTCCCCACATTCAACCAGCTAACAGATCCAAATTCTTTCACCCTCAGTCTTCTCTGTACTAGAGTGACGACTTCCCTTCCCCGTGGTTACTGCTACTCTTAACCAGTCTCTGAGCCCATAACAGACATCCCACAACCACAACCTCTCTCTACATGCTCTCCTTTGCTGCTTTGCATCAGCTGGACTGGTGGGCTACAGGCTCCCAACCTGTCTAGCCCTGGGACACAAAGCCAAAAACTTGTCACGGCTAGTCCCCTGAACTCCCAACACACCAATGCAGTTCGCTGAAGTTTGAATCTGGGTGCCACCTACCCTTCTGTTCTGACTGAGGAATCAGCTGCTTTAAACCTGCACGTGGGTTTGTGATGGCAAACATCTCACAAAAACAATATATTGGATCCCTGCCATAGCGGTTTCCCTGTAAGAATGGTCACCAAATAGGTGGGATGCAAAGTTACACCAAGCGACCTCTGAGACCTAGTGCCTGTGCACTATTATCAGAAGGCTGGTACTGCTGCTTACTGTACCAGCAAATACACATCATGTGACAAAGGCTCAGCAGAAGAGTCTGCCAAATATACCCACTCTTATAGCAACAACACTAGTACTTTGTACAAGAGATTAGATAAGTTGAAAAGAGTACATTTACTGCATGCGCTTCCTATCTCAGTCTCTGCGCTTATATCTGCATTATCTGATTAAGTGACTGTTAAATAACCTAAGCTGACAATATCAGGAAAACTCTTTACCTTGATCTGGATGTGTTGAATTAATCTCCAAATATGAATTTCAACAATGAAGGGCATACGCCCAATACAAACCTATTATTCAAGGCATAAATGGATCCTTGCACTAAATCAGGCCTACTCTGTATGTGATGAATACCAGAGAAAAATGCTTCAGAGGAAGATGCAGCAAAGTCACTCTTGCATATTCCCTCGTTAGCAGTTCTTAAAGCAGTTAACAAAAAGCAGTCCAGTCCATGCTACCAATGAGGGAAAACAAAGTACAAGAAAAGGGAAATGGCTTGTAAGAAGGAAAAGAAATTAGATCTTCTGAATTACCCACAGTCAGTTGCTCTCTCCATCTAGGAAAAGCATGTCTCTAAACGTCATGTCTTCTTCCGACACAAGTAGGAAGAGCAAAAATCCCCAAACCCTCTAAGAATAAGAAAAATATCTTTAGAACGTAAGTCAAGATATTCTTATTACCTATACAAGTGCAATCCCTTTTGAAAGAGCATTAAATGATAAAACAGTATCAAAATATTAATGAGGCACTAATCTGGTAAACAGTTTCATTAGGTGAAAAGGACATTCATGGAAAAAAATAATATTTCTCCTTATTGTTGTATCATGAAAGGAACTTGAAGCATGGCTGAGCAACTGGCTTTGGAAACATTTGCTCTATACCTAGCTCAAAGTCTGCCTGCAAAGACATGGGGAAGCATTTGTTGTTTGTGAAATCAGAGTGAGGCTTTTATCCACATATTTTGGCAATGGTCTTTCGTTGTATAATGATTTCCATATGTTTATCACATCTAAACAAGAGCAAAACAGTACGGTACCAACTGGTTCTGTTTACATTATGATTTAGCCTTGACATTTGTTTTTTGGAGAGGATGTTTGTCAGGGGCAACCGAATGCTTTTCAAAGTACCTTTGACACTGAAATCAAAGACCCTGCCAGTAGGAAAGGGAAAAAACTGGATTCATTAAAAAAGGAGCAAGGTCAGAACAGCATGAAAAGAATGCTGGATTATATAGATGGAACTGGCAGTAACACCAGCATTTAAAGTTGTCTGACATATCTCATTATAAGACCTTGTTTTCAATTACTTACAGCTTTACCAAATTAACTGGTTTGCCAGANTTTTTTTTTTTTTTTTTTTTTTTTTTTTTGGAGGTGGGCCTTCAGAAAAAAAAAATCCATTGTTTCTGGAAATTGGAAACAGGTTTTATTACAGAAAACATATTTGTTTCCCTCTTTCAAAAATAAATAAATCAGATTTGAACAACTTTCTCATTGAACAGCAATAATGTTGTAGAACTGGACCTCACAATTTTGCACTGGTAGTTTTGAAGATATGAAGTTTTCATTGCCATCACAAGAAAAAAAATAATCCTGTGACATAACATAGTTGGTTGAGTCTTCTAGGAAATCAGCAACTGTACAGCAGCATCTTGTGAAACAGAGGAACTGGCAGTGGGGTTAACTTTTAAGAAGTGAAGAAGGCTGGCTGAAGGCAAAGCTGAAACCAGGACTGGCTATAGCAAGGGAGAGGAGCACCTGAAGAGAGGAAGAGATGAGGTTTGCAAAGATTAATGCTAGATAAGAAACTCCAGGAAAACTGGTGCAGTCAGCTGTAAAAAGAAGACTTAAAAGAGCAGAAAAATGGGTGAACTGAACAAGCTTAGGGTAATGAAAAGAAGTCAAGGGACAGGGAGGGAAGAATGCTATGAAAAAATACACCAGTTTGAAAGAATGACTGGGGGAAAACTGGCTATGAGGATCCCAGCATACATCTTCTGGACGAGGAATTGGGTCTGCTTTTCCAGAGTCTCCCCTAATTCCTCAGCTATGACAGCCAAAGGTCTGTGCTGTTCATCCAGCACATGATGTGTCTGTGACACTGAACTGTGGAATTTCAGTATTTTATAGTGCTACAAATAATCATAATAAACAAAGCTGAGAAAATCACACACACACACACTTTTGAGTTAAGCACTCAAAATCTAAGCAGTGCAGCTTTAAGCTTCTCCATGTAACCTTGAAATGGCCTTTTTGTGACACTGCCTTTGCTGTGCAAGGCACTATTAGAGCTAATTTCTCTTCTGCAGGACTTCCGGGAGCACCACAGGCAATGTGTGCCACCACGGCAAGCACTGAGGACTTCAGTCAACCCATAAGCTAGGCTTTAAGAAACATCAGGAACTTTAAGGACTATATCTCAATGGCACCACAGTTGCTCAGGCCCAGAAAGACACTCTTTTCAAACTAACCCAGAACAAATTCTTTGCTTTTGATTTTTCCCTAAAGAAAATATCAGCTAACAGGAAGCTTTCCATAGTGAACATATTTCTCAGCAAAAGACGACTTTGATTCTCAGCACTAATAAACATGTAATTATGATTGTCCAGACCTTGAACAGCCAAGTCTAAAAGTTAAAGTAGACCCAGGAGCAGAGAAGTGTTTCTGTATTATGCAGCCTAGATCTGGCCAGTGACAACAGAGGGTATGCTCAGGAAACGTGGCTATGTCAAAGCTAGAATTACTGTCAAGCAAGGAAAAGAAAAATATAAAACACGCATAGGACAAGAAGGATTGCTTCAGTTACTGAAGACAACATTGGCATTGCCACTTCACCCAGAAGAACCCTCAAAATATATTCTTCATATAAATCCACATGACAAGCTAGAGAACATACCCCCCACCACTCTATAAGAAACTTGAGAGGCCCAACAAAACAGATCAACACACAAAGAAACTATAAAACACTTTTTGTGGAAACCTGGTGAAACTAAGAATATCACCTATTTCCTAGGGCTGGGGAACAGCAGTATAGACCTCTGACATGAAAATGCCCAGTTGATCCTCTAATCATCTCAGGCTGACAGAGGCTTTAAGGAGCATTTAAAAGGCTGAATCAGGCACAATGTGTGGAGAAGTTCAAAGCACTGCCATGTTTTCTTGAGCTGCCACCCAGCTGGAATGGCCAAAGCAGCAAGAAGGACTTTTTTTTTCCCTGCAGACTAAGCACAACTAGATATAGAAGTAAGTAGCAGCAGACACAGGTGCAAATGAACTCCCTACCTATGCTCTGCTCTGTTAACATTACTAGCAGAAAATTCTGGAAAGGATTAGAAGTGTTCGCAAAATGTTTTACATCTATTGGCACGCTTCTCCTGCAGCAGCCCTTCAGCCACAGGAGGGAATAAATATACAACCAAAATCCACTTCATCAGTTCCCACTGCCTTTCTGGGAAAGCATTTTTCCAGTATGAAAGGAGATCATGTTGTCACTGGAAAGACAATACACATATTTTCTGTTTTAAAGGGCAGCACATACTCCTAAGACAGTTCTCAGCACTGCACATAAAGGAATTGGCTGAATCCAGCATTTTTGGTGCTGGGAATTATGCAAACATTTAGGGTGTTTCATTTCTACCAAGCAAAAATACTTAATTATGGCAGCAGAAGTAATGAAGAAAAGAAAGCCTATTATCAGAAGGCTGATATTTACTCAGCTGGGGTCTACACCTGCACTGGAAAATTTCCAGAGATCTGCAAATTGAGAAGGCTGAAAAATCAAGTCCAGAATAAAACATCTGTGTAGAAAAAAAAAAAAATAAAAAAAAAAATAAAGAGACAAGTGTCCTCAAAAGTTATTCACATAAGTGAGAGAACAGCCCTGTTCCATTAGATTGACCAGCTAAACCGATCTGGGTGATAGAGGGGAGAAGTGCTTTGCTGAAGGCAAGAGCACCAGTCAGTAGCAGAAGTGTGACCATATCTATCCTGGGGCTTTTAGCTCCTAAATCAGTGATGCTTCCAGTAAACCATATCCAGAGAAGAGGACCATAGCAAAAGTGTGGCTGTTCGTGTATTCTAATGGAAAAGGTCTTGCATGTTATACACTCTTTTAATGTGCTCATATACAACAAGTATGTTGTACAGGGGTTTACTCAGACCTCAGCAAACCAATGCAATTATCAGTAAAGATGCAGCTGAGACTCAAGAAAGTCATGCACCATGTGAGATGGAGAGAACTCCCTCTGGAAGCCTTGCTGCAGGGTAAACTGTCTCTCTAAAGCCTCTTGTGTCCACCCATTGGCTTTCTAAGCATCTCAGCATATCAGTGCTAAACAATTAATCTAGCCAAGTCTAGATCGTGGGTACATAATTAAACCCTGGCAGGGCAGATGGCAGAGGAAACTCTGCTGCCTCTCTTGACAGTGCAATGAAAGGTTTCCCATTGGGGATATGCATCACTACAAGTTCACATGCTAGTACTTCTACTTGAGAAGCAAGAAATCAAATAACTAACCCTGAACAACAGTTGTGATGAGGTTATTAAAATTCTTGCTTGAAACCTTAAGTCAAAAAAATATACAAGGAGATGTAAGAGCAGGTTATTCCACAGCTGTGTCCCGCAAAGGACAGACACCTTCCCTTGATGTATCTCGTGATGGCCATTGTCACAGCCAACACCACAGACTAGACAGGCCTTAGGTCTCATTTGTTCTACTAATGTCCATGCTCCAGCTTCACAATAGGTACTATTTTTATCCTTACTCTTTTGTTTTCTTTACACCATTCGCTGATATTCTTTGGCTAAGCATATAAAACTGGCTTTTTATATCAAGAAGTGAACATACATGTAAGAGCAGCTGATCAAGAAATCAGCTTCGATCCTTCCTGGTCATTGCTCCAAAGAGAAAGAGCCTGATAAGATCATCTCTGAAGCCAGCATCTTGCTTTGCTTCGTTCCAACTTCAGGGAGCTTCTTCAGGAGGTTACTGCCTTCACAAGAGTGCTGGACACAAAACACGCTTTATGTCTAGGAGCCTGGAGACAGCCAGAAAGTCCTGAAAGGCAAAAGTATCAGCCTATGAGCTGGACTACAAGTCTCTACCATATCATCATTTAGCAAGACCCAGAAATCCTGCTTAATGTCTGTCAGGTTTTTTTTTCTCAACTTTTCAATTTATGATCAATCAAACAATGACTAGAACATGAGCCTCTGGCCTCATGTCCTCATAAAATTCTTGCAGCATGCAGAAACAGTAGTATTCAACATCACATTAAATAAGAACAGTGTCCAGAAAATTCCAGGACAATCTTTTATAATCACTAACATTTAATTCACTCACTCTCTTTTAGAAATCATCTTCTGAGGGGAAAATTTGCACTCATTTTTATTTGGAATTAATTACTCATACTTTCTAAGACAAAAAATACATCACTTCATTGCTCAGATTCCTGTTGATTCAGAAGGTTCCACCTGAACATCAGGAAACACTTTTTCACTGAGAAGATGACTGAGCTCTGCCAGGTGTTGCCCAAAGAGTTTGCATTGTTTCCAGTCTTAGAGATATTCAAAAGCCATCTGGACATGGTCCTGGGCAACTGGCTCTAGGTGGCCCTGCTTGTGTGGGGGCGGTTTGATTAGAAGACCTCCAGAGGTCCTTTCTGACCTCAACCATTATGTGATCCCAGTAGAATACTTACTTTTACGCTTATTTTCTACAAAGGAGAATTTATCTTAGTAATTCCACTCACCAACACACAAAAATACTGATAAGTTCTACCGAAATAACAAGAGAACACACAACTACATTACAAAACCAAAAAAATTCACACATTGAGAGCTCATTCCCTCAATACAGGTCCTTTCATTTTATTTCAGGGCTCAGTATCTGCATGTTAAAAAGAAAAAGTAAATGAGAGACCTAGTTGTCACATCCCACCTGCCGATAAAAGATGCATTTAACCCTCTGAGGCAGCGTAGGGCTAATGGCAAAACCTGGCCAGCCAAGAGAATCCGCTGAATTGAACCTCCGCTAAAGCATGGTCTTCTCTATGAAGTTAAACAGAAATTAAATTTTGAGTTTCATTATATCTGATATGTTACACACTGTTTTTAGGCTATTTAATTCCCATTGAGGTGCAATTATTCCCAGTCCTAATAATAAAAATAAGTGGCGAAAACAAGACAGACATGAACAGGCAAAGACTGGGAACAATCACGGTCACAGGTATACCATGATTAAATAAGAATCAAAACAGCTCAACCGAAGCAGCATGAGTAAAGATGGATGGAAGGACTTCAGTGGGAGCCATGTTTTGTTTGACAACGCACTCCTAGACATATCATGCACGTGGTGGAAATTCCATTTTGGAAAAAATCTGACACAGAGAGAGGAATAAAGCAAAAAATAGCGAGACTCAGCTGTTCCCTCCATTCAGAACTTTCGTTCCAAGCCAAACTCCAGTGGGAAGTACTTGAATAAAACCTTTGCCAGCTAGAGAGGAAGCCTTGCTCTGCTACACACACCCCTCACCACAAGCCTGCAAACTCTTTTTCTGCATTTCCCGGAGCTCTCAGGATTGCACTCTCCACTACCTTGATGACTGTCTAACACTGTCTCACTGTTCAAAGTTAGATATTGTGCTACTTAGTTAGCTCATCTAAGTTCCTCCTATAAAGAACCCATAAAGACCACAAAGATAAGTATCTCCTGGAGGCAATTCAGAGCAATTCAGCATCTATCCCAAGGTGCTTTGCAATGTCCCCATAAAAATCTCAACTGAGTATAACTTAAGATTAGTTTTTCTAGGCTAAAAGTAGTGTCATTTTAAGCTAAATATAACCTAACTAGCCTCTGTAGGCTTTATCACCCCCCTTTCATATTTAAGGTTATAAATAGCTTTGGTTTATTGAAGAAAATGCAGCATTTTACAGAGACATACAGTTAGCCACCTAGCTAATTTAGTTTAAATTCAATAGAAAAAATAAGTAAAAAAGTGGTAAAGTCTTTCAACTTTGTAAGAGTTCATTTTAAGAAATGAACAAACAGACCGATGAAGTCAACTGGTTTGACAAGCACAAGGATTGAAATATGAAGGAATTTGTCTCTGTTAAGACAGCTCTTATACAAGGCAGAAAATCTGTAGGACTAAGGTGCAGACTTGAGCAGATTTAAGCGTATTAAAAGTAAGTAGGGAGCCTACAAAAAAAGGAAAAGAGACTTACAAGCAAAGTGTGGGGCTTATGTGAATATTACCAAGACTCAAATCATGCTAGATATTGAACAGAAAAATTAGTAAAAATATATCAAATTGTAGAAAGCAAGAAAAAAAGGGGAAAGTGCTTTTGTCCAGAGAAGACTGAGTCAAGAATAAACATCTCTCCCCAAACTAAACAGTGGCCCAGTTTTCAGTAAGAGCAGTGATACTGAATAAAGAAAAGAGGATGGTGAGGACAGAAAATATAAGGAAATCTCTAACCATTAAACCTGGAAAGCTTTTCAAGAGTAGGAGTAATAGGAACAAGAAACAAACTGGTTTCTAAACAGAGCTAAAAGTATCTGGGAGCAAGCTGCTATGACCTCTTTCCTTATAGCAGTAGGAATCTAAACTCCAAGGCCCAGAAAGTTACCTTCAGTCCCTCTTTCCTAAATTTCTTTATCTACCATTTTCCTTAGGTGCATAAATGTTTATCTAATTAATGCAAAGTGGCACCTTTAAAAATAAATTTCCTTTTTTTCTTCTTTTTAGGCTGCAGAAACATCTTCCCATACCACAAACACTGCATATTGTTTGAGACCTAAGAAAATCACTAACAGAGCAGAAAAGGTGAGAGCTTTACTGCAGATCATAATTATTAGTACAAGAGGGCCAACAATTGCAATACAACTATATAAGGTTGCCTTACAGCATGAAATAATAGGAATTGTGCTTTGCCAATTTAACTGCAGCATTCATCTTTCTTTACAAAGTTGAAGCATCATGAAAAGGGGATGCATAATCTTTATCCATGGACTGTAAACAAGGGCTACAGGTCTGATTCAGCAAGCCAAGGCAAGTTTTGGTTTTTTCTGAACTTTGGTGCCTAGCAACAGAGACCGGCACCTCTCGAGATGTAATCTTACAATAGGACAAACCGGTATACCTTTAATATCTAAGTACACTTAAGAATCTGGCCCTCCAACTGAATGCAAAGGATATGCACTCCTCCCTGATTAAAATTAAGCACATGATTTACGTAAGGGGAGTGAGGGCACTGGAAGAGGTGAACACACAGCCTTCAGTAGTCTTAGTGTTGTGACTCCTTAGCTGCAGATGCAGATGTCAGATGCCTACCTTTGCATACAGTCAGTATGAAGTATGTTCAGTGTCTCTGAAAACCTTCAAGTCCCTACAAGGTTACTGCACAGGGCAAGCCCAGCTTTATTAATGAACAGAAAAACTGTGAATCTTTAAACATCAGTCTTTAAAGCTCTGTACTTGTTACCACTTTGTTTATATCCTTAAATTAACCACAATTAGGCAACACAGACATGGATAGCTAAATAGTACCATTCCAGGTAAAAATACACAGATTTGATAGAAGTATTAAAGCCTGAATCACCGGTANAATAGCTGCATTTCCTTCTGTATATCCTGGAAATGTTGGGGGCTCTGGCAGGGACTTGTGGTGCTGCTGAAGTCCCCTCTGATGTGATTTTTTTTCTTTGACCGTACTTTAGACGGTATTTATTTAGACGTTGGTTGACAATGGCAAGAGAATGCCTGCCTTGTTTGACACAGAGGAACAAAATAGCTGCATTTCCTTCTGTATATCCTGGAAATGTTGGGGGCTCTGGCAGGGACTTGTGGTGCTGCTGAAGTCCCCTCTGATGTGATTTTTTTTTCTTTGACCGTAC